>JAUCMX010000010.1:25698117-25753117 GCA_033459395.1 Hemibagrus guttatus
AGGAGATCCAGCTGAAGGAGGCTAAGAACATCGCTGAGGACTCAGACCGTAAATACGAGGAGGTGAGCTAGCTTTCTGTCCTTCAGTCGCTCTTTACTCTACTGTCCACACTCTCCCTCATCCTGTACTGTGTGTGTGTGTGTGTGTGTGTGTGTGTGTGTGTGTGTGTGTGTGCGCAGGTGGCTCGTAAGCTGGTGATCGTTGAGACTGAGTTGGAGCGTACAGAGGAGAGAGCTGAGCTGAACGAGGGGTAAAACTGACACTGATCTCTTATCAATAGATATACTGACACGCATCTGATACTGATTCTGATCCAGTTCTGTTTCAGATTCTGATTCTGATCCAGTTCTGTTTCATATTCTGATACGGATTCAGATACTGATCCAATTTTGATTTAGATTCAGTTTCTGATACTGATAGTGATACTGATCTAATTCTGATCTGATTCTACTACTGATTCTGTTCTGATTCAGATTCTCATACTGATAATGATACTGATGCTGTTTCAGATTCATATACTGATTCTGATACTGGACCTGTTCTGTTTCAGATTCTGATACTGATAGTGATTCTGACACTGATCTGATTCACATAATGATACTGATTCTGATCCAAACTGGATTCAGATTCTGTTACTGATACTAATCTGATCCTGATGCTGATTGTCCAATCTCTTTTCAGTAAATTCTCTGAACTGGAGGAGGAGCTGAAGACAGTCACCAACCTTATGAAGTCCCTGGAGGCCCAGGCTGAGAAGGTAAGTGTGTGTGTTTGTGTGTATGTGTGTGTTTATATGTATGCGTGTGTGTGCATGTGTTTGTGTGTGTATATGTGTATGTGTGTGTGAATGTATATGTTTGTGTGTGTGTGTGTGTGTGTCTGTATGTGTGTGTGTGTGTGTGTGTAAGTCTGACTCACATCTTCTGTTCTTTTTGTGTACAGTACTCTTCAAAGGAAGACAAATATGAGGAGGAGATCAAGGTTCTGACCGATAAGCTGAAGGAGGTGTGTTTAGATGCATCACAAATTGTTTACGATGAGCGGTTACTGAACAAATACATGACAACAATTTAAGATAGAACAAACTGTTTTATTAAATGAATGTGTGTGTGTGTGTGTGTGTGTGTGTGTGTGTGTGTGTGTGTGTGTTCCTCTCAGGCTGAGACTCGTGCTGAGTTCGCCGAGAAATCAGTCGCCAAGCTGGAGAAGACCATCGATGATCTGGAGGGTAAGTCACTTCCCACAAATCCTCTCTCACGCCTCAGGTCTCAGGATAAATTCCATTAATTCCCTATAAATTTATTTTTTCCCTTGCTTTTTCTAGTTTCAGTTTCTCTTTTTTCATTTGCTTCAACATCTTTTTTTCTCTCCGTTCCCACTCGTTTTGTCTGTCTCTCTGTTTGTCTTTCTGTTTCCACCTCATCATCATCATCATCCTCCTCCTCCTCCTCCTCCTCCTCATCACCCACAATCCTTTGCTCCGCCTCCTCGTGTAGATGAGTTGTATTCTCAGAAACTCAGATTCAAAGCCATCACCGAGGAGCTCGACCACGCCCTGAACGACATGACCTCCATGTAAACATTTCACTAAGGAAATTACAGATGAAACTGCGGCATAAAATATATTCACCATTTAACATTTGTTAGAATAAAAAGTTATTTTTCCAAGCTGTTTTTTCCTCTTTTATCCCGTTTTGTTGTTTCTTCTTTATTTTCGGTTTCTGTCTCATCCTCATAGATAAACAGTCTTATCCCTGGTCCCTGCTCCGTCCGAGATGCTTTACTTAACGCTTCAGTTCTTCAACATTTCTCTTTCCTTTCTTGCTTTTCTGTCACTGCTTCCCTCCATCCATGGTGATCGGTTATTCCATCTGCTATACAGAACTTTTGAGTGGTTTTGCTTTCTGTAAAATAATAAACCTTCATTTCAGCGGTGTAAAGCTTCCCACTCACTCAGTCTCTTTTAGTTTGTTTTAGTCTTTTCTTATTTCTTTAATTTATTCTCGAGAAGCTTGAATAAAATCTGGAAAAGCTCTTCTCACTACGTCTTGCTTTGTTCTGTTGTTTTTCATTTGACATTTTATCAGTGAAAAATTCCAGTTCACAAGTGAAATATGAGGCTGTGTATCTACAGTACTAACATCTGTCTTTTTCTCCTTCGCTCCATCTCTCTGTCTCTCTTTTCTGATCAGACCAACTCCATCATCAACTTCAGGAAAACCAAGCGCTTTCACACGAGCTCAGTTTGGCACTGAATGCCGACTAAACTGTGTTTTTTTTAATACCGGAACTTTACATTACAGGGATTTAAACTTTCATAGCCCTATTCAGACAGGATTAAGTTTACATTAGGAAGTCGATTCATTCCATAATTTTCAGACGCTTCGATCGGTCGTGTTGGTGAGAAGACCAAATCACATTCTGCTTCGATTTCTATTTAATTCTGATTCTATCTGATAATCTTGCTCATGTTAGGAACAGGTTTACTGACCAGTTAAAAAGTTTCTCGCAGTATTTAATCTCCTAGCATGCGAATTCCTGAGCAGGATCATTCTAGCCAAATAAAGAGGCTGCTATAATCACTACAGCTAGAAAAGCACTTTATATTCATCATAAACTACGATATCATGCAGCTTTTAGTCAGCTAGAAACAAATGCATGAGCACTTACTGTATATATCTTTCTCTAAATAAATTAAAACCATTTTTAACGTGCAGTTACTGAAAGGGAAGCAGGTGTATAAACTCATGAGAGTTTAGAGAATTATCATGCCATTGAGAGAACGGGAAAAAAACAGGGAACATGGAAAAGGACCAACAAAAGAAAAACTCAAGCAAGAGTCCAATCTGAAGCAAAAACCAAGATGCAAGATTTAGTGGTGCAAATGCACTTTGTATAAAAAAAGACAGATCGATTGCAAACGGGATCAGATGCGTCTCAAAAGCATGCGGTGATCCGATCTCTCCAACCAGAATCAGAGGACGCGTGTGTTATAGGTGTATTTCTGTTACGCTGTTTTATGTTCCCAGTATATATAGGTATATCCCAGACAGCAATGAAGAAGTGAGTAATCACACAGTGAGAATGTTTGCATAAACAGGACGCCGTGAAGACACCAGGCGCTTTTCAAAGCTTTACATGTTGTCTCATCTCTCATTCGTTTATAAGATCCGTTAACAGACCTCGCAATCCAAAATGTTCAAAACAGGTACATGAGAGGATTAGCTGGACATATCTGAAAAAAAAAAAATAAAAGCAATGTGTGTGACAACCTTTCAAAACCAGGAACGGGGAATGAATCCGACTTTATTATATTACACGTAAACGATGTACTGATGTTCATAAAGAACTGGCCACATCTGGGCATGCAGATATGAGAGTTTTCACCCAGAGAAACTAATCCCGTCCTCACAGGGCTGGTGATACGATTATACTGTGCATGAGGAAGATGAAAGATCTTCACGGAGATCAAACATCCTTCTTACTGTTGCATTAATCTTTATTATAGATCACTACAGAATCAACCAGAGCTGCTTATTATCACTCATATGTTCACAGATTGTCTTTTGTTTTTCCGGTTGATCTGATTAAATGCTGCTGCTGCTGGAATGTTCTCTGAAGTGACTTTGCTTTGTGTTTGTAGCTTTCACTGAGTGTGTGACACTGAAATACATCACAACATCATATACAAAACCCCAAGTGGACACTGATATGACATGGAAATGTTTTTTCAGTCATGTTTTTCTCACACACCGATTCCTCAGGAAATTATTTACTTCTGATTCGGACACACAGAGCCTGAAAACTTCAGCCTGAAACAGTAAGAACTGAGATAACAGAGAAATGAATGATTCCCGTATGTCATGTCTGTTCTGTTTGGTTTATAACATATGAGTACAAAAACATGTGCTAGATTTTTTCCCTTGTTTTTTAATTGAGGACAAAAGAAAATTAATTAAGGGCAAACGTGTTTAGTACTTTATTACCAACACGTAATTTTTTAGACTTTATCCAATTTATTTGTACCTGTTGTTTATTTAATTAGGAAGGTTTGTGCTTCTTATTCTCTCATAATTAGCCGTAATTGTATTTTTTATTTTATTTTATTTTACTTTTGATAAGGTGAAACATTTATCGCTACTCTGTATATGACGTATTTGAAAATCGGTAAAAATCCGGAAAATATGATGGACGACTTTGATGGAGTCTCAGGTCATGAGCAGAACAAAGTACAATTCAGGTGTCACAGAGGCTTCAGTTAAAGTTGTAAATGAAATAAGCCACGCCCGCCTAGTGATGTCACAGCAGGTGACTTAAACTTTATGGTGAAAAAACTGGCTTTTAAGTAGAAAGTCTCAGGTCATATTAAAGTCTCAGTGAAACGTCTTGAGAGCCGTGATTTGACTTTGAATGTTGACATACTTCCTGTATAAACAGGAAGTCCGTGTGATTGCATGTTGACATTTACACAAATCTAACAAAATGATACTACTCTCTCTTACTGATGGAGTTTAAACACAAAAGCCATCATTCCGACATCAAAAAGCTCCAAGTCGGTAAAACACTCCTTCATAAGAAGTCTTACACAAATTCCGCCCACTTCCACACGAATACACTCCGAACATGTGAAAAAGGGGAATAGTGTGTGTGAAAATTCACAATCCAAAAACACACCAACGAACCATATTTACTGCTAACGAGCTGCTACTGTACAATGAGCAAGACACGCCCCTGCAGGGCGGGGCATCTACATAGTAGAGAGCTTTTAAATGGAAGAACAGAAAAAAGTCTGTCACTACTCGATCCGTACCGGAAATACGATTTGTACTGCGCATGTGCGGAAAGTCAGGTTTTGTTATAACAACACATTATAACATTATATTATTAGTAGTATTATAACAACAGTATTATAATATTATAACATACTTCAGACAAGAAATATATGCATTTCCGCACATGCGCAGTACGAATCGTGTTTCCGGGACTGATCGAGTAGTCACAGAGTCACGAAAAAAAGTTAATAATTTTGACCAGAAGTGACGAATTATAAAATGTTTAGTTCTTTCGAATATACTGCCGTATTAGCGTGAATAACAGTAAGTGAAAAGAACAAACGGAAGTGGAACTGTTATTTTGAAATATGCCGGAAGCGGAAGTGCGTTTGCTCACAAAAAGTGAAAACAAAAAAAAAAAGGTGGCGTTATGACGTGCATAAAGAGGTTTAAAGAGAAGATGGAGGATGGTGGTGCTTGTAGCAGCAGTGCTGTGGAGAGTAAAGCTGGCTTCGTGCTCGGGAATGTGGCGGAAGTGGTGGAGGGGATCTTAACGTTTGTGCCGACTAAATCTCTCTTCCGGCTCGCAAGGTAACTGTTTACACACGACTTCAGCTAATCAGGGACAGAATCGGAGCGCTGTTAGCGCGTTAGCTCTCTGAGGAGCACTCGAGTCTGGAGTTTAAACCTTTAAAATTCACTCACACACCTCGAAATACTTCAGAACTTTCTCTCATCCTTCATACATCGTCCTTTATTTTTCTTCCATTTTTCTCTCTGTTCTGCACGTCATTACTGACATTAGCACCGTTAGCGCAGTGTTTATACGCCATCACTGATCGTATCAGATCTACAGCAGGGGTGAGCAGCACCGCGAAGTTTATTGACATAATGACATAAATATATACTACTACAGTTATACTGCTTGTTATAGTGCTTGTGTTAGTGTTGCTGCGGACAGAAATGCAGTGAAGAGTGTGAAAAATATTAATGCCTTCTTCCTGTATCGAGCTGAATCAGGCCTGTGTGCGTGCGTGCGTGCGTGCGTGCGTGTGTGTGTGTGTGTGTGTGAGTGAGTGAGTGTGTCTGTGTGAAATGATCGGAATCTGGTGCGGTTGTCAAAAGTGTGAGTATTACGCCATTACGAAACATGGACACGTTAACATTTTGTAAGAACAGGAGAATAAATCAAAGCCCAGTGTGAGCCTTTCCTTTTACGTTGTTTATGTTGAAATAAATGCGTGTCCAGGGCAGATTTAGAGATAAAGACAATTTGCGCTGCTTTCATCATGTTTTTGTCAGATATTGTTACTGATTTGTTCAATAATAATGTTATCTACACTTATTTGTTTAGTCTGGCTGAAGGCATTAATCATTTTTTGAGGTTTTTTTACTGTTCGGACCTCAGCTGCTGAGGAGGGTTTATTTACTGGACCTCAAGTTTAGCTGAAGATCTCTAAATGACTGAAGTTCAGACAATAAGGAATATTTTTTAAACAGATGAAACAAGGGTGTTCAACCGGTAATAATAATAATAATAATAATAATAATAATAATAATAATAATTGTTGTTGTTGTTGTTGTTGTTGTTGTTGTTAAAGTGTAGTTTGGATGCAGTCAGTTTTGTGTGGTTCAACGCTGCTGTCCTGCGCAGCTGAAAGTGAAGCAGAGGAAATCTGACCTTTCTGGTTTAACGGCATTGCGGCGGCCGCACCTGAGCTGTGGAGCAGGAAACAACCACTTTATTTCCTTTTTCTTCTCCTGAGTTCAAGTTTTGAAAGCTCAGCTGTTGGAAAAGAGCCAACTGGACACGTAAAATAAAATATACAAGACGGGAGATAAAGCTGATCATCACACACTAGGGTGCACTTATTACTGTTATTACTATTATTTTTATTATTCCTCTTTTTAATATAAATGTCTTCAGAAATTTGTAATCTTTTAAATATATATATATATATATATATATATATATATATATATATATATATATATATATATATATATATATATATATAGAAGAAGTTGCTTTCGGCTGCTCCCTGTTCGGGGTCGCCACAGCGTACCAACTGGTCCGCACAACAACTTGGCAAACATTTTACGCCGGATGCCCTTCCTGCCGCAACCCTCCCATTTTTTCCGGGCTTGGGACTGGCACTGTATCCAGTGGCTGGGGTTGAGGCATTGGCTGGAATCGAACCCGGGCCTTCCGCATGATAGGCGAGCAACCTACCACTGAGCCACCAATGCCTCTTTTAAATATATATATATAAAGTGGGGTTTTTTTCCCGGTCCAGAGCTCTGTACTGTTATTATTCATGTTCTCCCAAACAAAAACACACCTCTAGAAACATTTAGCCCTGCTCCCTTTTACTTCCACATAATTGACTTAAAATGCGAATCCTACTTTAGTAATTTAGTCTTAACGGTTTCAGCCATTTGTCACTCAGCAGCACGGGAGGGTGTGAACATCAGTGGCTATTAAAAACCTGTTGAGATTTGCAAACAGTATTAGCACCACATGTCAATCAATTCTGAGGAGGCGGAGCCTAAATTATCCAAACGGCTCTGTATCACGATTGCATAGATTTGGGTATGAAGCGGATATACAGGAGAAGATTCTGAGGTCATATGCAAAGTTTGGGGCATGGCTATATGTGAGGGGGTGGGGCTAGTGCCAGATAACTGTTTATCAGGATGATTTCAGAAACACTGTCAGCCAATCAGATTTGAGCAGAATTTAGTGGGGTTTTATTTTGAGGTTTTTTTTTTTTTTTTTTTTAACTTTATTTATAAACTTGCTCCTTTCGTTAAAGGTGTGGTTTATTTATTGATTGATTTATTGATGTCAGTGTTCATTGTCCTCTCTGCGTTAGTGTTTGTCGGCTGTGGAGGAACTGTGCTCGGAGAGTCCTGAGAACTCGACAGAACCTGACCTGGCTCTCGGCGTCCGGCTCGTCCCGATATGAAGAACATGTGCTCCTCAGAACCATGGAGGAAGGACTGGAGGTCCGAGAATTTCTCTTTATTTATTATTATTATTATTATTATTATTATTATTATCCAAAAAGTCAGTTTTGTTTAAAAGACATTATTTAAATTTAAAGTTTTCATTTTAATAAAATCCTCACAGGTCCATGTGATGAAGTGGAGTCACTGTTAAACCCTGAAGATGACTAGTTTCTGAAAACTTTCTTTATTCCTCTCACACCACAGCAACTTACCAACTATTACTAATTAAACTCTCTCTCTCTCTCTCTCTCTCTCTCTCTCTCTCTCTGTAGAGTGTCTTCCTGCTGCCCCAGACAGTGTTGTTAATGATAGACAATGAGAACTTTACTGGACATCACGGTGCTTTCAGGCATAAAAAAGGTAAGATGTTATTGTTACTCTATGATAAATGTTATAATTATTGTTCCTGTGTAATTATCTTATTCTGTGTCTGTTCCCATGTCCAATCCTGTAGCCAAGCGATGTGAGTCGAAGGACAAGTTGGACGTGGTGGACAGACTGAGACGTTTGCTGCCCAGCAGCTGTGACATTTTATGCGTCATTACTCCAGGAGTCGTCTGTAAGTCTCTCTTTTTATCTTTTCTCTTCTGTATCTGTTCCAGCTTAAACATATGAATTTTAGATTTGTCCCACGAGAGCACATCTCTAAACGTCTCCTTGTGCTATTTGTGTTAATAATTGTGCACACAAACCCTCATGTGTCCTCGTGGGATAGTAGAAAATTCATTATTTTATCCTTTGCTATCACAAACGAAAGTGACGTGTGTAACGGCGTATAGTTTTTCTCTGATTTTCAAAGACAGAATTAAAAAAACACTTAATGTTAAAAATCTCTCAAGCTGTAAAATGGTTTACATTTGTGAAGATTCAAAACATTTACAGGTGCATCTCAATAAATTAGAATGTCGTGGAAAAGTTCATTTATTTCAGTAATTCAACGCAAATTGTGAAACTCGTGTATTAAATAAATTCAGTGCACACAGACTGAAGTAGTTTAAGTCTTTGGTTCTTTTATTTGTGATGATTTTGGTTCACATTTAACAAAAACCCACCAATTCACTATCTCGCGTGGCATGGAGGTGATCAGTTTGTGGCACTGCTGAGGTGGTATGGAAGCCCATGTTTCTTTGACAGTGGCCTTCAGCTCATCTGCATTTTTTGGTCTCTTGTTTCTCATGTTCCTCTTGACAATACCCCACAGATTCTCTATGGGGTTCAGGTCTGGTGAGTTTGCTGGCCAGTCAAGCACACCAACACCATGGTCATTTAACCTACTTTTGGTGCTTTTGGCAGTGTGGGCAGTGCCAAATCCTGCTGGAAAATGAAATCAGCATCTTCAAAAAGCTGGTCAGCAGAAGGAAGCATGAAGTGCTCAAAGATTTCTTGGTAAACGGGTGCAGTGCCTTTGGTTTTCAAAAAACACAATGGACCAACACCAGCAGATGACATTGCACCCCAAATCATCACAGACTGTGGAAACTTAACACTGGACTTCAAGCAACTTGGGCTATGAGCTTCTCCACCCTTCCTCCAGACTCTAGGACCTTGGTTTCCAAATGAAATACAAAACTTGCTCTCATCTGAAAAGAGGACTTTGGACCACTGGGCAACAGTCCAGTTCTTCTTCTCCTTAGCCCAGGTAAGACGCCTCTGACGTTGTCTGTGGTTCAGGAGAGGCTTAACAAGAGGAACACGACAACTGTAGCCAAATTCCTTGACACGTCTGTGTGTGGTGGCTCTTGATGCCTTGACCCCAGCCTCAGTCCATTCCTTGTGAAGTTCACTCAAATTCTTGAATGGATTTTGCTTGACAATCCTCATAAGGCTGCGGTTCTCTCGGTTGGTTGTGCTTCTTTTTCTTCCACACTTTGGATACAGCACTTTGCACTCACAATTTGAGTTGAATTACTGAAATAAATGAACTTTTCCACGACATTCTAATTTATTGAGATGCACCTGTAATATAAAATCAGCTGCTTCCTGAATTTGGAAACGTGGTTGTTTTTTTTGTTTTTTTTTAAATGTATAAAAATATCTTTGTGCCTGTGATATCTGAGAAAAGTGAGTCAAAATGTGCCATGATGTCAGTGTAATATCGTCGTTTCTCCTTTCACATCTGCACTATTTTTAATACATTTGTCAACAGGATCAACATTATAAATTGTATTTTATATACATTATTATATCAATAATATAAATAATATTCTCATTAACATAATATTAAAATTGTAAACAAATATGATTTCTAGAAATATTAGATTCATTCAATCAGGTTGATTTATGTATTAATGTTTAAATTTTCTGCATTGATAGATAATGCTCTGCTCTGTTGCTGTACATCGTGTTGTTTTTTTGTTTGTTTTTGTCTGCAGTGACCCCCAGCGAGCCGGCCTGTCACGTCCCTAAGGAGTTCATGGAGGGTGAAGCTGGTTTCAGTCTTCTGTTTCCTGCGATGGAGGGAGTTCACATCCGACCGTTTCACTTCTGCAAAAACAGCCTCAGCGACGCCACTTTAGAGAAAGCAGGTAACCCTGACGGCTTCTCAGCAGGCTTTTGAGTAGATAAATATTCAGATTCATCAGCATGGGAATGATGAGGCGTGGTGTGTGGTCATCTCGAAGGCTTGGCTGCGAATCCTGACCTGAAGGTGGTGCTGCTGTTCGGCTACGACGCCTACAAAACCGGAGCTGCGCGCTTCCTTAACCAGCTGCTCGAACCCCTGGGGCGGAGTAACGTCCTCATCGCCGGCGGTCACGTGGAGAGTGTCCTACCACACAAGAGGGACTGGTGAGTATTACACGGAGTTTATATACAGGCCATGTGGACGCTCTCACACGTCCAGCGGTTCCACCGGGGAAAGTTCCTGGTGTTCAGAGTCGAGTTACGCGGCTGCTTCAGGGGAAATTCAGAGATTTTTCTTAATCAAAAGAACACGCTGGAACACACCACCTTTAAACAAAAGATGATTTAAACATGAAAAATAAAAAGACTAATCTGAGGATGTATGAATTAGAAGACGGTGAGTGTTGAAATAAAACTAAATATTTAACTGCAGGAATAGAGGGAGTTTTAATGCAATTAATTACTGCTTTAATTTAATTAATTGTTTTAATTATGTCTTCCATCACAGACTGAAGCTTTACATTTTACTGCTGTTTTGATAAGCAGTCACACTGAGGTCATGAAATTATTCTTAATTATTTATTAAATAAATATTAGAAAAATATTTAGAGGCACACCTCTGTTTCAGGAAAAACTCCGCCCCTTTTTGTAATAACGGGTCACTAAATAACTAAAAATGTAAAAATCTTTTACTACTTTTATCTTATATAAATTTCTTACAACACATTTTATCAAATCTAAATTTTAGAGGCAGAGAGAGACAGACAGACAAAGAGAGGGAGGGAGACAGGGAGGGAGACAGGGAGGGAGGGAGGGAGGGAGGGAGGGAGACAGGGAGGGAGAGATACTGACAGAGACGGAGAGAGACACATATAGAGACATGGAGGGATAGAGAGAGAGACAGAGAGACCCAAAATTATAAAATAAATATTAGCACAATTTGTATAGGACACAGGGGATTGTTTTAAATTGTTTTTTTGTTTGTTTGTTTTTGTTTACATAATTTGATCCTCTGTAAGAAAAGTACGATAATGCTGAAGGTAAAAAATGGTGAGGAACCGAGACACGCCTCTGTTTTAGAAAAAACACCCCTTTTGTGTAACTCTCAAATAACTTCTAAAGAGCGTTTAACTCTGTAGTGTCTGAAGACCAAATACTGATGTGCTTAATTCTGTGTGTGTGTGGGGTGTGTGTGTGTGTGTGTGTGTGTGGTGTGTGTGATCCCAGCTGTTCTCCTGGTTCCTTTGGCGTGGCAGGTCTCACACTGAGTGGTCCCAGGATTCAGGGAGCCTCGGTGCTCATGGATCAGGAAGTGAGCACACCCGCGTCGGCCGAAGTCACCATGCGTCGCCTGAAAGCCACCAACATTCCAGAGTCCAACACCGTCGGCTTCATGTTCGCCTGCGTGGCGCGTGGACACAACCACTACAGCGGTCAGCACAACGTGGAGGCCGACATCTTCCACAAACTCTTCCCCGGAGTGCCTCTGTTCGGCTTCTTCGGGAACGGAGAGATCGGCTGCGACAGAATCGTTAAAGAGAACTACACTCTGAGTCAGACGGATGCTAACGGACTGCAGCACGGCTACACCACCGTCATGAGTCTGGTGCACTTGGGATGACACACACACTCTCTCTCATTCTCTCAAGACTCAGGTTTTTTTTTTTCTTCTTTCATCTCTTTTCGTTAACTAAAAGATGTAAAATCTCATCTGCAGAGTTTTTTCCTCTTTCACATGAATTTCTTAGAACATTTTAAAATCGTTGCACTTTTAAATCATAAAGCTGTTCAAGAAAGCAGAAACCTTTCCTTTGACTTACACGAGAAATCCTCTTGATTCAGTTCTGCTCTTAAAAATGACCAAACCATGTACACACTCATTTAAAAAAATATAATATTAACAACAATAATAATCTCATTCCTTCTTAGTCCTAATCAGTCCTGTAGATCTGTCTTTATTTCCTCCTGTGATGTTGATCCGGTTCTGTTTACTGTCATATCGCAGCTCCTCGCCCTGACCCTCACCTCCTGACCTAAACGAATCATTTACATTTATTAAACTCCTCTAATAACGTCGGTTATGTTTCCAAGTTCAGAGCTGCAGGGATTCTTCCAGTGTTCTCTGAAAAGCAGAATAAATTGATTAAGTGGACGTTACGATTGATTCATAAGTAAATAAAATCAGATGAACTGTAGAGCTTTGTGATTTCAGGGTTCTCTGTTCTCGTCTTCATAACAGTGTTACAATAAAGAGCCGAGTTCTTTACTTTACGCACTTTTTCCTCTCATTATTATAATAAATCTGAAATATTGTCTGGAATTAAGACAAACCGTAAATCTGCTTTTTTTTTTTTTTTTAAATTGTATTTTTTTTTTTTAGAGCTATTAGACCGGGTGGAATCATGTTTAAATGGTTCCTGAAAATTAGCATCATTAAGTGTAAATAAATTGCATAAATCATCATAATAAATAATCAATATTATTTTAATCATCACATTTTTTTCCATTACAAAATAAGAAATTTTTGTGAAAAACAAAACAAAACGGACCAATCAGTGAGAGAGCAAGAACTGTAGGAGTGGGCAAATCAACGTTCTGGTACGTTCTTTAACACACTGGTGAGCTCAGATACCCCGAAAGGAGTTCTTTAGAAGATCCACAGTCATAATAATAACAATAACATAACAATAACTAATGTGGATCATCTCCTTCAGAACATCGAGCCAAGTCAAGAACACACCTGAGGAGACAGAAACATCATCATCAAAGTCTACGATCAAGAGACACCTTCATGAATGTAAATACAGAGCGTTGTGTCAGGAACAGAAAGACCAGATTAGACGGAGTTTAAAAAATATCTAATCATGCCTGCTCGGGTCTGGAGCAAGAGATTTTGGATAGGAAAAAAACCAGAAAGGAAAGGCTGAAGATCTGAAGCTCCACATGATGAGCTCGGTGTTCTGACCCGGGTGTGTATGGAGTCTCGGGTGTGTATTAGTGATGGAGAAGGAGCGGGATGAATTCTGAAGTGTATGAAGCTTGAGATTCACCTCAGATTCATTGATGCTTGTCTGTATAGAGACCAAGCGTATCGTGAAGGAAACCTAAGAGCTTCTTCAGGTGAAAGATTCAGTCAGATATGGAGATATGATTGTGTTGAGAACCATTCACATTCATCTCAAAAGTTATGATCATCACCCGTAGTCAGTGACATTATTCTGATCAGATGACCCTTCAGGAATTTTTTCACATGTTCCTGGTTTCTGCTGAAGCCGTGGTCCATAAAGAGCTTCCTAAGCATGTGAGGTATTTCAGCTGTAGAAAGATCAGGAGATGGGTATAAATTAAGTTCCAAAGTATGAGATGCACCATGGTACACTGTGAAGATCCTCAACACTGAGAACATGGAGCAACACCGAGACGTCACCAGGAACTCTATTAACTATAAATAACTATAATCTACTATAAACTATATATATTCTATTATTTACAATTATATATAGTTTATACATCACACATTAATTATATATAGCTATATTATAAATGTGTAATATATAAGTATAGAAATGTTTATTTTTGTGTTGCATTAATCAGTTTTGCTGACTTTTTTTTTTTTTTGCCCATTGCAGTGTGGTGTTCCTGCGTGTCATGGCTTTTTTCCGATAAGCACACACACACACACACACACACACACACACACACACACACACACACACACAGACTGCGACGTGGGGCTGGGGCGCAGAAAGGAAGGCAGAAATCAGGGTTGCCAGGTCCATGTTATTCCCTCATAACTGATTTGTACATGTTATACCCTTCGATGTCCAGCAGAGCCATTCCCTGCTTTCTGAAGCTCTCTTTCTCGTTTTTTTGTTTTCTTTAGAATTAACCTTTAAAGTCATGATTTTTTTTCCTATAATAAAACACAAAGTCTTTTTTATTTTTGTTTTTTGAAATCTTATTTTAAAAAACAGTTTTGTGAGGACGATTTCATCCCTTACACGCAATACAATGTTTTTTTTTTTTTTTTTTTGCTTCATGGTTTGTTTAATGCTCAGTGTGAAATAAAAACAAACTGAGAGAATGAACTTGTGAAATTGTGTGTGTGTGTGTGTAACAGGATGGGAAATTATGTTGATGTATTTCCATTATAAACAGACCCGGGTTCGATTCCAGCCAATGCCTCAACCCCAGCCACTGGATGCAGTGCCGGTCCCAAGCCCGGAAAAATGGGAGGGTTGCGTCAGGAAGGGCATCCGGCGTAAAACATTTGCCAAGTTGTTGTGCGGACCAGTTGGTCCGCTGTGGCGACCCCGAACAGGGAGCAGCCGAAAGCAACTACATTTCCATTAGAAACAGGAAGTCAGAGTGGCAGCATGTTGAAGTGCTTCAATGATTTACACAACATTTACATTTTACATGTACAGCATTTGGCCGAAGCCCTTATCCAGAGCGACTTACATTTTATCTCATTTAATACAACTGAGCAATTGAGGGTTAAGAGCCTTACTCAGGGGCCCAGCAGTGGCAGCTTGGTGGACTTGAGATTCAAACTCACAACCTTCTGATCAGTAGTTCAACACCTTCACCACTAACCACCACATCTCCACACAACAGCTAATAGCTTTCAAAACGTGCCATGCTGTGCTCTCACTCGGTCTACACTCACCTGAGAGCGATCACAACAAATAGGAAGAACAGTGAAGAGTTTATCATGGTTTTAATCGCAGTCGTGTGTTTTTAGCATGCATGTCCGAGGAGAAGTCGAGGTCGACATCTGAGTGGGAGATAAAATGATATTCCTGACTCTAACAAATATAAACACTGAATTAGGTTCTCCGTCATTCTGATATCGAACAGCTCCAAAATCTGTAAAACTCTCCTCTGAACTACATTCTGTCCTTAGCTCTGTGTTGTTGTGTTGTTTTAGGTAGCACCAGGGTCCTGGAGAAATGTCTCATTTCACTATGTACTGTGTCAGCTATATATGGTTGAAATCACAATAAAAAGCTTCTTGACTTGACTCTTGAAAAACCAGCAACTCCGCCCACTTCCACATGGATCAACTCCAAACATAACCTTAGTCGTGTGTTTTTGGCATGCTTGTTCGAGGAGAAACCAAGGAGAACATCTGAAACATCTGAGTGGGAGATAAAATGATATTACTGACTCTTCCTGGCTCTTACAAATAAACACTGAATCAGGTTCTCCGTCATTCCGACATCGAAAAGCTCCAAAATCTGTAAAACTCTCCAACTCAAACTCCACCCACTTCCAGACGGATCAACTCCAAACATTTAGTCTTACTTTGAAAAAGATAGTTGTGTGTGTGTGTGTGTGTGTGTGTGTGTGTGAGAGAGAGAAGATCCTCAACCAAAAACACACCAACAAACCATCTTTACCACTAACGAGCTGCTACTGTAGAGAAAGACACGCCTCTAAGATCTTTTCATTGGACAAGCACAAGTACAGGATGAGTCATGAGCCAAAATAACAATCCAAATCCAAATAGATTTTTTATAGATATATTTATAACATTAAGTGAGAGGAAAACAAAACACTCTGATGTACCCTATATTGCCAAAAGTTTTGGGACGTCTGCCTTTACATGCACATGAATGTAATATGGAGTTGTCCCGCTCTTTGCAGCTATAACAGCTTCAACTCTTCTGGGAAGGCTTTCCACAAGGTTTAGGAGTGTGTTTATGGGAATTTTTGACCGTTCCTCTAGAAGCGCATTTGTGAGGTCAGGCACTGATGTTGGACGAGAAGGTCTGGCTCACAGTCTCCGCTCTAATTCATCCCAAAGGTGTTCTATGGGGTTGAGGTCAGGACTCTGCGCAGGCCAGTCAAGTTCCTCCACACCAAACTCACTCATCCATGTCTTTATGGACCTTGCTTTTTGCACTGGTGTGCAGTCATGTTGGAACAGGAAGGGGTCATCCCCAAAGTTGGGAGCATGAAATTGTCCAAAATGTCTTGGTATGCTGAAGCATTAAGAGTTCCTTTCACTGGAACTAAGGCCGAGCCCAACCCCTGAAACACAATGGTTTGGAAGAGTGTCCCAAAACTTTTGGTAATACAGTGTACTGATCAGGGATTGCTCTTTAATTGTAGTGCAGTGCTTTGGTTGAAAGCGGTGTTTTTTGGGGATCATATCTGGCAACCCTGCTCTCAGCGTAGAATTGAGGGTGCGGAATGACTGCAGACCCTCTCTCTCTATCACTATATCACTATTTCACTATTTACATCTCCTTTCTTTTTAAAAACAAGATTTTATTTGGCTCTTTGCATCACTGACAGATTTATTTTTGAAATCTTTGCACGTCTGCAGAAGTGGAGAAATATGAATTCCTCTCTTGTTTTTTCTGCACAGGAGACACCTCTGACAGTTTGTGGTAAGCTTCACCGCTGACTTAAAGGCCTTCAGAGGCTCAAACTTTAAACCTGTACACTTTTATTAAATGATTAAACTGTGTTTTAAAGGCTGAAATGATTTGAGCTGAGCTGAGGTAAAACACCTGAGCTCGCGTGCTAAAATATTCCGGCGCTTGGCTAATAAGTTAGCAAGCTACCTAGCTTTGTCTGGAATATTAGCATCAGCTGTTTGTCAGAAATTATACAGCGATATTAACAAAACAACAACATTTCATGTTTATCAAATCAAAAGGTTTAGCGACCATGTAAACAGTTTAAAGCACTGCTTTGCGATAGTTATGTGTGTTAATTCCACAGCTAACTTAAACTAGCTAACCCTTACAGACTGCCATGCTAACTTGCTAGCAAGATTTCCAGTCACGTCAGTGAAATAAATTCGCTGTCACTCGATTTTAATATTTTTCCTTTAAATATCGAAACATAAATCGTTCTTCTTCGTATCGTTTTTATCTGTAACACACTGTATTTCCATGCTAATGTTACGTCGTGTCAGTATTACGTAGTGTTAACTACATTAATAAATAACTAACTTATTAATTATTCTTATGATCACGTGATTAATTTATTACGGTTAGTCTGAGGCAGGATATTATTTGTTTGTTAAGGATTTATTACAGTTTAAATAAAATAATAGGTGGCAGTTCCGTAATATTAACTTCAGAGGATGTGAAAGAGATTAGAGAATTTTATAAATGTAAAAATTGATCTTTGCAAAGTTTTGAATTGATATTAATCCATTTTTATTTTGCTATAACGTGCTTTATTAAACCTGTTTTGTTTAGTAATAATAAAGAAACATGTTTGTGTGCAAAACCCTGCACACTTCTTATTCTAAATGAAACGAAACAGTTTTAAAGGGTGCACAAACTTTTGCACACGATCAGCCGGACATGACGGACGGTGTCGAGGGGAAGACACTGACCGGTTGTTTACTCGGGTTTATAACTCTACACACTAGCGTGTTAAGCGACTAGACTATCAGAAGTGGGCGTGGCCTAAACAGGAAGGTGTGTGTGTGTGTGTGTGTGTGTGTGTGTGTGTGTGTGTGTGTGTGTGTGTGTGTGTGTTTGGAGTGAGATATGAACTTCACCATGTCAGCTTTAGAAAGTTCAGCAGTGTCATGCTTCATGGTGTGTGAGTCCTGGCTCTGACTCCACCTCCACCTCAGCTCCATCTTCTCCTTCTCTCCTTCTGGACTTCCTCACTTCTGTTTCCTCAAATATAAACAAACTAGGGGGGCACGGTGGCTTGGTGGTTAGCACGTTTGCCTCACACCTCCAGGGTTGGGGTTTTGATTCCTGCCTCCGCTGTGTGTGTGGAGTTTGCATGTTCTTCCCGTGCCTCGGGGGTTTCCTCCAGGTACTCCGGTTTCCTCCCCCAGTCCAAAGACATGCATTGTAGGTTGATTGGCATCTCTAAATTGCTTAAATTGTGTGATTGCGTGAATGACAGTGTGTGTGTGTGTGTGTGTGTGCCCTGTGATGGGTTGGCACTCCGTCCAGGGTGTATCCTGCCTTGATACCCAATAACGCCTGAGATAGGCACAGGCTCCCCGTGACCCGAGAATAGTTCCGATAAGCGGTAGACAATGAATGTAAAATAAACTAGTAGCCTGATTTAACGCAGCAAGACTCTGACCAGAGAGTGGATGGGTGGTCGGATAGATGGGTGGATGGACAAACGGATGGATGGTCAGATGTACAGATGGATGGATAGATGAATGGATGGATAGGCTAATGGATAGATGGATGGATGGACAAATGGGTGGATGGATGGACGGATAGACGGCTGGATAGATAGATGGATGGATGGATGGATGGATAGATAGAGAGATGGATAGATGGATGGATAGAGTGATGGATGTGTAGGTTTACATTATTGTTCATCTTTGTGTTGGTAACATTATTGTTTGTGTTCCTGTTAATATTCACATGAATGTTTGTGTGCAGTTTGTGTGTGGTCTTGTTTGTGTTATTTGTTTGTGTTCCTGTTCGTGTTAATGCTGTTAGTGGGTTAAGGTTTGTATTTTTGTGTCCTAGTATGTGTTTGTGTTCATTTTGAAATTATTGTTTGTATTTCTGTTTGTATTTACGCTAACGTGAATTTGTGTTCATGTTAATGTTTATACGAATGCTAATATTTGTGTTAATTTTGTGATCTTCTTTGTGTTAATGTTTGTGTTTATATTAAATGTTCATGCTCACGCATTCGTTCTTGTATAAAAGGAAAAAAGCTTTGAATAACTTCTCACAACTACACACCCTGTACCTGAACAGAAACAGGAATTGTGTGTGTGTGTGTGTGTTTGTGTGTGTGTGTGTGTGTGTGTGTGTGTTTTAGAAGCTGTTTATTCTAAATAAATTGCTTGTATTCGGTTAAACCCCTGATCCAGATCTAGCCTGTAAATAAAACCTGTATGTAGTTATTCCTCATGTGGAACAAAACCGTCAGTGTTTATCTTTATCTTTTTATCTTCAGATGTTTTTTGTTCATTCTTTTCCAAAAAGCTCCTTAATTCTGCTCGATCCTCACTGAGCTTTTTTTAAGGTGTGAGAAGCATCAGAGACACGATGGTGGTGTGAATTAGGACTTTTCTGTTCTCGCGCTTGTGTCGTGTCCGTTAACACCACCCACATCCACGGCATAAAATAAACAGGAGGATCGGACCAGAAAAGATCAGATCCAGGAATCCGGGCCAGTATCACTTCAGAAATCTGATCCATTCTCCATGTCTGATGTGTTACAACATCGCTAATGTGTTATTAATGGACAGATTAGAAAGAGAAAACCGTGTGATCGATAAACGATGCAGTGAGATGTTTATGTAATGCGTTAACGAGCTGCGAATGGATATAAATGAATAGAGGAATAAACCAGGTGTATAACCTGTGTGTGGGTTTTTTTCTCTCCCAGGTGAGCCCAGTGTGTGTATGAATGAAGCAGCGTCATGGCTGCGATGATTCCGCCGGTGAAGCTGAAATGGTTGGAGCATCTGAACAGCTCGTGGATCTCGGAGGACAGTGAGTCCATCTCCACACGAGAGGGCGTGGCTCTGCTCTACTCCAAGCTCCTGGCTAATAAAGAGGTGGTGCTGCTTCCTCAGCAGGTTCTGTGCCTCAAAGGCCCGCAGCTGCCCGACTTTGAGCGCGAGTGTCTGTCTCGTGATGAACAGGAGCACTACCTGGATGCGCTGCTGGCCAGTCAGCTGGCTTTGGCCAAAACCGTCTGCTCGGACTCTCCGTTCGCGAGTGCACTGCGCAAACGTCTTCTGGTGCTGCAGCGCGTCTTTTACGCTCTCTCCAGCAAGTACCATGACAAGGGCAAGGCGAAGCAGCAGCAGCACTCGGGCGAGAGCGCACTGAACTCCTCCGAGTTGCAGGCGGCGAGCGAGCGGCCGCGCTCCAGTACGGACGCGCTCATCGAGATGGGTGTACGTACGGGGCTGAGCTTACTCTTTGCTCTCCTGCGTCAGAGCTGGGCCCTGCCCACTGCCACACCTGGTCTCAGCCTCTGCAACGATGTCATCACCACGGCGATCGAGGTAGTAGGCTCGCTGCCGCCGCTGTCTCTAGCCAACGAGAGCAAAATCCCGCCCATGGGCTTAGACTGCCTGGTGCAGGTCACCGCCTTCCTGAAGGGCGTGATCGCCTGCCAGTCCGGCGCAGACGTGGTGGGGCGGAGACTGGCCTGCGAACTCCTCCTGGGTTTAGCGGCGCAGAGAGGATCGCTGAGATATCTGCTAGAGTGGGTGGAGATGGCGCTGGCCGCCTCGGCTGGAGTCAGCAACCTGGAGCAGAACCAGAACCAGGAAGGCCTGATGGGATACGACTGCTTCATGAACATTCTCATGCAGATGAGACGGTCTTTGGTATGTCTGTTAAAATTAACACGTTAACTGTTGCACACATTTATGAAAACATTTTGTGAGATTTTTTTTTGTAATCTTACAAGCCCTCTCCATTTCTGACATTATTATATTTATATTTTATTTTTATTGATTTTATTATCAGTAGAATACTAAGTGTGTGGTGATTTGGAGACAGAAGGATGTGCTTTATAAATAATATTAAAACGAAATGCACAGGAATAGAGATGGTCACATGTTTGGTACACAATATTGAACTTTTGTTACAATTACAATTTTATGAGATATTTAAACTATTTTCTTCAACAGTAGTCGTGTTCATATTGGCAGATGTTTCAGATAAGTGTGTGTTTGTTTGTTTATTTATTTGAATATATTTACAGGGTTCGTCAGCAGACAGGAGTCAGTGGAGGGAGCCGACTCGCTCTTCAGAGGGTCTGTGCTCTCTGTATGAAGCAGCACTCTGTCTGTTTGAAGAGGTAAAAATGTCTAGAAATGATTCGGAATAAGAGTATTTTGATAGATTGTTGGTTCACACTGTTAGCGACGGCGATGTTACAGGTCTGTCGCATGGCGTCAGATTATTCCCGGACGTGTGCGAGTCCAGACAGCATCCAGACGGGCGAGGCAGCCATGGTGTCTGAGACGTGTGAGGTGTACGTGTGGGGAAGTAACAGCAGCCACCAGCTTGTGGAAGGAACGCAGGAGAAAATCCTTCAGCCCAAACTCGCGGCCAGCTTCAGCGACGCACAGACGGTAAGAAATATGCACAACGACATTGGTCAGGTTCACAATCAGAATCCAGAATTCAGTCCTGTATTTAAAGCCTAACCAGGGACTGACGGTTTGTAATTCCAGATCGAAGCCGGTCAATATTGCACATTTGTCATCTCCTCCGACGGCTCTGTTCGGGCTTGTGGCAAAGGAAGCTATGGCCGCCTGGGTCTCGGCGACTCCAACAACCAGTCCACGCTTAAGAAGCTGACCTTCGAACCTCACCGTGCCGTCAAAAAGGTTTCCTCGTCCAAAGGCTCGGACGGCCACACTCTAGCGTTCACGAGCGAAGGGGAAGTGTTCAGCTGGGGCGATGGAGACTATGGCAAACTGGGACACGGCAACAGTTCCACACAGAAATACCCCAAACTCATACAGGGACCCCTGCAGGGAAAGGTAGTGACTACAATTCACATGACATTTACCCTCAATGGGAGACTTCTAGATAAGGAGATGGACACGTCTTCAAAGTAACATACAGACGTTTCATTTCAATGCAAACTATTTGTTTTTGAGCTTTACTATAAGCTCTTCTTGGGGGCGTGTCCATTAACCATTAACAAGTCACAAATGTGCTCAGAAATCCTGTTCTGCATAAATTTGCCTGAAGTTTCGTCTGTAATGTTCTCAGGTGGTAGTGTCTGTATCAGCTGGCTACAGGCACAGTGCAGCGGTCAGTGAAGATGGAGAGCTGTACACGTGGGGAGAAGGTGACTTTGGAAGACTAGGTATGTTTAGTAGGAGGAGTTTATTTTTCTGGTATTGTTTTGTTTACTGACTACATCTTTACACTGGATGAGTCTACAGATAATCATGAATGAGCATGACGTTTCTGTTGTTCTTAGGCCATGGCGATAGCAACAGCCGCAATATCCCCATGCTCGTTAAGGACATCAGTAACGTAGGCGAGGTGTCCTGCGGCAGTTCTCACACCATCGCGCTGTCGAAAGACGGACGCACCGTTTGGTCCTTCGGTGGCGGAGACAACGGTGAGTCACGTGCCTCAGCCCCGAAATGATCATTTATCATAAAAACATTTATCATAAAACATTCATATTGTAACTCCGATTCTTTCAGCAATTCTTTTTTTTGTAGATAAAGTGACCACAAGTGGGGTCGTGACCTCTGAGTTTGAGTTTGTAGGTGCTGTATAGATACTCAGGGTAGCTGTGATCTGATCTCAAACTCAAAATCTTTGTGGTTCCATTTTTATGCATGATGTGTACTCCACGCTCTCTTGGACAGGTAAGCTCGGTCATGGTGACACCAACCGCGTGTACAAACCCAAAGTGGTTGAAGCTCTGCAGGGAATGTTCATCCGTAAAGTGTGCGCTGGAAGCCAGTCTTCTCTGGCCCTCACCTCTACTGGACAGGTAAGAAGGTAGAGTGTTAGAGAGGTGTATCATCACATGTTTACAGAGTGTATAACAGTGTATGTGTGTGTGTGTGTTGTACTCGTTTCCCAGGTGTACGCGTGGGGTTGTGGTGCTTGTCTGGGCTGCGGATCTTCCGAAGCCACCGCCCTCAGACCAAAACTGATCGAGGAACTGGCCACTACCCGTGTTGTAGATATCTCTATAGGAGACAGTCACTGCCTGGCATTATCACATGGTAAAGTACACACACACACACACACACACACACACACACATTTAACATAACAGCTTGTTTTATTCTCTGCTTAGCATGTACAGTGGATATAAAAAGTCTACACACCCCTGTTAAAATGCCAGGTTTCTGTGATGTAAAAAAATGAGACCAAGATAAATCATTTCAGACCTTTTTCTACCTTTAAGGTGACCTATAACCTGTACAACTCAATTGAAAAACAAACTGAAATCTTTTAGGGGGGTGGAGTAAACCTATGTTAAATAGGAGTCAGTGCACGCCTGCCATCATGTAAAGTGTCTCTGATTAACCCCCAAATAAATTCAGCTGTTCTAGAAGGCTTTTCCCGACATTTTCTTAGTAGCATCTTACAGCAAAAGCCATGGTCCACACAGAGCTTCCAAAGCATCAGAGGGATCTCATTGTGAAAAGGTTTCAGTCAGGAGAAGAGTACAAAAGAATTTCCAAGGCATTAGATATAGCATGGAACACAGTGAAGACAGTCATCATCTAGTGGAGAAAATATAGCTCAACAGTGACATTACCAAAAACTGGACGTCCATCCAAAATTGATGACGATAAGAAGAAAACTGGTCAGGGAGGCTGCCAAGAGGCCTACAGCAACATTAAAGGAGCTGCAGGAATTTCTGGCAAGTACTGGCTGTGTAGTACACGTGACAACAATCTCATATTCTTCATATGTCTGGGCTGTGGGGTAGGGTGGCAAGACTGAAGGCTTTTCTTACAAAGAAAAACATCCAAGCCCGGCTAAATTTTGCAAAAACACATTTGAAGTCTCCCAAACGTATGTGGGAAAATGTGTTATGGTCTGATGACACCAAGGTTGAACAGCATGACAATGACCCAAAGCATACATCCAAATCAACAGAAGAATGACTTCACCAGAAGAAGATTAAAGTTTTGGAATGTCCCAGCCAGAGCCCAGACCTGAATCCCATTGAAAATCTGTGGGGTGACCTGAAGAGGGCTGTGCACAAGAGATGCCCTCGCAATCTGACAGATTTGGAGCGTTTTTGCAAAGAAGAGTGGGCAAATATTTCCAAGTCAAGATGTGCCATGCTGATAGACTCATACCCGAAAAGACTGAGTGCTGTAATAAAATCAAAACGTGCTTCAACAAAGTATTAGTTTAAGAGTGTGCATATTTATGCAACCACGTTATTTTAGATTTTTATTTTTACTCCACGCCCTAAAAGATTTCAGTTTGTTTTTCAGTTGAGTTGTACAGGTTATAGGTCACCTTAAAGGGGGAACATGATTTATCTTGGTCTCATTTTTTACATCACAGAAACCTGGCATTCTAACAGGGGTGTGTAGACTTTTACTGTACATGTGATTGAAACAGGATTTCTGATTGGTCTGTCATTCTCATCTTATTTTCTAATATAGTCTTATAGTCTTATTTTCTAGTCGCACATCTTCTGTTTATAGAAAAATAATCCTGTTGTTTATAATAATTGATGATTAAACAAATGACAACACAAAATGTTGATTAGCAAAGTCTGAACATTTTTGCTGTTTAATTCTGATTTGAGCACAGCGAGCTCTCTGCAAAATAAAGCGTGTCGAAAAATAAAATAAAAATAAATAAATAGTGTCGAAAATTCCATTTTATTTTAATTTCATGGTGCTATGGTCAACCCTGTAGCATGATCAGATCTGTTCCACAGATTTAAATATTACTCGTAGGAAATAGTGCTCTGTTCTGTTCTGAATTTTATATGATTCTCTGTTTGGGCAAATGTTTCTCAGTGTTATAAAATAGTTTTTATTCTTTTTGTTCTTATTAAACATTTTGTAGATAATGAAGTTTACGCCTGGGGTAATAACTCGATGGGTCAGTGCGGTCAGGGAAACTCAACCGGTCCTATCACCAAACCCAAGAAGGTGATTGGTTTAGATGGAGTGGCCATTCAGCAGATTTCTGCAGGCACCTCCCACAGCCTGGCCTGGACTGCCCTTCCCAGAGACAGGTGAAACATTCACATCACTGACCTCCAGGGTTCAATAGAGTGTAGATTATATGACCATATTCCAATATTTTTTTCACTACAGAGCACAACTTGCTTTACACAGGGTTGGGCAGTGAGTAGAGAAGAGGTTTGATTCAGTTATCTTGTGAGAAGTTTAAGTATTTTTTTGACCCAGTAGCGCAACAAAACAATCAACAGATCAACAATCAATTATTAAAATAATCATTTGTTGCAGCTCTACAGATGTTATTGCATGCACGATTGATTATGATGCTTAAAATTATATATGTTGTGTTATTAAGAGAATTGCTCATGTGTGTGTGTGTGTGGGGACCAGGCAAGTGGTGGCATGGCACAGGCCGTACTGCGTGGATCTGGAGGAGAGCACTTTTGCTCATCTGCGTTCGTTCCTGGAGAGATATTGTGACGGCATCAATAACAAAGTCCCTCCTCTGCCCTTCCCATCCTCCAAGTACGTCAGAGCACTAAAACTCCGTACAACTTTTAATTGTTACTAATAAGTAATGACCTGTGTGTGTGTTTATTCTTGTTTCTATTTTTACCACGTGCAATGGTTTGATATTTGTTCCCACAGAGAGCACCATAACTTCCTGAAGCTGTGCCTAAAGCTCTTATCCAATCACCTGGCTCTGGCACTGGCAGGGGGCGTGGCCACCAGTATCCTAGGACGACAGGCTCGGCCTCTCCGCAACTTGTTGTTTAGATTGATGGATGCGTCAGTGCCTGATGAGATTCAGGAAGTGTGTGGTTGATTTATATTTGCTTTTGGATAGATTTTTGTCTTTTCACAATTTTACTTTAAGTGTGTGTGTGTGTGTGTGTGTGTGTGTGTGTGTGTGTGTGTTTCAGGCAGTCATTGAGACTCTGTCCGTAGGGGCCACTATGTTGCTACCACCTCTAAGGGAAAGAATGGAGCTTCTACACTCACTCCTTCCTCAAGGACCTGACCGCTGGGAGAGCCTCTCTAAAGGACAGGTGAGTGAGTGTGTGTGTGTGAGTGTGTGTGTGAGTGTGTGTGTGTGTGTGTGTGTGTGTGTGCATATATTAATGTGGTGTGTCTCTTTGTTTCAGAGGATGCAGCTGGACATCATTCTCACCAGTCTCCAGGATCACACCCACGTGGCATCTCTACTGGGTTACAGTTCTCCTCCAGATGTCTCGGAGTCTCTCACACTGTCTTCTGACCCCACACACACACCGGACACACACCCTGACACACACCTTGCCGAGATACTCATGAAGACTCTACTCAGGAACCTGGGCTTCTACACGGTGAGTGTGTCTATTGAACCTTTACTCACTTGCATCTGCTGTGGGCACATTGTAATGTTAAGTGTGTGTGTGTGTGTGTGTGTGTGTGTGTGTTTACAGGATCAGGCATTTGGGGAGTTGGAGAAGAACAGTGATAAGCATTTACAGGGCACATCTTCATCTGATAACAGTCAACCTGCTCATCTCCACGAGCTCCTGTGTTCTCTACAGAAACAACTGCTGGCTTTCTGCCATATGAACCCTGTCACAGAGGTACACACAAGACAAGAGACACACACACAAATGGACAGAGACACAAACACTTGGATTCAATTATGGACACACAGACATATTTGGACAGTGAGACATACAGAAAGAGAGAAACACAAGAAAGACAAGCAATCATTATATTTGCATGATGTCACCCACATTATAATTTGCGTACATTGTGTGTGTGTGTGTGTGTGTGTGTGTGTGTGTGTGTTCATGTGTCCGTCTGTGCAGGACTCCAGCAGCGTGGCCCTTCTCCATAAACACCTGCAGCTTTTGCTGCCTCATGCCACAGACATTTTCACTCGCTCGGCCGTGCTTCTGAAGGAGAGTTCTGGAAACGGCAGTATACGTGAGAAACTACGAGGTATGTGTGTATGCACACACACAGTTACACACATACACAGTTACACACACATAATTGCAAACAGACGTCCCTAACATGTCTATTTGTTATCCCTGGAACAGTCAAGTTCAAATTTACTAATTTGATTTATTATGCAATATAAATCGAGTCAAGAACATCAAACAGATGTGTTATTTTAATACCCTGGCATGTGTGTGTGTGTGTGTGTGTGTGTGTGTGTGTGTGTGTTGTAGATGTGATGTACGTGTCTGCAGCGGGAAGCATGCTGTGTCAGATCATGACATCATTGCTGTTACTGCCCGTATGGGTGGCTCGTCCACTGCTGAGTTTCCTTTTAGACCTTCTGCCACCGTTAGACCGCCTCAACAGACTCCTCCCCGCTGCCACGCCCTTAGAGGACCAGGAGTTGCAGTGGCCAGTTCAAGGTAAAATTGATAACAAAACAAATCTTAATAAAAATCTTTATCTGTTTAAATTGTTTTTTTGTTTAATGCAAAGTTTAATAAGTCTTTCGATCTCTCTGTCTCTGTGACTGCCAGCAGGAATCTCGGAGCTAGCGGAGCCGGGGTGTGTGACCGGTCCTGCACAGTCTTGGGTGTGGCTTATGGATCTGGAGCGCACAGTGGCTTTGCTGATTGGCCGATGCCTTGGGGGAATGCTACAAGGCTCCACCCCCTCACTGGAGGAACAGCACACGGTGTACTGGCTAAAAACCCCGCTATTCAGCAACGGCCTGGAGACAGACATACCACAGCTAGGTACATATATATATACACACACACACAGACAGCTAGATGCATACACACACACACACATACAGACAGCTAGGTACTCACACTCTGTCTCACACACACACACACACACATACAGATGACTAGTTACATACACACACGTACAAACACACACACACACACAGACAGCTAGGTACATACACACACACAAACACACACACGCACACATATATACAGACAACATAAAGATGGACAGATGGATGATAGACAGACCCTCAGTGATCACTACTTCGAACCATTTATTCAGATTAAGAACTTCACCTTGTGTGAAATTATGGATGTTATTATATTGTGTGTGTGTGTGTGTGTGTTTTAAAGACTCATGTATCAGTGCTCTCCTGGAGGCTGCTCTGTGTGGGAACGAGGAGAAGAAGCCATTCGACTGTGCACTGCGAGCTGACATGAGTGTGTTAGTGGACCTTGCCCTCGGATCCACTAAAGAGCCCACACACAGCCTGTGGACCAACATGTTGGACTATGCCATCAGCAAGGGTAACACACAAACACACACCAGTCTGATAACTTCAAGCTATTAAACAAATAATGATCTGTAAATGAAAGAACCTTGCTTTATTTTGTGTGTAGACTGGGACAGTGCAACTCTGAGTAACGAGACTTTGTTGGACACTGTGTCTCGCTTTGTTCTGGCAACGCTGCTGAAACACACAGGGCTTCTGGGTTACGCTTGCGGAGGGGGCAGGTAACACAAACACCACACACACACACACACACACACACAGAGTGATCAATTACATTTATTAGACACTGAACTTTCTACTTGTGATGGTGTGTTAGGTATCAGCCGTGTAAACTGTTGGCTGAAGTGTACAGGAGTGTGTATAAGGTACGGAATCGCTTGCTGGCCTGCAAGAACATGGAGCTGGTCCAAACTCACTCACCATCCCGAGAGCGCAGGGTACACACACTCACACACACACATTTACATACATCAACATCATCTTCCCCTCAGATGCTTATTTTACATATAAACACGTGTTTGTGTGTGTGTGTGCTGGCAGATCTCTGAGAACGTGGACTCGGTGGAACTGGACCCTCAGGAACATGCTTTCACTCGCACCATCGACGAGGAGGCAGAACTGGAGGAGCGAGCTGACAGAGAGAGAGACCGAGAGGACAGCCAACAGGAGCAGGAGGATGAGGAGGAGAGGGAGCATGAGGTCATGACAGCAGGAAGTGAGCACACACACACACACCCCAACATATGTGTTTATGGTAAAAATTTCATTATTCTCTGTCATAGCAGATCTAGCTGATTTTTTTAAACTCTGTTTTTCTTTGTGCTGTTTCTCTTCGGAGCAGAAATTTTCCAGTGTTTTCTCTCAGCACGGGATGTGGTGCGAAGCCGAGACCGAGCTCGCACGAGCAGTGTCGGTGTCCCTGATGAGTCTGTCCAGCCTGGGCAGGAGCGCAGGAACAGCGTCCCATTACAGGACAGACAGGACCTTTACACCACCACCTGCAATGGCATTATTCATCGCTGTGCCATGCTCCTAATGGCAGTCAGCCCGACACTCACACAGTCGACTAATGAGCAGCCGGTTTTGGGTGGGGCCATGCAGGACGCAGGTGGATTTATGACCAGGTCAATACTATTACACCTGATAATCCATCTGATACACATGCTAATGCGTAGCTGTGCTTCAGACCTTAATAACGATATGTGATGTGTGTTTAGAAGCGAGAGTTTGTCAACTGAGAGCCGTTCTATCCAGAGCGGTCCGAGTTACAGACTCACTAAATCCAGAAGTGAGTCTGATCTCTCCCAGCCCGAGTCTGATGAAGAAGGATACTCACTGGTCAGTACACAAGCTAATCATGCTTATCCTTTTGTACACTTATACTATATGTGTGTGTGTGTGTGTGTGTAAATTCAACTGAGGGGAACCTTTTGAACTTTTACAGAGTGGGAAAAGGAACGCTGACCTGGATTTGGCATTCACTCATAAAAAGAGAGGTTAGAGTCTATATTTTGTTCGTTTTAATATTCTTTTTTTGTTGCAGTGGCTGTTAACCGTCATGATTTTATACAGAAATTGAAGAATCTGATCTATTTTCCCTGTCTGTATAGTGGACAAGAACCTAATGCTGGTTTTACACGTAACTTCATTTATTTATTTATTTATTTAAAATCTCTTGACCAATCAGGTTGCATGTTGGGGGCCATAAAAAACCCACAATATGAAAGACAGTGAGTGATTATTATATTTTCCGGCCGGCCGCTCCTGGGAAGGTTCTCCACTGTTCCATGTTTTCTCCATTTGTAGATAATGGCTCTCACTGTGGTTCGCGGCAGTCCCAAAGCTTTAGAAATGGCTTTATAACCTTTTCCAGACTGATAGATCGGTAGGTTTGTGATCTCAAGCTGAAGTGAACTTGGGTTCTGCAGCAGGACAATGATCCAAAACACAGCAGCAAGTCCACCTCTGAATGGCTGAAGAAAAACAAAATGAAGACTTTGGAGTGGCCGAGTCAAAGTCCTGACCTCAATCCCATTGAGATGCTGTGGCATGACCTTAAAAAGGTGGTTCATGCTCGAAAACCCTCCAATGTGGCTGAATTACAACAATTCTGCAAAGATGAGTGGGCCAAAATTCCTCCACAGCGCTGTAACAGACTCAGTGCAAGTTATGGAAAACGCTTGAGTGCAGTTGTTGCTGCTAAGGGTGGACCAACCAGTTATTAGGCTTAGGGGGCAAAGACTTTTTCACACAGGGCCATGTAGTTTTGGATTTTGTTTTCCCTTAATAATAAAAACCTTTATTTAAAAACTGCATGATGTGTTTACTTGTGTTATCTTTCACTAATATTTAAATGTGTTTGATTATCTGAAACATTAAAGTGTGACAAACATGCAAAAAAATAAGAAATCAGGAAGGGGGCCAAGACTTTTTCACACCACTGTACATTATCTACGTTACTGAGAATAATTAATCAAAATTAGTGCACAAGCAAGGCTGGTTAGTTAACCGGTACTAGTAAAGTACTAGTAAGAATCTTGTGTCACAAACCAGCAATTTTATTTTTTTTAGGAAGTGTGAAAGCAGACTAACTTTATTTGTTAATGTAAAATATTATTCATCATCATAGGTTTATGTCCTGTGTCTGATTTTGAATCCGTAATCCTCATTCATGAAAGTCTGTCTTCTCCGCATCGCTTCTCATTCCTTGTTCCACTTTTGTCCCCATCAGATTTTGCACACAGCACTCCAGACTCTGCCGACTGGTTCGGCCGGCGTTTGGGTCGCGACCGCCTGTACAGCTCCCCTCAGTCTTATGAGGAGTCCGACTTGGACCTGAGCTGCACGTTACACATCCACACAATCATTGACAACATCGTCAGCTTCATCAGCGGAGATGTGGGAAACACACCTGGATTCAAGGAACCGGAAGAGAGCATGTCAACTAGTCCTCAAGCTACGATTATAGCCATGGAGCAGCAGCAGGGCAGAGCGGAGGTACAAGGGCATGCTTTTACACTTTGAGACACTTTCTAATGCAATCACAGAGAAAACTAACTGAAGAGGAACTTATTAAGAAACCACAGTAAAATTTGCAAATCTGATTGGTCAGAAGTTTTCTGTAACAGTAGCTATTATGTTAGCGTTTTTATAGTAACAGCTCGCTTACAAGCGAGCTTATATGGCAGATTTTCCACTTACAATAAAAGATTTGGTGTCCAGTGTCAGAGATATGGCTTTAGCTCTAAAAATGTATATAGGTAACAAATTGCTGTGTTATAAGAGAAATAAAAATATTTGTGTATGTGTGCATAGCTGCGGTTAGATGCCCTTCATCAGATCGTGGTTTTAATTTCTGGGATGGAGGAGAAAAGCAGTCAAGCCGGAGCAGAGGGCATGGCTGGGCGTGGTTCTGCTGTGTTTCACTCTGCCTCCTTGTTGACGTCAGTCAGACTGCAGTTCTTAGCCGGATGCTTTGGCCTCGGTGCCTGTAATGGAGGACTGAAGGGTGAGAGCGTCCAGCTGCACCACTACCAGGTAATCATCATTATTGTATACACAATTAACAAGCAGGTAGAAGTAATCCAAATTGTTTAGTGAATAAACAAATTTACAAAATAAAATGGACAAGCGTAAGGATCTGTGCGAGTTTGACAAGGGCCAAATTGTGATGGCTAGGCCACTGGATCAGAGCATCTCCAAAACTGCAGCTTTCCTGGTCTACAGTGGTCAGTATCTCTCAAATGTGGTCCAAGGAAGGAACAGTGGTGAACCGGCAACAGGGTCATGGGAGGCCAAGGCTCATTGATGCACGTGGGGAGCGAAAGCTGGCCCGAGTGGTCCGATCCAACAGACGAGCTACTGTTGCTCAAATTGCTGAAGAAGTTAATGCTGGTTCTGATAGAAAGGGGTCAGAATACACAGTGCCGGACGGGTCAGGGCTGTTTTGGCAGCAAAAGGGGGACCAACACAATATCAGGGGAGGTTGTGGCTGGTCGATGCACAGAGACAGTGGATATTTGGATATATATATTTATACATTTGTGCTTTTCTTTATTCCAGGATGGAATCCGAGCTGCTAAAAAGAGATTACAGATGGACATTCAGACAGCGGTGCACAAAATCTACCAGCAGCTTTCTATCACACTGGAGAGAGCTCTTCAGTCAAATAAGCACCATATAGGTAATGTATAGAAGAAGAATACTGCATCTCTCTCTCTCTCATTCACACACACACACACACACACACACACACACACACACACACACACAAACGGTGTGCACTGAGTGATCATGCATGCTATCTTGTACACAGAGGCTCAGCAGAGGCTGCTGTTAGTGACCGTCTTTGCCCTCAGTGTGCGCTACCAGCCTGTGGACGTTTCACTGGCCATCTCCAGCGGTCTGCTAGATGTTCTCTCTCAGCTGTGTGGTAAAGAAACCCTGCTGGGACACACCCTCCAGCTCCTACACAAACCTGCCGGCTCACAACTCAGCACAGCACTCAAAGTGGCCAGCACCCGACTGCTGCAGATCCTCGCCATTAGCACCGGGTAAAAAAAACAACAAAATGTTTAAACTGGGTTTATGAATTTTCTACACCCCCAGTACTACTTGTTGAGTACATACAGATGATTTGAAGCGATTCCAATTGGAATAATTGCTCTTTTTTTGTCAGAACGTACGCTGATCGGTTGAGCCCTAAAGTGGTCCAGGCTCTGTTGGACCTGCTCTGTAGTCAGCTGAAGACGTTGCTGTCGCAGGCTTCAGGAAGTGTCCTCAGCACAAGTCCAGAATCTGAGGAAAAGACAGACAATGGAACTGACAACACCAAAAAAGACTTCAGGGGTGATTACATGCACATGTACCCTTACTCAAACAGCTTCACTAAAAAAACAGAATTTTATTAGCAGTTGAACATGCATGAAAATAAGTGTGTGTTTGTTTGGTTTTAGCATTACTGCGCAAACAGCACACAGCAGAGTTACACCTTGGAGACTTTCTAGTGTTTCTGAGAAGAGTTGTATCGTCCAAAGCCATACAGTCCAAGATGGCGTCTCCCAAATGGACCGATGTGCTGCTTAACATTGCAGCGCAAAAATGCTGTTCAGGTACAGGTGCTTAACATTTAAACATTTTTAATTTATTTTTCATTTTTTAGAATTTCATTTTGTATAAATTTGTTTTAAAAAGTGCATGTATCAAAATGCAGTAAGTAAAAATGAAACATTGTACCTAAAAATAATGCTTCTAATGTGTTTATAAACATACACTATATTGCCAAAAGTTTTGGGACACCCCTCCAAATAATTGAATTCAGGGGTTGGGCTCGGACCCTTAGTTACAGTGAAAGGAACTCTTAATGCTTGAGCTTACCAAGATGTTTTGGTGTTCTATGGGGTTGAGGTCAGGACTCTGCGCAGGCCAGTCAAGTTCCTCCACACCAAACTCACTCATCCATGTCTTTATGGAGCTTGCTTTGGTCACTGGTGTGCAGTCATGTTGGAACAGGAAGGGGTCATCCCCAAACTGTTCCCACAAAGTTGGGAGCATGAAATTGTCCAACATGTCTTGGTATGCTGAAGCATTAAGAGTTCCTTTCACTGGAACTAAGGGGCCGAGCCCAACCCCTGAAAAACAACACCTGGATTCAATGATTTGGAGGGGTGTCCCAAAACTTTTGGCAATATAGTGTACATTGGTAATATTCATGTCTAAAATATTAAATGTTGATGCCCAGAATAAAATTTGTAACAAAATACTGCAATGTTCTTGAAACTGTTTGAGTTTTGCATAGTGCGGTAAAAATGAATTTAATGGAGTCTGGCACAAAATAATTTTTATTTGATTTAATTTGGGTTTATTTTGCAGAATGTTTATGAATGTAAACCAGAGACATTGAAAAGGTTTATGCGGTTTATGTTACAGTTTACATTAAATTACAGTATGAACTCTCAGGTGATCAAGTTAAATGTCATATTCAGTTAATATTTTAACAAAAACCTTAAATAATGTTTTTTCTCTAGGCATTCCACTGGTGGGGAATTTGAGGACACGGCTGCTGGCCTTGCACGTCCTGGAGGCTGTACTTCCTGCCTGTGAAAGTAGCATTGAGGATCATCAAATGACCCAGGTTACATCCTAAACACCATACTGATATGCGAGTGGCTGATTAACCGTCTATGTAAAACACTTCAGAAATTTTATTCGGACACAAAATAAAAGCGGATTGAAAGGACTGAATATCGAGTCTCTTTCACAGTAGCAAAGACGAGCAACCATAACGAGGCCTGGGGTGCCAATACTTTTACCATTATTGAAAATGGAGTGAATGTCGAATGTAGATTTTATCTGATGGCGTTAAAAGTATCAAAAAATAAAAATATAAATCTGTTGAGTGACTTGCCATTGAGTGAGGTGCATCACGTTATGATGTTATACCTCATGTAGTGAGGAGGTTAGGGATTTTATTAACACCTAGGGTGCCAATATTTTATCCCTACTCATGATACAGAGTATATTTAACACACATTTTGTCAGATAACATTTAACTGACTTCTGGTCAGGGTCAGGGTGGGTCCAGGGTCTATCCCAGTGAGAACCCACAGAGATGTGTTCTCTTAAATTACAGCTTTGGTGTGTGCAGAATAGTCCACATCATTTACGTCTTTCCTTTTACCTTAACGTCAGGTGGTTGAACGGTTGTTCTCTCTGCTTTCGGACTGCATGTGGGAGGCTCCTGTCGCTCAGGCCAAACACACCGTCCACCTGAAGGAGCGAGAGCAAGAGGGGAAACTCCAGGTAAACAACACAAACTAATATGTAGTAAACAAACTATACTGTTTAAAATCGGATGGTTGAATGTGTAGAATACACTGTACAGCTATGGAGCGTGTGTGTGTTAGGGTGAGGCAGAGGAGGAAGAAGAGAACCTGCCTATACAGGAAGTGATCTTTGATCCTGAAAAGGCGCAGTGCTGCGTGGTGGAAAACGGACAGGGTCTGACACATGGCAGTGGCGGGAAAGGCTACGGCCTGGCAGCTACAGGCATCTCATCAGGATGCTATCAGTGGAAGGTAATACACCCACATACACACACACACACACACACACACACACAGGTATTAATTTCACTCTATAATATCTCCAGTTTATACCCAATGCCCTGCGTGACTATAAGCTCTATGTCTCTTCTGTCAGTTCTACATAGTGAAGGAGAACCGTGGCAATGAGGGAACGTGCGTGGGTGTGTCTCGCTGGCCTGTACACGACTTCAATCACCGCACCACGGCTGACATGTGGCTGTACCGTGCTTACAGTGGCAACCTGTATCACAACGGGGAGCAGACGCTTGCCCTGTCCAGCTACACACAGGGTGACTACATCACCTGCGTGCTGGACATGGAGGCTCGCACCGTCTCCTTCGGAAAGAATGGAGAGGTCAGGTGGAGATACATGTTCACCAGTTTATACATTTAATGTTGTAAAGACAAGTTCCTATTCTCACTTATGTTATAGCAGTTCTAAACTTGTCACGCTACAAAGAAACTGCAAAAACATAAACTTCTCGTGTCTTCACGATGGCTGAAATTACAGCCTTATCTCTGAAAAAGTGCTGACAGTGAAGACACTGACAAAAATGATAAATAAACATCCTGTGAATGGGCTGTTACTATGGAAACTTATTAAAATGAGCACATTCATTTATATAAACCTGTGATTCGTCAGAGATGCTTTCACAGAAAAATGAATTAACACATTTCCGACTTTCTTGATGTAGGAGCCCAAACTGGCCTTTGAAGATGTGGACGCTACAGAGCTCTACCCCTGTGTCATGTTCTACAGCAGCAACCCAGGAGAAAAGGTACAAGCCAGAATAATAGAGTCAGTGATAAGAAGTGTTAAAAAGTAAAAAATCTCTTTAACATATCTGGTTTGTTTACAGGTCAAAATCTGCGACATGCAGATGCGAGGCACACCGCGTGACCTTTTACCCGGTGATCCCATCTGCAGTCCTGTGGCCACCGTTCTTGCCGAGGCCGTGTCTCAACTGGTGAGGATCCTGCACCGCTCAGATGGCTGGACGCAACCCATCAACAGGTGCATGCTCCAGCGGCTGCAGCAGATCCGTGGCTGCCTGCGTGACGGCGCTTCACCGCCCGGTAGTGCCAGACTTCGGAAGAGCCGCTCGGCTCAGAGCCGCGATGAACAAGACGAGGCCAAGGAAGAGGACAGGGAGGAGGATCGAGGCAGAAGCGGCCGGGAGCTGACGGAGGCGCAGCTGCGTACACTTTGTAACCTGATATGGCCAGTACTGGCGGTGATCGGAGGTGTGGACGGAGGTCTGAGGGTTGGAGGTCACTGCGTGCACAAGCAAAGCGGGAGACATGCCACCCTACTGGGCGTGGTAAAGGAGGGCAGCATGTCAGCCAAGGTGCAGTGGGACGAGGCAGAGATCACCATCAGGTGAGACGAACTAAAGACGTGTATAAATAATTTTACAGAGTGGTGAATTTATGTCTGTCTGTCTGTCTGTTTTCCACTGTTTCTCTTATTTACCCTTCAGTATTTACATTTCCTGTAGCATTTCCCCTCGTCTGTGTGTGTCTCTCTCTCTCTCTCCCTCCCTCCCTCTTTGTCTGTCACACACATACCTTGTCTGTCTCTGTCTCCCCCTCTCTTTATCTTTCTCTCTCTTTCTCACACACACACACATACTTTTACTCTCTCTGTTTGACTCTCTCTCTTTTCTATCTTTCTCTCCCCTTTCTCAGCCTTTCTCTTTGTACCTTTCTCTCTCTCTCTCACACCCTTTCTTTCCCCTGCACTCTTGCTGTCATCTTCATCTTCTACCTCATCTCTTTTCTTTAGCACTCTCTCATATTATCTAATATTAGCATCATATCTTTGCATGTCCTCTTCACCACACTCCCTCACACTCTCTACCGCTCTCTGCTTCCTCTCATCTTCTTTACCTTTTCATGTTCTTTCACGTCCACTCCTCACTGAAGCTTCCCCGCTTTCTGGTCACCTAGTGACACGCCGCTGTATAACCTCGAGCCATGTGAGCCGCTGCCTTTCGACGTAGCACGTTTCCGAGGTTTGACCGCTGCTCTGCTTCTGGACCTCACCGCTCTGGCTTCACTGCAGGACGACGCCAAGCTCTCACCTTCGTCCTGCACTTCTTCTTCCTCACGTCGCCACGAGCGGCGACACCGGCACGAGCCTCACGAGCCGGAGACTGAAGATGGCCCGGGCGACCTGCGTGTTTCTCACAGCCTAGATGAAGTGCGCTCCCACGCCGTTGCTCACCCCGAGCCGACAAAGACCCCTGTGATGGCTGAGGTCCACGCCGTGCAGCTCTCCTACCTCTGCCTCGGTGCCATGAAGAGCCTGAGCGTCCTGCTGAGCTGCAGCAAGTACGCTGAGCTCCTGCTCATCCCCAAGGCAGTGCATGACAGTGGCCACAACTCTGACTGTTGCAGCCCGAGCATTGGCGTCTCACAAGAGGAGGCAGAGATGCGCTCAGCACTGCAGTTCCTCATGAGACACATGGTGAAGCGGGCTGTGATGAGGTCACCCATTAAACGCGTGCTGGGATTAGCTGAACTGGAGAGGGCGCAGGCCATGATATACAAACTCGTCGTCAATAGTGTTTTGGAAGAGCAAGAGGGCGGGAAAGCCAAACAAAGTGAGTCTCTCTCACACACACACACACACTATTTTCTGTGAATGAACAATCATTTTATCACAGGAGTTCATCCTTAGTTAAAAAAAACACTCCAGTATTTTATGATGTCATTACTGTATATGTAGTGTGTGTGTAAAGAAGAAACCATTGATGCTGAATCAAATTGTATCATTGCTGAATCGTGTGTGTGTGTGTGTGTGTGTGTGTGTGTGTGTGTGTGTAGCAGATGGTGAGGGTGAGGAGCTTGAAGGTGAGCAGCAGTTCCAGACGCCGGTCACCACTTCACCCTCTGCATCCAGCAGCACCTCATTCATGAGCTCCTCCCTAGAGGACACCACCACAGCAACCACACCTGTTACCACGGCGACCACACCCGTAACTGATGCTGAGACTGCGCCAGCCTCGGAATCACCGGGAGTTATGCCCCTCAGTCTGCTCAGGTACACAAATATGCATGCTCTCTGTCTCGAACACACGCAAAATGCGTAATCGTCTGTGATGTCATATTTTTAATGAACGTATTCAGGTATTTAAATGTATGTGTGTGTGTGTGAGTAGACAGATGTTCTCCAGCTACCCCACCACCACGTTGCTGCCTGCACGCCGAGCTCAGACGCCACCAGTCTCATCCCTGCCTACGTCTCCTTCAGACGAACACGGCCGGAGACAGAGTTTCACCTCTCCTGAGTCTCAGCCTGCCAGAACTACAAACAGGACAGGTGTGTGTGTGTGTGTGTATATAAACACACAAACCCACTCACAAACACGCACATCCACTAACTAACAAAAGTTAGAAACTTTATTTATTAGTCTTCTATGATATGATTCTTGTGTGCAGCTCTATCAGACCCCAGCAGCCGCCTGTCCACGTCTCCCCCTCCCCCTGCCATCGCTGTACCCCTTCTTGAGATGGGGTTCTCCCTCAGACAGATCATGAAGGCTCTAGAAGCGACAGGTACACACACAGCCTACCACACACACAAACACGTATTATTTAAAGCCCAGTCTCTTTACCAGGACTTTTTTATCCAGGTGCACAAGGTGAGGCCGATGCCCAAAACATCACGGTTCTGGCCATGTGGATGATCGAGCACCCGGGCACTGAGGACTCGGAGGAGCGCACCCTCTCCTCTGATTGCTCAGGGGCAGCAGGAGGAGGTAAGAGTGTGGAGAGGAGTTACCTGCGCTCACCTGGAGACATTTCCAATGCTGACACCACAGAGCCAGAGGAGGGATTCAGTGAGAGGTAGACCCAATATATGTTATTTCATGTAATATTGCAGTTTTGAAAAAATTCAATCACTTACACTTAATTCTGATCCTAGCCCTGAAGGATTAGATCAAGACTCCGCCTCTGCTTCCACTGGCCATGCCCCCCGTGGGCGCTCAGCCACCAGTAGGAAGCATCGCTTTGATCTGGCTGCACGCACTTTATTGGCCCGTGCAGGTACCTCACATACACACACACGCACGCACACACCTATATGGTTGTGTCGTGAAAGTTTACTGGTGTGCTTTCTTTATAGCTGGACTGTACCATTCGGTGCAGGCCCACCGCTCTCAGGTGCGAAGGGATGGGTCAGGGCTGCAGCAGGACTCGGGCTCACTGGGTGGAGTTTATGACTTCAACCTGGATGAGGAGCTGGAGCTGGAGTTGGACCAAGAGGCGATGGAGGCCATGTTCACTCAGGAGCTCGCTTCTGACTCAGACATCCTGGGAATGTGGATTCCGGAGGTACTGGACTGGCCAACATGGGTGTGTGTGACCGCGGCCTGGGGCTGCAGCTACTTTCCTACTCACTCTTCACCCTGTTAACCAAGGAAACACACACTCATACATACATACATACATACATACAAACATACATACACACACACACCTCTCTCTCTCTCTGTTCAGAAGTGCTAACACTTTAGCAGACTGTTGCATGCACATTGATTATTTTATTAAAGAAAGGTTCTTCCTGTTTTTACTAACATGCTAACACTGCTGAGTGCCACAGCATCGCACCACAACCGCAACAGTTCTTGTGATTCGAGACGTCTTACCGTTTCTGTCTGTGTGTAGCACGTGTGTGAGTCAGAGGAACGCGAGGAGGTGGTGGTCTGTGAGCTCTGCGACGTGAACGTGTCCAGTTTCAACCAGCACATGAAGAAAAGTCATCCGGGCTGCGGGCGGAGTGCCAATCGGCAGGGTTACCGTAGCAATGGGTCCTATGTGGACGGCTGGTTTGGAGGAGAGTGTGGAAGCGGGAACCCATATTACCTGCTGTGTGGAAGCTGCAGGGAAAAGTACCTCGGCATGAAGAGCAAGCACAAAGGAGTGGCGCCAGAGAGGTGAGTGTTACAGGGATGTGTGGGTGGAGTTAAAACTAGTGCCCAAGCTGTGCCCTTCAGGGAAACTCCTCCTGCTCTCACATGGGAGTAAATATCTACTGTTTCTTGCACAGTTAACTAAAATAAAAACTTTTTTTTTCCTCCAGATACAAGGGCCAGGCTCCAGACCTGCTGGGAAAACAGGACAGTGTCTATGAAGGTACTGGAAATCTCCTGGTTGTTTTTAATAATAAAGACACTCACATGCTTAACACTGATTAATAAACAGCTTCTGCTCGGTACGTAGGTGTGCCAAACCGTGTGTGTGTGTGTCCTGCAGAGGACTGGGACATGCTGGATGTGGACGAGACAGAGAAGCTGACCGGCGAGGAAGAGTTCGAGCTGCTTTCAGCACCACTGGGACTATCAGAACGAAAACCCGTCCCAGAGGCTGTTCACTTCCCCGACACGGACCCCCTCGGAGCCTCTGTCGCCATGGTTACTGCCACAAATAGCATGGAGGAGACCCTACTGCAGATAGGCAAGATTATGGCACATCCTTACTCGTTAGAGACAGAACATGATCATTGCTCAGGTATTTGCCGAGTATTGAAAATAAATTTAAAAATCCAACTAGGAAAGGCGCAAAAAATATTTGAGGAATTTAAGCGCTCGTGTTCAGTTGTTTTTAGCCTGCTTTTATTGGCTACTGTTAATATCAACTTACCAGTTAATAGTTTAAATTTTACTTAAAACACTAATTAAATTAATCAACAAAAAATCTGAATGGAGAATATAAAAATTAGAAATTATTAATAAATTCTAATTATATAATGAATAATATGTATAAACTTTTAAGTAATTTATTAATAAATGATAATCCATGTAGACATTTTTATTATGCAGTTCATTTAAATGATATTAAATTCATTTTTGACTTTAGTTATTATATTTGTTAGGATTTAATGTATAAGCAAAGACTTGATGAAGGAAGAAAATTTATACCATGGAGGGAACTTATTCAGTCTAAATATTCAGTAGAGTGAGCATCATCTGATTACAGCTGATTAGTGCGACAGCTTTTGCAGGTGTATGTTCACGCTTGTGAATAATCTGCACGTGTCACTTGCAGGCTGTCAGAGTTCGGTGGATAAGAGCTCGTCAGGTCGCATGTGTTTGGGCGAGCAGGCGGCAGGGCTTCAGAGTTCTGCTGATCGTATGGTGGCTTTGAGGAGAGTCACAGCAGCCGCTCAAGTCCTGGTGGCCAGAACCATGGTGATGAGAGCGCTGTCTCTGCTCTCAGTCAGGTGAGTGTGTGTTGCTGACTTTTACCTGTACACATTTACAGTATTTATCAAAAACCTTACCTGTCTATATATTTTGCGTCTATTAGTGCTTCTAGCTGCAGTCTCGCCGCTGGACTGGAGTCCCTGGGTATGACTGACATTAGGACCCTGGTGCGGCTGATGTGCCTGGCTGCGGCCGGTCGTGCCGGTCTTTCCACCGGTGTCACCTCAGGCCCCGGCGCTTTAGAGCGGCCACGTGGAGCCAACAAGCCCACCAAACCCATCTCCTGCCTGGCCTACCTCAGCACTGCGGTGGGCTGCCTCGCCTCCAACAGCCCCAACGCCGCCAAGCTGCTGGTCCAGCTGTGCACTCAGGTGAGTATCCCTATACCTGTACTCATACTCTTTCTGAATCTCAGGTACTCATGTTATACTCGTCTTCCTCCCTCTCTTGTCAATGTAGAACCTGATTTCAGCAGCAACAGGGATGAACCTGACCACAGTGGACGACCCAATTCAGAGGAAATTCCTGCCCAGTTTCCTGCGGGGTGTGGCTGAGGAAAACAAACTCATCACCTCGCCAAACTTTGTAGTGACGCAGGCTCTGGTGGCGCTGTTAGCCGATAAAGGAGCGAGACTGCGACCTGGTTATGACAAGGCTGAACTCGAGAAGAGAGGTTAGTGTCACACTGACAGATTTTTCACTGCACATTCATGAACAAGAACTGGACCAAACAGTACTCCACCAGTTTAACAGTGGAAACCAGCTTAGACTAGAAATTAATAAAAAATCAGTACCAGATTTTTGGGGCAAAATGTACATTTCAACACAGTGCTGATTAAAATTCTGAAAAATAATTAGTGTCGCACAGAAAACCTCAGTGACGTTGCAGCTTTTATGAAACAAGTATTTTTGTATTAATGTATTCTTTTTTTCATTTTGTGTTTGTCTGGATGTATGGAGTCATGTGTGTTGCTGTACCTGTGACCAATCAGTAAGCAGTAATGCTGTTAGCCACACCCTTATTTCCGTTTGCCGGAAGATTAGGGCTGCTGATATGATTTCAGTTTTGTGATAAGTAAATGTAGTCACTTTTCTGCTATAGCACTGGTCCTGGTGTTATTTTATAAAACTCTGATTAAGAGTTGAAATTTTCTGTTACAATTCCATATTGAATTATTAAATTTTTTTCCCTGCTTATTGTTTGTTGTTGTAGCATCTTCACATATCTTCATATCGTCCATCACTGCAGCAGAGGCTTGTTTAGGCGTAGATGCAGATTTGCTTTTTAAGTCACGTCTTCACTCATCGCTCCTCTCACTGTGTGTGTGTGTGTGTGTGTGTGTGTGTGTGTGTGTGTGTGTGTGTGTGTGTGTGTGTCTCCCTCTCGATTCTGTCTTTGATCCCTGTCGCATCCTTGCAGGGTTAATTTCCTCTCTCTTTGCCCAACTTTCCTGCCCCCCCCCTTCTGTAGGCCCATTGGAGCTGGCCAATGCCCTGGCGGCATGCTGCCTCTCGTCCCGCCTCTCCTCGCAGCACCGTCAGTGGGCCGCGCAACAGCTGGTGCGGACGCTTGCCGCTCATGACCGTGACAATCAAAACCGACCGCAGACCTTCGCCGACATGGCGGGTGACTTGCGCAAGTGTTCCACCATCAAACTGGAGGCTCACCAGGGCAGAGTATGTCCACAACTCTTCATTAGAAATAGTTCTTTTCCTATAATGGCAGGTCCAATTGTTTTATTCTTCTTATACCACAACATGAAAACAGTTTGTTTAGAACATCAGCACTGTAGTGTTTAAAAACCTACAACACATCCAATTAAATGCAAAATCATTCTAATTTTTTGATAAATTCAGAGATTTATCATCATAAATAAATAAATAAATTTAAAGTTATTGTGAGAATTGGATCTTAATATAACAGTTTTCATCTCCTTTTTCTTTTCTGTAGGTGATCTCCTTCGGCTGGTGTAATAAGAAGAGTCTTTTGGCGACCAGCGGGAGTGATGGAACCGTTCGAGTCTGGAATGTGAACAAGAACCAGTACACTCTGCAGCAGACGTGCGTCTTTAACAAAACGTGAGTTCTTCCTGATTTGCTGTGAGCTTGACCAGATTCTCCTCGCCGTGCAGAGTGTAGTGTAAGAGTGTGATAATTGCAATGTGGGTGTGTGTTTTCAGAGACGGTTCTCCTGACGATTGTTCTAGCGGAGTGGGTTCTCCGGGTGAACCGAGCCTGGCGCCTGTGGCCTGGAGCGTGAGTGGGAAGTTTCTAGCAGCAGCCATGGAGAAAGTGGTCAACATCTGGCAGGTCAATGGTGAGAGATTTTTGATTAAAAAAAAAAAAAAAAAAAGATTGATGTTAACTTTTAAATCTTCATTTATCTGCACGTGAAGTTTTTTTTCCTGTTGATTTCATGTTTCTCACAATTAATTATATTACTGATTTGTATAAATTAGTTTAGTTAACGGTAATATTGTTATATTTGGCTAATCATGTGATTACAGAAAAAGATAATAATCTTAAATCCTTGCAAAACCATGTGCAGTATAAGAAACAAGAAAAGCTTAACCTGTGAATGATGCAAAGAGCTGACACTGGAGATTCCTTCCAGAAATGCTACCTTAAGTCTCCTTACAGAAAACTTCACTATATGAATAGTGTTTATTTGTTTATGATTGGTAAGCTGAGTGCTGTGTAGATGAGTGAGATGTAATGGCTCTGTGTGTGTGTGTGTTGTAGGTGGTAAGGTCTTGTTGGACCTGCAGCCTCACTGGGTGTCGTCGCTGGCGTGGCCTGAGAACGAGGCAGGGTGTCTTTGGGCCGGAGAACCTCGAGAGCTCTTATTGGTTGGTCGCATAGACGGAACTCTGGGCCTGCTGGAAGTTCTAGATCCCTCTAACATGCAGAGAACTGAACTACTGCACTGCTACAGGAAAGACGGTATTACTTACACGCACACAGAGCGCAGAGCTAATTACCAGACTGTTTTGACGTTCTTTATTTTCATGTTTCTTTGTATTTCTGTATTTTAGTAGCTGTGATGAGCATTGCGTGGTACAGCGAGGATCGGCCGTTTGCTGTCGGATACGCTGACGGAAAGCTTCTGATTGGCTGTAAAGAAGCGATGGAGAATGGATCTGTGGTCGTCATCGATGCTCATAAGGTTAGAGACACACTGCACACACACACAGGGAAAAAAACAGACTTGTTGGAAGCGCTCTTAGCCTCTGAACGTTTCTCATGTTTATTCTGTACATTCAGTTTATTGTATCCCATTTCTTTCATCTAATTGTGTAATGCGAGTTTGGGGATGGAGAGCGAGAGAAATAAACGAACAAACAAATAAATAAATAAACATTTATAGTAGTAGTTTTTTAATTTCTAATAAATTGTAAGTAATTAATGGAATTTAGAAATTTAAAATTTATATCCTGAATGAATATCTTTCTCTAAGATGTGACACTGTTCATTGTTAAAAATATAATAGAAATAATATTTAATTGAATTAATTGTGTATGAATTAGGGACATTTTTGGCATTTTGACATTTTTTGTTATATTTCTTAAATTTAATTAAGCACAGAGATGTGTAATTTCGAGTAAATACGTCAGCACTTTTGCATTTGTTTAAAAATAAAAAAAAACAAACTACTCTTTGTGCATTATGTCCTGTGATTGTATTGTAGGAAAGCATCAGTTCCCTGTGCTGGGCTCCAGGAGGCCAAATATTATTAAGCTGTGCCAAAGAAGAGACGGCGTGCATGTGGGCTGAGTCTGGGGCGGGGCTCGGGCGTAGCTGGGTGTGTCTTCAGAGCATTGCTCACCCGAGTGTTGTGAATGCTGTCGCCTGGTGTGGTCTCTCCGGTCAGGGACCTAAAGCACTGAACATGCTGGCCACGTATGTACACACACACACAAACACACAGACACAGAGTTGACATATGTCTCTCACATACCCTGTCTATTACACACACAAACACAGAAATGCATGTGTTTCTCAGGTGTTGTCAGAACGGCTTGGTGTCTGTGTGGACCGTGCCTCAGGACCCCTCAGCTTTCTCTCAGTCCAGCTCATCCAGCACAGATGCATGGTGGGAAATGGACTCCAAGTCGAAACCCAAGGTAGGATCACACAGGAAACAGTTTTGTGTCGTTTTTTCCCCTCAACATCCATTTCTAAATACAATTCAGGTCGGTCACTTTTCGAAAACACTAGTGGTATTTAAAGCAACAAACTAACAAATAAATAAATAAATTGGGTCAGAGTTGAAAATGAGCTGTTTGAGTGAAATCAAATGCTTTTTTATGTGACTCAAGCTGACCCCAAGCTGCTTGACGTGAGTCAAACATGGAGGAAGTTCTAGTGCGAATACAAGGAGATTTTGAATGGAATCCTATATTCCATTCTCGCTCACAAAAGCAGCTCAGATATTTCCCATTTTCTGCTTTAGTTGCAGCGAATCCTTCAACAATCTTCATTTCTTTACCTCAACAGTATTCAACGTAAAATAATCTAAACATTGTAGACGATAACAGTATGAGCACCTGCGCTAGTGTTTCTAATCCGCTCATTACATGAAGTTTTATTCATACAGATCGTTAAACATTGTGTTTTTGATAGCAGGAGTAAACATACAGGGGTATTGTTCCATATCCTTAACGACATAAAGCCATTATACAATTTTAGTTTGTTAACTTTATCCTTTACACACAAACACTGTGTGGGTGGGACACAGAACCCTGAAGCTCCGCCTACTCCACTTACATAACACAGAGAACAGGCAACTTACCCCAACACACCACATGCTCCGAGACTGTGGAGTATGTGTGATATGTAACACAAGAGATAAGAGAGAAGACAGAGACGTTATAATGAACTCGTTAAGAGCGTTGTCATGGTTACACTGTGCTTTCTGGAAAAAAAAAATGTTGTGTTGATGTTTTGAGGTTGTTACAGTAAAGTTTGTGTGTGTGTATGTGTGTTTGATCTCCAGTTTACTCCACAATGGCATGAGGCTGCAGTATGTGTCTTCCAGCTGCGAGGTCACATGACTCCGGTTCGGACGATAGCGTTCAGTCCTGATGGTCTCGCTCTAGTGTCTGGCGGTGTTGGTGGTCTCCTGAACATCTGGTCTCTCCGAGTCAGTAAAACACACATACACACATATGCAAGCAGAGATTCTCACTCACACTTATGATCTCATGAGATCTGTAGAACTATAAGGTGTGTGTGTGTGTGTGTGTGTGTGTGTGTGTGTGTGTGTGTGTGTGTGTGTGTGTGTGTGTAGGATGGCTCTGTGTTACAGACGGTGGTTGCCGGTTCGGGAGCGATTCAGAACACCGTGTGGCTCCCGGATGTCGGAGTGGCCGTCTGCTCCAACCGCTCAAAGGTTACACACTAAACCTTGTTACACAATTAAAAAACTTTACATACGACTCTAACAGTTTTTGTAAATATATTTTATTTAATACACACTGTATTGCTATATTACTATATTGGCAAAAGTTTTGGGACACTCCTCCAAATCGTTGTTTTTCAGGGGTTGGGCTCGGCCCCTTAGTGCTCTTAATGCTTCAGCATACCAAGAAATTTTGGACAATTTCATGCTCTTTGTGGGAACAGTTTGGGGATGACCCCTTCCTGTTCCAACATGACTGCACACCAGTGACCAAAGCAAGGTCCATAAAGACATGGATGAGCGAGTTTGGTGTGGAGGAACTTGACTGTCCTGCACAGAGTCCTGACTTCAACCCCATAGGAGTTTTTTAAAACCCTTTTTTTTTCTTGCAGGACGTTTTGGTTGTGAACTGCTCCACTGAGTTCATAGCTGCCAATCATGTGTTAGCGACCTGCCGCACTGCACTGAAGAAGCAGGGGGTTGTGGGATTGAACATGGCTCCTTGTATTAGGACTTTCCTCGAGAGACTTCCCATCATGCTTCAGGAACAATACGCCTACGAGAAGGTGCACCGCTGATCTGTTTTATATCTGTTCGCTAATCAGTGCCGTACCTATTACTCATTTCATTAATTAATAAACTGCCTTGTGTGTGTTGTTTTCCTGTATCAGCTCGTTTACAAGTCTTTTATTCTTCTTATAACACAGCAAACCATTCAGTATCAGAATAAGTGCATTAAAATGGATAAATCTGTGATGTGCAGCTGTACTACTGTTAGAGCTGCTGTTATGGAAAATTAATCAACAATCCAGCCAATCACAATCCAGAATTCAACAGTGCTATGTGTGATGAAGAAGTATATTCTGAAAATTGTGTGTGTGTTACAGCCACACGTGGTGTGTGGAGAGCAGCTGATCCACAGTCCCTACATGCAGTGTTTGGCATCTCTGGCTGTCGGGTTGCAGCTGGACACGTTACTGTGTCGCCCCCCAGTGCCTCTTCACCTGTCCCACTGCTACACCCAGCCTGGCTCTTCATCATCCTCATCCTCCACTTCCTCCTCATCCAGTCCTCCTACAGTCATGCACTCATGGGGCAGCAGCGAGTGGGCGTGGCTACACTGCTTCTCCACCACCGTGAAGACAGCTGAAGCTCTCGCCCGAGGTCACACTTTCCCAGAATCCTTCAGTGTGCCTGATCTGGAGCCTGTGGCCAAGGACAAGATGGCACTGCTGATGGTGAGTGGACTTAACGTACTCTGCACCATGTTAATTAACACACACCCATTTAAAAGTGGTCAGCTGGTCAGCAGTCAGTGTGTCAGAACTTCCTGAACGTGACAAATGACTCATGAACTTTCTGATTTTAAGAAAAGTATGTTTTGAGGGTGGGGGGCACGGTGGCTTGGTGGTTAGCACGTTTGCCTCACACCTCCAGGGTTGGGGGTTCGATTCCCACCTCCGCCATGTGTGTGTGGAGTTTGCATGTTCTCCCCGTGCCTCGGGGGTTTCCTCCGGGTACTCCGGTTTCCTCCCCCAGTCCAAAGACATGCATGGTAGGTTGATTGGCATCTCTAAATTGTCCGTAGTGTGTGATTGTGTGAGTGAATGAGAGTGTGTGTGAGCCCTGTGATGGGTTGGCACTCCGTCCAGGGTGTATCCTGCCTTGATGCCCAATGACGCCTGAGATAGGCACAGGCTCCCCGTGACCTGAGAATAGATCGGATAAGCGGCAGACAATGAATGTTTTGAGGATTTTTTAATTTTTTCTTTATTTCTCTGTTTTTAAAAACATTTTTTACATTGCATTTTGTCATTTTTTTCATTCCTGTCTATTTTTTGTCTGTGTAAATTTGCTTACTTTTTTGTGTTTTGTTATTTTATACCTTTTTTTCTTTTCTTTAATTTTGTTGTCCATTTTGTTACTTTGCTTTATTACTTCCTGCCTCTTTGTGTTCCTTTATCTGCATTATCTTTCCTTCTTACAGCTTTCCTTTTTGTTATTCTTTGTGCATATATTATTTACTTATTTATTATTATTTTTCAACATTATATACATGATTTTGTCCAGGTCTAAGTTTTATCTCACCATATCAGTTGATCATGTTTTATCTTTTTTTTTTTTTTTACATTTCAGGACAACAGTAAATGGGCTCCTGGGATGGATGAGCAGTTGATGTCATGGGCCACCTCCAGACCTGAGGTAACGATATAATGATCCATTACTCCAGACTATCTCGTTATTAGTATATAGAAGTTTTAGAATTAGAAGTTAGAGACATTTCTGTGTTGAACATGAACAGGACTGGCACCTGGGAGGGAAGTGTGACGTGTATCTGTGGGGCGCAGGACGCCACGGTCAGCTCGCAGAGGTCGGACGGAACATTCTGGTGCCGACGCCTGCTGCGTCCTTCTCTCAAGCTCAACAGGTACACATACACACACACACACAATTTATCAACAGTAAAACTGTTAAAACTAGTGACCTAGTGAATATGTTGTCCCTTGTGTGTGTGTGTGTAGGTTGTGTGTGGGCAGAATTGCACGTTTGTGATTCAGGCGAACGGCACTGTGTCTGCGTGTGGAGAGGGCAGCTATGGCCGTTTGGGTCAGGGCAACTCGGATGACCTGCACATTCTCACTGTCATCTCAGCACTGCAAGGTAGTTAACAACACACGTGCACACACACAAACATATGTGTCTTATTCTGATTAATATTGTTTAATTCAGAGCTCAAAATGCATTTGAAGTGTAAGTGATGAAATGTAACACAATAAACACCCAGTATATGGTGTATGTGTGTAGGGTTTGTGGTAACTCAGCTGGTCACATCATGTGGCTCTGATGGACACTCGATGGCTCTGACTGAGAGCGGTGAGGTGTTCAGTTGGGGAGACGGCGATTACGGCAAACTGGGTCATGGCAACAGTGACCGCCAACGACGGCCACGCCAGATAGAGGCTCTACAAGGAGAGGAGGTGGTGCAGGTTAGAAACAAACACACAGAAAACACACACACACACACACACACACACATATATATATATATATATATATATATATATATATATATATATATATATATATATATATATTTAAAAACACCGGAGGAGGTGTTTAAAGTAAAAAGAATGTTAGAAGTTAAAATGGCCGCCACCTATTAAATGCTTAAAAACTGTGTGTATGTTTGTGTCTGTGTGTGATTGTGTATGTGTGTACAGATGTCGTGTGGGTTTAAACACTCGGCCGTCGTCACGGCAGACGGTAAGCTCTTCTGCTTTGGGAACGGGGATTACGGCAGACTTGGCCTGGGAAACACGTCTAATAAGAAACTTCCAGAAAGAGTCACAGCTTTGGATGGCCAACAGATCGGCCAGGTAAGCAAACCTCTCTCTCTCTCTCTCTCTCTTTCTGTCACACACACACACACACACACAAAAGGTTGTGTTAGTGTTGGTGTGAGCTGTATGTGTGTGTATTTTTGTGTTTAGGTGGCGTGTGGACTAAACCACACGTTGGTGGTGTCAGCCGATGGATTGAGCGTCTGGGCGTTTGGAGACGGAGATTACGGAAAACTCGGTTTGGGAAACTCCACTGCTAAATCATCACCGCAGGTATCGGACTCACTTCATCCCAGTCTGATTCGACCTGAAAACAAATACTGTTAAAAATCTTAAATTGACAAATCGATGTATTTGTGCTCAAATTTCTTTAAGTGCTAAACTGTTATACACAAGGTGGTTGGGATTAAAGAACCACACACTGTGTTTTTTTTATCTGTTTATAGTTACATTTTATGTTGTGAAATGTCAACATAACAAGTTATCACTTATACACTGCTCAAAAAAAGGAACACTTTATAATCAGAGTTATAGCATCAAGTCAGTTAATCTCCTGGGATATTGATCTGGTCAGTTATGTAGCAGAGGGGGTTGTTAATCAGTTTCAGCTGCTTTGATGTTAATGAAATTAACAAGGTGCACTAGATGGGCAACAATGAGACGACCCCCAAAACAGGAATGGTTTAACAGGTGGAGGCCACGGACAGTTTTTGTTCCTACTCATCTTTTCTGCCTTTTTTTTTTTTTTTTTTTTTTTTTTTTTTTTTACTAGTTTTGCATTTGGCTAGGGTCAGTATCACTACTGGTGGCATGAGGCGATACCTGGACCTGCACAGGCAGACCAACTCTTCCAGGATGGCACATCAATACGTGTCATTGCTAGAAGGTTTGCTGTGTCTCCCAGCACAGTCTCAAGAGCATGGAGGAGATTCCAAGGAGACAGGCAGTTACTCTAGAAGAGCTGGACACTGCCATAGAAGGTCCTTAACCCATCAGCAGGACCTGTATCTGCTCCTTTGTGCAAGTAGGAACAGGATGAACACTGCCAGAGCCCTACAAAATGACCTCAAGCAGTCCACTGGTGTGAAAGTCTCTGACCAAACAATCAGAAACAGACTTCATGAGAGTGGCCAGCGTCCTCTAGTGGGCCCTGTGCTCACTGCCCGGCACCATGGACCTCGATTGGTATTTGCCTTTGAACACCAGAATTGGCAGGCCTGCCACAGGCACGCTGTGCTTGTCACAGATGAGAGCAGGTTCACCCTGAGCACATGTAACAGACGTGAAATGGTCTGGAGAAGCCGTGGAGAATGTTATGCTGCCTGTAACATCATTTAGCATGACCGGTTTGGTGGTGGGTCAGTGATGGTCTGGGAGGCATATCCATGGAGAGACGTATAGACCTGTACAGGCTAGATAATGGCACCCTGACTACCATTAGGTATCTGGATAAAATCCTTGGACCCATTGTCAGACCCTACGCTGGTGCAGTGGGTCCTGGGTTCCTCCTGGTGCATGACAATGCCCAGCCTCATGTGGTGACAGTATGCAGGCAGTTCAGGGACAGGGACATTATGTTTGGACAGACACTGAGAAATAACAATCCTTTGGATTCACTTGTGAATGTTTTTTTCTCCTTCACTTGTTCTTCAAATCAAATGAATGCAAGCCATTTCCGTTTTCTGAAAATCTGAAGAGAAACTAGCATGTTAAATGACTTGATCAGACTTGTACTGGTGATGGAGACAGACTGTATATTTTTGAAAACATCTGTCTTTTAAATGTGAACTTGGTGTTGGTTTTGAAGCACTCTAGCTTATAGATCAATTCTAGATAGAATATAGCTTATAGAAGCGTAATCTCCTCTCTCCTGAAGCCTTAACATCATGAACTGTATCATATTGAATCGATCCCGAGTTGGATCATAGTGTGAATAGAGCCAGTAAAGAACTTTACACTTTTTACACCCTTAATGTGTTCTTTGTTTTTCTAGAAAGTGGACGTTCTGTGTGGTATTGGAATTAAGAAGGTGGCGTGTGGAACCCAGTTCTCTGTGGCTTTGACCAAAGATGGAAATGTTTACACTTTTGGACAAGGTACGTATGCTTGTTCACTTTTCTTTTTCTTTTTTTCTTTACCTGAAGTGAAAAGTGCAGGATTAATCCTAAAATAAAATAAAAATTCACATGCTTTTGTGCTTTCGGTGATACAAATGTCTGTTTTCTCTTACAATATCGTAGATCGCCTGATCGGACTCCCGGAGGGGCGTGCTCGCAATCACAACCGCCCGCAGCAGGTCCCCACCCTGATGGGCGTGTTTATTATGGATATTGCAGTAGGGGCGGAGCATACACTCGTGCTGGCGTCTACAGGAGACGTTTACGCTTGGGGGACCAACTCTGAGGGACAGGTGAGCAGATGTGTTCGATGAAATGTAGCCGGTCTTGAAAAACTATTACGCAAATCAAATCATAAACAATCTTGTTTCGATTTCGGTTTCTGGTTTTCAAATGAAAGGACGTTACTCCTGGCAATAAATCTAATCTAGAGGACAGACTAGGCTGAATATTTATCTCATGCTAGCTAAGACCTTGTGGTGTTATGTTTATGGATTAAAAGAGACTAGGGCCTGCAATTTCTGTTTATAGTCCAATGTAAACATCTAATGGTTAACTTAGATGATCAAGATGTTGATGATGATGGTGATGATGATGATGGTGATGGTGTGTGTGTGTGTGTGTGTGTGTGTGTGCCTGTAGCTCGGTTTGGGCCACACCAATCACGTACGAGAGCCAACTCTCATCACAGCTCTCCAAGGTAAAAACATCCAGCAGATTTCAGCAGGACGCTGTCACAGTGCCGCATGGACCGCTCCATCAGTTCCACCCAGAGCACCAGGTATACACACACACACACACACACACACACACACTCACTATAGTACACTAAACTGTGATTTGCGCAGGTTCATCCATGCCACTGCAGCTGGGTCTGCCCGTGAGTGTTCCTCCTCAGTACGGCGCTTTGAGAGACACCAGCATGGAGGCGCTGAGAGCTCGGCTACGTCTGCTCTACCACTTCTCTGACCTGATGTACTCCTCCTGGAGACTGCTAAACCTCAGCCCTAACAACCAGGTACACACTCACACCTGCATAAGTATTCACTCCCCACTGAGCTTTGCCACATTTTCCAGTGTTAACTTAACCAACTTGACCTGATGTATAGTTTACAAATTGTATAGTTTACATATATTAATTGCATAAGTATTCACACCCTGTTGTTGTGAAGCCTCTAAATTATTTTTGCTGTTATTTCTGGCGGCAATGTAAATACAGAGAGAACATACCTAAACAAACAGCTTTAATTATCCATATTTGTCTTAATATTTTTATAGTGAGATTTTAAAATCAGATATACACGGATCAGCCATAACACTGTGAGCAGTGAGAGGTGAAGTGAATAAGACTGAGTATCTCCTCATCATGGCACCTGTTAGTGGGTGGGATATATTAGGCAGCAAGTGAACATTTTGTCCTCAAAGTTGATGTGTTAGAAGCAGGAAAAATGGACAGCGTAAGGATTTGAGCGAGTTTGATGAAGGGCCAAATTGTGATGGCTAGACCACTGGATCAGAACATCTCCAAAACTGCAGCTCTTGTGGGGTGTTCCCGGTCTGCAGTGGTCAGTATCTATCAAAAGTGGTCCAAGGAAGGAACAGCTGTGACCCGGCAACAGGCTCATCGGTGGCCGAGGCTCATTGATGCACGTGGGGAGTGAAGGCTGACCCGTGTGGTTCCGATCCAACAGACGAGCTACTGTTGCTGAAATTGCTGAAGAAGTTAATGCTGGTTCTGATAGAAAGGTGCCAGAATACACAGTGCACGATGGGTCAGGGCTGTTTTGGCAGCAAAAGGGGGACCAACACAATATTAGACAGGTGGTCATAAAGTTATGGCTGCTAGATACTTTTACACAAGCTTAAATATTTTTTTGATTGTCAGTTTATTTTTGTTTCTTTCAACTAAATGCTTAGAGTTTGAAAAAAATAAAAAGAGCAAGATTATATCAAATATGTAATGAGTAGAAATGCTGAGAAATATGTTTAATAAGATTACATTTGGTTTATTGTGATCTAAACTGGAGATACTATATCCAGTATATACATATGAGATACTTTTACTTTTAAAGGCTTTTGCAGTGTAAAAATATTTACATCAGTGAGTGCCGGCAAATCTTTTGCAAACTATTTTTATTTGTTGATAATTTTGCAAATTATTTCACTTTTATGGGCTACGTTAATGACATAAAATCCAAATGAAGCATTAAGGGGGTGAATACTTTTGCACAGCACTGTGTTTGGACCGCAAAGAAACTATATATGGTATATTATTACACACACTGCTTACACACACTGCTTAAAATCAAATTTCAATTCAGAAAACTTTATTTATCCCCAGGGGGCTATTTAAGGCAAAAGAGTAGTTCAAAAGATCAGTGCAAATACAAAATAAAATAACATAAATAAAATACGATTGTTGTAATGATGATAAATGGAATAAGTCCGTTAGTGCAAAAAGCTTGAAAACATCTGTACTAAACATCTGTGTAAAATATCTGTAATTAAATATAAACTGTTTAAACTGTTAAAGTCTGAGGTGTGTGTTGTGTGTTTCAGAGTTGCACGTCTCATTATAAC
>JAUCMX010000010.1:25760617-25828033 GCA_033459395.1 Hemibagrus guttatus
AGTCGATAAATCAGTCACTTCTGGAAGTTCACTTCAAAAATACATTATACAAGACTCATGCTTCATCACTTAAAGTCCAGACAACAGTGAAGATGTTTAAAGCAATATTAATCGTTAAAACATTTAAAGATCTTTTTGGATGGAATTAGTGTCAACATTAAATACACTATATTGCCAAAAGTTTTGGGACACCCTTCCAAATCATTCAATTCAGGGGTTGGGCTCGGCCCCTTAGTTCCAGTGAAAGGAACTCTTAATGCTTCAAAATACCAAGACATTTTGGACAATTTTTGAGACTGCAAGCCAGGCCTTCTCATCCAACATCAGTGCCTGACCTCACAAATGCGCTTCTAGGAGAACGGTCAAAAATTCCCATAAACACAGGTAAAAGTTCGATAACACAATCCCATGGGCCATGCGGATGAAGACGTGCTGCTTTTTCCTTACTAAAAACCTCTCTGAGATCATTGTACTCCCAAGAGATGGAAGTTGTGCTGGGTGTTCCCAGGCTCTCAATGGAGGTGGTGTGGCAAGGCATATTGAGGAAATGTCGGAAACATTGGTCTTGACAGCGAGAGGACCACTGGGTGAGTTCTCTGTTTGTCCATAATATATGTGGATCATGATCTCTGAGCCAGGGGAATCCTAGGATGAGTTGGTTCAAAGGTGATGAGGTGACAAAACAATTTCGTCTGTGTGGAAGAGGCCAATCTGTAGAGTGATGGGTATGGTTTGCTGTGCGATGACACCACACCCGATGGGTTATTTGTCCACCACTGTGCTATTCTTAGGGGAACGGTGCAGCTGACGGTAGGGATCTTCATGAGCAGTTTGTTGGCACACAGCTAATTGTGGTGGGGAGCTGTGTCCTCCACAACCTACACAACGCCTGCAAACATGGCTTCTCCAACTGGCACCTGGAGAAAGTTCTGAGGGCCTTGCACATACTCTTTCACAATGCGCCAGCTAGGAGGGAGGATTTCACTGCTCTAACCAAATGCACAAAATTTTCACTTCCGTTCTGTGGATACAGGTGGCTCGAAAATCTACCAGTCGTGGAGAGAGCTTTGGAGGTCTGGCCATCACTGACCATGTACTTGGAAGCAGGAAAAAGAAGATACCAAATCCAGGAACGGCATCGTATAACACTCTTGAAGCTGCTGAAAAAGACCTTCTTACTCTGTCAAAGCTACATTTCTACATGGCTATCACGAGGACCTTCAGTCCTTTCCTTACCTTCTATCAAACAGATGTGCCTGTGATTCCGTTCCTTGGCAAAGACTTGGCTGAGCTGATGAAGGTACTGTAATTCCAGTGCAGCACTCTGATAATGATAATAATTAATCTAATCATTTTAATTTAAATCTTGTTTTGGAAGTTTTACTTTTAATGGCATACATAGCTTATGGGACAGAGGAGTGAAGCAAACACTAACAACAATACTTGTTACTGTAGTATACTTCTTCTTCTTTCGGCTTTTCCCTTCAGGGGTCGCCACAGCGAATCATCTCTCTCCACCTATCCCTATCTTCTGCATCCTCAACACTTGCACCCACTAGCTTCATATCCTCATTAATTCCATCCATATACCTCCTCTTTGGCCTTCCTCTTTGCCTCCTGCCTGGCAGCTCCATGTCCAACATTCTCCTACCAATATACTCACTCTCCCTCGCTGATATCTCACTGATATTTTCCTATCACACAGAACTCCCCACACCTTTCTCCACCCATTCCAACCTGCCTGCACTCGCTTCTTTACCTCTTTCCCACACTCTCCATTACTCTGGACTGTTGACCCCAAGTACTTAAACTCCTGTACCTTCTTCACCTCTTCACCCTGTAACCTTACTGTTCCACTTCCCTCCCTTTCATTCACACACATGTACTCAGTCTTACTACCACTGACTTTCATTCCTCTTCTCTCCAGCGCAAACCTCCACCTCTCCAGGTTTTCCTCCACCTGCTCCCTGCTCTCACTACAGATCACAATGTCATCTGCAAACATCATCGTCCAAGGAGACTCCTGTCTGACCTCCTCTGACAACTGGTCCATCACTATAGCAAACAGGAAGGGGCTCAGAGCCGATCCCTGATGCAGTCCCACCTCCACTTTGAACTCCTCTGTCTGACCTACAGCACACCTCACCACTGTCCTGCTCCTCTCATACATGTCCTGCACCACTCTGACATACTTCTCTGCTACTCCTGACTTCCTCATACAGTACCACAGCTCTTCTCTTGGCACCCTGTCATACGCTTTCTCCAAGTCTACAAACACACAGTGCAACTCCCTCTGACCATCCCTATACTTCTCCATCAAAATTCTCAGAGCAAAAATTGCATCTGTTGTGCTCTTTCTGGGCATGAAGCCATACTGCTGCTCACAAATTTCCACTACCTTCCTTAACCTAGCTTCCACTACTCTTTCCCATAGCTTCATTGTATGGCTCATCAACTTTATCCCCCTATAGTTACTGCAACTCTGCACGTCACCCTTATTCTTAAAGATCGGCACTAACACACTTCTTCTCCATTCCTCAGGCATCCTCTCACTCTCTAAAACCCTGTTGAACAAACTAGTTAAAAATTCCACTGCTGCCTCTCCCAAACACTTCCAGACCTCCACCGGGATGTCGTCAGGACCAACTGCCTTTCCACTTTTCATCCTCTTCAAAGCCTTCCTGACTTCATCCTTTCTAATCTTATCTACTTTCTGTTCCACAGAGTTCACCCCTTCTACTCTTTTTTCCCTCTCATTTTCCTCATTCATCAGCTCCTCAAAGTACTCCTTCCATCTCCTCTGTACACTCTCCTCACTTGTGAGCACCCTTCCATCTCTATCCTTAATAACTCTAACTTGCTGCACATCCTTCCCATCTCGATCCCTCTGCCTAGCTAACCTGTACAAGTCCTTCTCTCCTTCTCTAGTGTCTAACCTAGTGTACAACTCATCATATGCCTTCTGCTTGGCCTTAGACACCTCCCTCTTCACTCTGCACTGTAACTCCTTGTATTCCTGTCTATTCTCTTCAGTTCTGTCCATGTCCCACTTCTTCTTGGCTAACCTCTTCCTCTGGATACTATCCTGAACTTCCTCATTCCACCACCAAGTCTCCTTATCTTCTTTCCTCCTTCCAGATGACACACCCAGCAACTTTCTCCCTGATTACTTCTGCTGTAGTTTCCCAGTCATCTGGCAGCACTACCTGACCACCCAGAGCCTGCCTCAACTTCTGTCTAAATTCCTCACAACATTCCTCCTTTTTCAGCTTCCACCACTTGGTTTTCTTCTCTATCTTTGACCTCTTCGTCTTACAGACCATCAAAGTCATCCTACACACCACCATCCTATGCTGTCTGGCTACACTCTCTCCCACTACCACTTTACAGTCACTAATTTTTTTCAGATTGCCTCTTCTACATAGGATGTAGTCTACCTGTGTTCTCCTACCTCCACTCTTGTAAGTCACTCTATGCTCCTCCCTCTTCTGAAAATAAGTGTTAACCACAGCCATGTCCATCCTCTTAGCAAAGTCCACTACCATCTGTCCTTCAAGGTTCCTTTCCTTAACTCCAAACTTGCCCATCGCCTCCTCATCACCTGTGTTCCCCTCACCAACATGTCCATTAAAATCCGCTCCTATCACCACTCTCTCACCTGTGGGAATACTCTCCATCACCTCATCTAATTCACTCCAGAATCTCTCTTTCTCCTTTAACTCACAACCTACCTGTGGGGCATAACCACTAACAACATTCAACATCACCCCTTCAATCTCTAACTTCAGACTCATCACCCTGTCTGACACTCTCTTCACCTCCAGAACATTCCTCACAAACTCCTCCTTCAGGACCACACCTACCCCATTTCTCTTACTATCCACACCATAATAAAACAGCTTGAATCCTGCTCCTATACTACGAGCCTTGCTACCCTTCCACCTGGTCTCCTGTACACACAATATATCCACCTTCCTTCTCTCCATCATATCAGCCAGCTCTCTACCTTTCCCTGTCATAGTACCAACATTCAGAGTTCCTATTCTCAGTCCTACACTCTTACCTTTCCTCTTCTCTCTCTGTCTGTGCACTCTCCTCCCTCCTCTACTTCTTCCACCAACAGTAGTCCAATTTCCACCGGCGCCCTGTAGGTCAACGGCGCCGATGGCGGTCGTTGTTAACCCGGGCCTCGACTGATCCGGTATGAAATTCGTACTGACGATTCGCATGGTTAAATTTGGCAATGTTTTACGCCGGATGCCCTTCCTGACGCAACCCTCTCTATTTATCCGGGCTTGGGACCGGCACAGAAGTCACTGGACTGTGACCCCCATGGCTAGATTTGTTACAGTAGTATCCTACTATAGTATTTTTCTGTTGAATGTCAAATTATTGAACTTAAGTAAATGTAATATTTGGGTAACATTTGTGTTTTGGAAGAAGGGCATTGGTGTCTCAGGGGTAGGTTTCTCGTCTACTATGCGGAAGGCCTGGGTTTGATTCCAAGTCAATGCCCAAACCCCAGCCACTGAATGCAGTGCTGGTCCCAAGCCTGGAAAAATGGGAGGGTTGTGTCAGGAAGGGAATCCTGTGCCAAGTTGTTCTGTGGACCAGTTGGTCCCCTGTGGTGGCCCTGAGCAGCTGAAAGCAACTTTATTTGTGTTTTGGCAGAGTATGCTGAGGCGTTTTGCCAAGAAAGAGGTACTCAAGGATATCAGTCCACTTCAGCTGGTCAGGCTGGATGTCAGTGACAAGCAGAGCTGGGTCAACCCAAAGGAAGTAAACATAGGCTTGGGTGCAGAATTACTCCTTAAAGGAGAAGTTCACTTCCAGAACAAAAATTGACTTCATAAAGAAATTATGTTTTTTAAGGATTTTTTATTATTTCAATTTCGGCCATCAGGACACGAGCCAATTCTCTCTCGGCCACTGACATAATCACCCTGTTGAATCGGGGTGGTTTTATGTCTAACTGAAGTCCGTATCCCCCTGAAATTGTTAACAAAACCCACCGATGAATCACACATGCATGCCAAATGGCTATATGGGCAGAAAGAAATCCTCCATACATTTTCGCCCAGCTGATGTCGCACATAGATGACATCACTACTGCCATCCTGGCTCCCGCTGAAGCATTGAGCATTCCCTCCAGTGGCGAGACTAGGGGAGAGGTTCTTATATCTTTGCATTTTTGTGCATTTTTTGTGCACAAAAACCTACAAAAGAACCTATTGCCCTCAGTTGCGTGCCTGGCAGTGATGGTGCAACATTTATTAACATGTTCACTGAACTCAGGGAGCATATCTGACGACACTGCAGTGATAGGGACGGATAACTGGTGGGGACAAAGCAGCCTACAGGAGGGAGGTGGCCAGTCTTGTGACATGGTGTGAGGACAACGTCCTCACCCTCAACTCAGACAAGACAAAGGAGATGACAGTGGACATAAGGAAGGAGAGGAGAACTCATCAGCCACTGTTTATCCGAGAGATTAAAGTGGAGAGGGTAAGCAGCTTTAAATACCTGGGGGTCCACATCAGCGAGGACCTCACATGGACACTCAACACCACACAGCTGGTTGCACAACAGCAGCTGTACTTCCCGAGGAGGCTGAGGAAGTTTGGCATACCACTTAAGGTCCTCAATAACTTCTACAGCTTTGTTATTGAGAGTGTCTTGACTAACTGCATCACTTTGTGGTATGGCAGAACTATTATGAGTGACCACAAACATTTGCAGAGTGCTTGGTACGCTGACAGTAAAGTCACCACGTTCAGTGTCTTTGGCCGAAGCTAAAGCCTAATTTCCAGTTAGCCAAGCTAGGCCCAATTTCACCACGGCACATTTACACACCTTGTGCAAGTTGCTGTCTACTTAAGAGGCTGAGTCGTTCGTGCTAGGTAATCTAGACTGTTGGGCGGGGAAGAGGGAATTGTCTTCCTCCTCTTCATTTTCCATATTGAAATTGAGGAGATTAGAGTTAGCATCGTCCTCTGCATTCTCATCCCCCATTCACCTCCCTCCTGTGCGAGCAGGCCCTCAAAGAGGGGAGGCATATCCAGGGATTCGGCTTCCATCATGTCCGCGCAGCTCGCACTAGCTCATGGGAGACGGTCAGTCGCCACAGGTTGTGTGGCAGCTCCAGACAGACACAGGTCCTGCTTGTTCGCCACCGCCACTCTCAGTCTCCTTTCCAATGTTTTCACTGGCAATGGCACACAGTGAGTGCATGTGGATCTTCTAGCGACATTTGAGTTTGCTTAGGACCCATACACATGATGCACATGGGGTGAGGGTCCCTGCCCGAGATGATAGCTCCACATGAGGATGGACACGAGCAGGATGCAACCTCCCTAACCTTCAACTCATTCACTTTGGCAGGGGTAATGGCCGTCGACATAATGGCTGAGAAGAGATGTAGACCTCAGACTCGTCACGATACACACGATAGCTTGCTGGTCTACGATAATTAAACCTTCTGAAGCCTCACCTTGATGCGTAAAACCTCTAGTTGACTTAACGTCACCTATCTGTGATTTAATTCAATAGACCGATTAGAATAGCTCGCCTTGACGTGGACACTATTCTAATTGTTAAGGATGTCACTCAACACAATCCAATCTAACTGACCTTGCATTTGGTGACTGTTTCCAATGATGGTCCACCTGTTGAACATTTTAGCGAAATCAGCATGTGCTGAGACAGCTTGCTGCAGTCTCCCACGGGAAGAAAGTGCGAATGACCTTGGCAGGGGCCGACCTGACTAGTATAAGGGGAGCCTGGTCACAGTGGTTTGATTGGAGCTTCCACAGTTGGTCACACCCAAAGCGATTCCCATAGTGAAACACTGAGCGAAGTTAGAAAAAGAACCTGCAGATACTCTGTTATAACGATATGTTTTTGCTACTGTTAGGAAATTCTGACAAGTAGGAAAAAATTATAGAAAACCGACAGAGGTTTCTGCTTGGTCTTAAAGCCTTCCTCTAAAGCAAATCAAGCAATGATTTGTCCAAAAAGAATGATTAATTCTCAATTTAGAATTTGTTACTCACATGGTCTAGGGTTTCATTAGGCATATCACTGCATAAACTGGAAAAGCTCTGTTCCGTATGGCGATCATGTGCTTCTTTGATGCCTTAAATATGGGACGGATCCATATTATTCGAAACGGATGGCAACCCTAACAATACAGCATGACAAAACCAAAAAAGATTAAATTTAATGAAATGTTAAAATTAATTACAACTTTAATGTTCTTTATTAAGAAATATTAACATGTACATTTCTGATCTTGTTTTAATTTGCACCTGTACATGAAAGTGATGTAATTGCATGTAAACAACAAAATATAACTTTGTTTTCACTTATTAAACAAACAAAATCAACAAAATGAGTATTTTAACTGAGGAAAAAGTTAGTACACTCTATTCCCTAATAGTGTTTCCCCCATTGGCTGAAAAAAGCTCAATGAGATGTTTCTTGTAGCCATCTACCAGTTTCTGACATGGACTGGAAGAAAGTCTCCCTCACTCCTCACTGCAGAACTCTTTCAGGTCTGTGATGTTTGGGGGGTTTCTTACACGCACAGTTTGTTTCTAATCACCCCACAGCATCTCAATAGGATTTAGATCTGGACTTTCCAGAATTCTCCATTTTTTACTTTTCAGCCAGTCCTTGGTGGAGTTACTGGTATGTTTTGGGCCATTGTCATGTAGCAAGGTCCAGTTTTGCTTTAGCTTAAATTGTTTTTGACAGATGGTCTTAAATGTTCCTCAAGCACCTTCTGATCCAATGTAGAATTCATCATGGATTATGTGATGGTGAGCTGGCCAGGTCCTGCCGCAGCAAAGCATCCCCAAACCATAACACTTCCTCCTCCATGTTTCACAGTTGGTGTGAGGTTCTTTTGCTGAAATGCTGTATTTGGTTTACGCCAAACATGCACTGTTATGGTGTCCAAATAACTCAATTTAAACTGTCTAAAATAATATAATATATAATATAATATAATCTGTCCAAAGCACATTATTCCAGAAGTCTTGGACTTTGTCTCTGTGTTCGTTGGGAAACTTCAGTCTTGCCCTCATGTTTTTCTTAGACCTCCCATGATAATTAAAGTTGTGTAGTCTCTTGCTGATTGTAGACTCGATTCAATTCAATTCAATTCAAATGTTATTTATATAGCATTTTAACAATGGACATTTCCTCAAAGCAGCTTTACAGCACATAAGAAACATAGCACAAAAGTCCAAAATTAATCTCAGACAAAAAGTTCAGATTAATATTAGAAAATCAAGGAAAAACTCCATTAGATAGTAAGAGGAAGAAACCTTGAGAGGAACCAGACTAAAAAGGGAATCCATCCTCATTTGGGTTACACCGGAGAGTGTGATTATAAATTATTATAAACAGCGGAGAGTGTAATTATGAATAGTGTCCTTTCTACAGTCATGTACAGTCAGTTGGTGTTGTGTGATGCAGATACAGCATATGTAGAATGTTATTTTGTGTATTGATTAAGATGTTGATGTCCTCAAAGCCCACATGGGATTGTCATCTTCTCTTCGAATGTCCAGAAACTTCATTATGCAGAATCCAACTGGAGCTGGTCCAACTCTAGATGCCTCGGGATGGGTAGAAGAAGGGAAACAAGTGGAAAGGAATTAGCGTAGCTGCTGTTCATAATATTAGCAAGCACTAGATGATAATGTGCATTTGATCAGATGTACTGGAGCACAAGTTTATGGGATATATTATGTGAATGTCTGTCTAAAGAGATATGTATTATATCTACATTAAAACTGGGAGACTGTGTCTCAGCCCCGAACACTGTCAGGAAGACTATTCCAAAGATTAGGAGCTAAATACAAAAACACTACCTCCCTTAGTGGACTTTGATATTCTGGGAACTAGAGTTTTGTGATCTTAAGGAGCGTGATGGATTGTAGTGTGTTAGTAGACTGGCTAGATACGTGGGAGCTAAACCATTTAGATATGATTTTTAAAGCAACTTTAAAGTTGCTGTCTAATATTACGCCCAGGTCTTTCACTGTTGAGCTATTAGTAATAGAACATCCTTCTAAATGGAAGTTGAATTGTGAGAGCTTCTTTGGACCAATAAGTAACATCTGTCTTATCAGGATTTAGTAATAGAAAATTATCAGTCATCCAATCTTTGATATCTTTAACACATTCAGTTAATCAGAATTTTTGAATTTTAAAACAGGTTTTGATTTAGATACAGCAACTGGGATTTGCGAAACAATGGAAACCAAATTTTCTTGGTGTCCCAAAGGGAAAACATTAAAAACAGATTAAAATTTTACCCATAATAACACTAATTCTTATTTTAATTAAAAAATTTTCGATAAAGATAGGATTTAAAAAATGTTTAAGTTTTAAGTGAAATTTTTAAGGAGAATGTCCAGATCATATTAAAACAGATAACATAAGTAAAACAAATTTAGAATTTATGAATAAAAAAAATTTTTATTTTCAGGGAAATTTTGAAGTTGAGGGTGAAACCTGACTGAAACCAAATATTGTTTATCCTGTAAAAGGACAAAACGGGGCAATGAAATTTTTAATATTGTTTTACAGAAATGGAGTTTTAAAAGATGTAGGTTTATAAGTTAAAAGAGGTTCAATGCTACCTTAAGGGTTTAGGGCCTAAATATGGGGGCAATGGGGCACTGTTAGCAAGCACTGCAGTTTTTGGGGAAAAAAACTTTTTTTTTTGGGGGCGTGAAAACTTCCTGGGCCCTTATTTGGGAAAGAAGAGCTCTTTCTAGGGGGACGGTCACCGGAGTTCATTTGGGAAAACCACAATTTTGTTCCTGCGATCTTGGCCCCACTCTACTGGGTGGAGAAGTACATTTTCTTGGAGAGATGGGGTGCCCGCGGGAAAACAAACCCTCAGTGAGGGATGACACGCAGCAGGGTTTTTTGAACCTTGGGCCCTGGCCCCCGAGTAACAACAAACCCAAAAACAGGTGAAAAAAAGGAAAAGGATATGGGGGACAGATTCAATGATGGCAGTGTAGAAGTTAACCAGCATCTTTACAGGTAGGAGAAACTTCTTAAGCTGCCGCAGGAAATACATCCTCTGCTGAGCCTTCTTGGTGAGGTAGCTGATGTTCTGCGCCCACTTGAGCTCCTTGGTGATGGTGGTGCCTAGGAAACAGAAGGACTCAGCAGATGACACCGGGGAGTCACAGAGGATGACAGGGGGGCGGGGGGCTGGGTCCTTCCTGAAGTCCACTGTCATCTCCACTGTCTTTAGGGAGTTGAGCTCCAGGTTGTTCGTGCTGCACCATGACACCAGACGATCAATCTCACCCCTGTAGGCTGACTCGTTCCCATCAGAGATGAGGCCGATGAGGGTGGTGTCATCAGCAAACTTCAGAAGTTTGACAGACTGGTGACCAGATGTGCAGCCGTTGGTGTACAGGGAGAATAGCAGAGGAGAAAGGACTCTAGACAGTTTAGATATTTCATCTGGTTTTGATGAGATATATAACTGGGAATCGTCAGCATAACAATGGAAACCAATCCCATTCCTTCTAATGGTGTTATCCAAGGCAAGCATGTATATTGAAAAAGCAGAGGTCCTAAAACTGATCCTTGTGGGACCCCATATTTCACTGGCATTACACTGGACAGTTCTCCATTTAAATCTACAAAATGGTATCGATCAGACAGATAGGATTTAAACCATTTTAATGCCTGTCCCTGAATACCTATGTGATTTTGTAAGCGAGAATGTTATGATCTATAGTGTCGAATGCAGCACTAAGATCAAGTAAGACTAATATTGAGATGCAGCCTTGGTCCGAAGCTAAAGACAAGTCATTTGTGATTTTTACTAGTGTAGTTTCTGTGCTATGATGGGGCCTGAAACCTGACTGAAATTCTTCAAGGATATTGTTTTCCTGTAAGATGGAGCATAATGGAGCAGACACAACCTTTTCTAATATTTTATACATAAATGGAAAGTTTGAAATCAGTCTACCTAGTTTAGGTTTATAAGCTTAATAAGAGGCTTAACAACTGCCAACCTTAGAGGTTTAGGGCCTAAATATGATGAGGAGCATGAAGAGGCTCTCCAGCTATATGCAACACTTCTTTTAGTAATTTAATTGGAATTGGATCTAACAAACTTATGTATTTTTGCCGTGGTGATAAGTTTATATAGTTCTTCCTGTCCTATACTTGTAAAGAATTGTAGCTCTAAGTGTGGAACTTTAGGTGGGACTGGATCACCGGATGCTGTCATAGGTTGAACATCCACAATTTTGTTCCTGATACTATCAATTTTTTCAGTGAAGAAATTCCTCACTACTAAACTGTGGTGGAGTACTCTTTTCAGATATCTGATTTTTTGTTAGTGTCATGAGCATGGGGTGCCAGGCAGGAGAAATCAGACCCAAGTGCAGGGATAGACATCAGACAGCAGGGGTTTATTATAAAATAACAAAAGAACATTAAAACATTAGGGCAAAACAGAACAAAATACCGAGCCAAAAACAAACAACACTGAGTAACAACACAGCACCCAAAGACAAGGACTCAGCAAACAACACAAGCAAGACAACAGGTATAAATAGGGGAGATGATCAGTGCAACACGAGGGTCAGGTGTGCAGAGGTGGGAACAGGCTAAGGATTGGGCGGGGTAAACATATGAGAACACAAAGCAAACAAAGACACATGGCACAGGCATAAACAAACCAGGCTGGAATGCCCCCTACTGTTTCAACAGGGAATTAGACAAGCCATCCATGACAGTTAGACTAGCCACTGTACCAAATGAAAACCTGGGATTGTTTTAGTTATTTTCTATCAGTTTGCTCAAGTGCTCAGCCCTAGCAGGTTTTAGAGCCTGTTTATAGCTGGACATACTGTCTTTTGAATTTTACTAGTGCTCTATTATCACTATCTAGTTTACAGCTACTAGCTATAAAGGGAACGTTTATGTTTATGTGACCTCGGCTTGCTGTGAAGACCAGGCCTTCAGTCCTTGGCGTCACCTGGTGCCAGTGGCCAGGAGAGAGTTAGTCACAAGCGGTGCTCGAGGAAGCGGAAGTGCGGAAAACAGGCGGGTGTCTGTGCTAGATGTGGCTCAGCGACAGAGTTCCAGACACCGGCATTCAGCTAGCCGGGCTCAACTCGTTTCGTGATGACAGAAATACAGCTTTGTGTGGTAAGACTCGCGGTGGCATTGTGTGTGTTTACATCAACACAGAATGGTGCAAGAACTCTCTGCTTGTTTCTAGTTACTGTTCATTGCTAGTGGAGTTTGTGACTGTTAGATGCAGGCCATTTTATTTATCACGTGAATTCACCACCGCTTTCATTTTCGGAGTGTACATTCCCTCCAGCTCTAAATAACGCAGCATCCGTGACCAACTACATTGGCAAGTGCATTGATGACGTGACCATAACCAAGACCATCACCACACACCCCAACCAGAAGCTGTGGATGACCTCAAAGGTGTGTACGCTTCTGAAGTCTAGAGATTCAGAGCAGGGTACAAGATGGCCTCAAAAACAAAGTAACAAACTGTCCTGAGCCATCAGAGAGGCGAAGAACACACACACCCAGAGAATCCACAGCCACTTTTTAGGACAGCAGAGACTCCAGGCACATGTGGCAGGGCATACAGGAGATCACAAACTACAATACAAGTCACCTGACTGTGACAGTGACACCTCCCTCCCAGATGCGCTGAACGACTTCTACGCTCGGTTCGAGATACAGAACAACTTAGTGGCGAGGAAGACCATTCCTCCCCCAATGATCAGGTGCTCTGCTGATGTGAGGAGAAGTCTAAGCAGAGTTAACCCACAGTAGTCTGCTGGACCAGACAACATTCCTGGCAGAGTGCTCAGGGAATGTGCAGAACAGCTAGTGGATGTCTTCACTGACATCTTCAACATTTCCCTGAGCAGTGCCATTGTTCATAGTTTATTGTACATGCCTCAAGACAAGACCATCGTCCCTGTGCCAAAGAAGTCTACAGGGTTTTCCCGCCTCAATGACTATTGAGAAGCTGAGCCTGCTGGGCCTGAACACCACCCTCTGCACCACTCCACTGAGCACTGGGGCCCCTCAGGGCTGTGTGCTCAGCCCACTGCTGTTCACTTTGCTGACTCATGACAGTACAGCAATGCACAGCACAAACCACATCATCCAATTTCGCCAATGACATGTTGGGTCTCATCAGCAAGAACAATGAGTCAGCATACAGAGAGAATGTGCAACAGCTGGTGTAAAGCCAACAACCTGTCTCTGAACGTTGACAAAACAAAAGAGATGGTTGTTGAATTTAGGGGAGCGCAGAGTGGCCATTCTCTGCCATACATTGATGTATCCTCTGTGAGGATCGTCAAGAGCACCAAATTCCTTGGTGTTCATCTGGCAGAGAACTTCACCTGGTCACTGAACACCAGCTCCATCAGCGAGAAAGCCCAGCAGGGTCTCTACTTCCTACGGAGGCTGAGGAAAGTCCATCTCCCTCCCCCCATCCTGACCATGTTCTACAGAGGGACCATCAAGAGCATCCTGAGCAGCTGCATCACTGCCTGTTTTAGGAATCACATCGGCTCGCAAGACCCTGCAGCAGAGAGTGAGGACAGCTGAGAAGATCATTGAAGTCTCTCTCCCCTCTATCACGGACATTTAAACCACACACTGCATCCGCAAAGCCAACAGCATTGTAGATGACCCCGCACACTCCTCACACACTCTTCACCCTCCTGCCATCTGGAAAGAGGTACCGAAGCATTTGGGCCCTCACAACCAGACTGTGTAACATTTTCTTTCCTCAAGCCATCAGGCTCCTCAACATCCAGAACTGAACTGTACCAAACTCACACACACACACACACACACACACACACACACACACACACACACACACTTACTCACTCAACTGTGTGAACTGACCTGTCCTGAACTTGAACATGACCTGTCCTGAACACAACATACATCTATAACACCACCTACATTATAACAGTTTACATGCTTGTATTTGCACAATATTCAGCTGCTGCTGTTGCTATTTTTGCATGTTTCAAACTGCCACCATCTGCTGATATATGTATATGTTTACAAGCAAATATGTTATAAGAAACCGCTTGTTTACAGTTCTTCTATTTTGCAAATTTTTGGCACTATGTGTCCTGTACTGTTTTGTGTTGTTTTTTCATTGTCTGTTTGCACTGTCTTTTGTCTTGCACTGTTTGCACCAGGCTGCACATGTTGCACCTTATGTAGCTAGGACAACTACATTCTGTCCTTAGCTCTGTGTTGTTGTTTTGTTTTGTAACTATATGTTGTTATGTTGTTTTATGCAGCACCAGGGTCCTGAAAAAAAAGTCACTCTGTACTGCGTCAACTATATATGGTTGAAATGACAATAAAAGCTTCTTGACTTGATAAATATTCCTTGTTAAAATTGTTTAATACAATGTTTAATACAGTTTGGTCTGCACAGTCACAATAAAAACAAAATAAATTAAAATCAATTAATTTATAAAAATAATGCCTACAATAACGTTAGTGTTTCAGTGCGTCATGCTTGAACCCCTAAATATACAGCTCTGGAACATGTTAAGAGACCACTCCAAATGTTTTTTTTTCAAACAGTGTTAGTAGGTATCTCAAAAGTAATTGGATTCAAATAACTATTGACCATGCCAAAAGAGCTGAAAAGAAATGATCTGAGTGAGGAAAAGAAGGGTTCACTTCTGACTTTTCTGGCAAAGGGATACAATGAGCATCAGGTTGCTTCCATACTTAAAATTTCAAAGACAGAGGTTCATAAGAACAAAGTCAAGTTGGAGACCTCGGAGACAAAAAAGGCTCTCCACTGACCGGGATGACAAATCAACTCATTCTAATGTTACTCAACAACCATAGGATGACATCAAAAGTTCCTAGACACAGGGCTGAAGTCATGAAAAGCTAGGAAAAAGCCCTTCATTGATGAGAAACAAAGAAAAGTCAGGTGGAGGTTTGCAAAAGACCATGAGGATTGGACTGTGGAGAACTGGTGTAAGGTCATCTTTTCTGATGAGTCCAGTTTTCAGATTTGCCCAACACCTGGTCAGCCAATGGTTAGATAGAGACCTTGAGATCAATCTCCAGACCTGAACCACTACTGAAAACCTCTGGAATGTGATCAAGAGGAAGACAGATGCACTGTAAAACCTGATGAGTTAGTTCAACTCAAACTGTTTGAGGAAAACGATTGCCTTAAACCATTTAAGTTTATTAACTCAAACAATTTAACCACAAAAAATAATTAGATTTGAGTAAAACTAACTAATACTATGAAATATTTTAGACTCATATGAAACATTTTCACCAACATATTTGTAAACAGAACTTTTATGGCTCAAGTAAGACTGACTTCTATGCATCAATTTACACTAATATTACCACTGAAGTTTAATTTACTCATACTTCTTCCACTTATTACAATCTAGTTATGACAACTTCAATCTTTGTTGTGGCTACTCAAGTCATTTGAGGAAACCGATTGCCTTAAATCATTTAAGTTGTAATAACACAATATACACGTGTTTGTCTGACACAACTTAAACTATTTATTTAGTTCAACACTTCCAATTATAAGTAAGTACACATTTCAATATTTACAACTTTCAAAATGAAATGTACTCTGGCCCATAATCTTTGAGTTTACTTAAAGTTCACATAAACATCCCAACAAAGCTGAGACTTAAAGGTTAAGCCTAAATTTAGAATTGTTAAGTATACCCCCTGATCCAAGTCTGTTTAACAGAAATAAAATAAATAGGCCTAGAGAGCAAAAATCATATTATGCTTGTCTATAGTAACATATTTATTCAGAAGCTTCCTCTACAAAGATTTTGGACATTAATGACAGATCACAGATCTTGGGTTTAAGCCCAATTTGTCTTCCTTATTTACTTTGTTATTGTTATTGTGCCCATAGTCCTCCCTTCACTTCTTCTATGTAACTATTGTGGATAGCAGTCAATGTCCATATCTTTATACAATGGAGCTGGTGTACAAATGTCATACACATGTTGTAAAACTATGAAATAATAATAAAAAAAAAATCATTTTACATGGCAATGCAGAAAGTGTAAAAACACTCAAGAAAAGCAGTAAGAAATGAACAAGGACTGAACGGAAATCAGCAGAGCAGCCACTTTCACGTATGATCTCAAGCTATTCCAATTATTGGCATGCAAGCCAAAACATTTTCAGACACTGCCAACCTCCAGCGACAAAACAGGCCGCCAACTTCATTCCAGTTCATTTCTCAAGGCCTGCAACTTTGGTTACACCTCCAGTGTCCTGGGTCCTCAAGGATGATTTACACATGGTGAGTTTCAAAAGGGACTCCTGCAGGCACTTCTTCATCATTGACCACTGCCACCAAAGCCACTGCCCCTTCTTGGTCTGCCTCAAACCCTTCCTAAAAAACAGAATACATCCTTAGTGTGATGTAATTGTACAAATCATCACACCTATAAAAGCCAATGACATTTAAAAAACAAACAAAAAACACATTCTGATATAACATGCAAGCAGATGCTCATGCAAAGCTAAGACTACAAGAGTATTTATGTATTACATTTGTCCTCCCAGGCACGTTCTCCTCACACCTCCAGTGTCCTGGGTTCAAGTCTCGCTCCTGCTCACTGTGTGTGTGAAGTTTGCATGTTCTCCCCGTGCTTGGTGGGTTTCCTCCAGGTGCTCCGCTTTCCTCCCACAGTCCAAAGACATGCTTCTAGGCTCTGGAGTCTCTAAATTGCCTGTGGTGTGTGATTGTGTGTGTGAAGGTGCCCTGTGATGGGTTGGCACTCCATCCAAGGTGTATCCTGCCTTGATGCCCGATGACGCCTGAGATAGGCACAGGCTCCCCATGACCCGATGATAGATCGGATAAGCGGTACAGACAATGGAATTTATCCTCCAATATAATCAGAGGAGAGTTCTCATCAAGGTCTTCACTTGTTAACAATGTTTAGCTGAGAAGGTCACATAAAGTGATCAGTTTAAAGATAAGGTTCCTCTTATTTACAACACTGTCTCCTAAAAATTACATTTCTATATAGCTCATGTACAACGGAAAATATAATGTGTTGGTAACATAATTACAACTCGATTACATTTTTTTTTTATAATGGAGATATGTTGTTAATTGATGGGTAAGTCAAGTCGCAAATATATTGATACTGAACATCAGTCTTCTTCTTTCAGCTTTTCCTTTCAGGGGTCGCCACTTTCTTCACGCCTGAGTGCAAAGGTCCACTGCATATGCTGATGGATTAGTATCATGTCTCTTTCTGCTGATGCCTTCTTGAACTGTTCCACCATCTCAAGCCTCTGGGTCTCTAGGGTGTCCTTAGTTTGTCCATGAGGATAATTGGGAAGGAAGTTGACTTCCCCTCTTCTGGGTCTTTTGATGTTGGCCCTGGATGCTGCACCCTCTGGATTGGTCCTGCTGCGCTTTCCCACATTTACAGCCACATCCTTTATGCCAGCTTTGCTCAGTTTGGTCCTGTAGTTGCCCATCTTGAAGTGCAGGCTGTTCTTCCAACCCTCATACCCTGTTTTGGAACCATTTTCCGTTAGACAGGGATGTTTGCTCACAAGAGCCTCTGCAGCCTTGCCTATCTGTTTGTTTCTAGGTTATGCTTTGTGCTTATATATTTCAGCAGCTATTACATCAAGTATATTGTGTTTTTGATCCTTAGTTAACCGGATCATTTTCCCCTCTTACACAAATGCAGAGTTGCTCTCTCTTAGAGCATATTCCACCTCATATGAGAAAATTGCAACCACGAAGATGTCTGGCCACTGGTAAAGACGCTCTGGTGAATCTGTGTTATCAGACAGCAACACTGTGTCTTCTGTGCTGGTCGAACTCAGATCTGACTCAATAAATCTAATTATCTTAACAGTTGCCTTGGATGGAAGGTCCTCTATGTTAACTAAATTGTTCAGGGCATTGTCAAACTGTGGGTCTTGAAACTGAAGGCGAAACTCGTAAGTCAGGTTCAGCTTATTTTTCATCTCAAATATTAGGGCATTTACAGTCTCAAGGCGAGAGGGCAAATTAAGCCTCTCGGCGTTGACATCATCAAGGATTACTCATAGTTTCAGAACATCGGTCGCTTCCATTTTTCTGTATTAGGGAAATCTGTAACATAAAGAACAAAGAGGTAGTCCAGATTCCAGCTTTCTCTTTTTCCTTTTTGGACTTTGCCAGTTATCCTGTTTCTGGTATGTTTCTGGTACAAGTGTTAAAAAGCAGCCAGTTTCTGGTATGTTACATCAGTGGAAATTCACAGAATCTGTGCAAGTTTCAGAACATGGCATTAAATGGGGTAACCCACACTCCAATGTTTAGTCCAGTAGTCAACTTACTCACTGTGCAGGGTGGTGGTCAGTCAACCAACCACTACAGTACATGCATTTAACTTTATAATGACATCATGTAACACAGGGGTCAACAGACATTACCATTGAATGTCACCATCATATGTGTCCAGAATGGTGATCACTAGTTTTCATAGAAAGGCCCAGGGAGATCTTTAGTCTCCTTCAGGACACCATACCAAAAGGCTGAGGACAATGCAGGCAATGACTCAACAAAAATAGACTCTACTTTTGAAGTCTATACCGGTGGCCTGAAAAATCTTGGTGATGATAAATAGAATGCCATCATGCTTTGGTGTCTCTCTGCCAAGGTTTTCAACACATTCTTGTAGTTATGAGTGTCATGAACAATTTTCTTGAAAACTCTGTGCTTCCCTTCAAATCTCATTGTCCAGAGATGCACTAGAGGACCAAGCACTTTATGAGATGAGAATAATGCTCAATGTAATGATGTTTCGTCGTAATCGTAAGTTAGGGAACACTTCCTGAAGCAACTGCCTGTGATCTGAAATCTTGCAGACCATGTACTGAATGGTATCATCTGTGAAACTATGCGATACAGCAAGCTCAACTATATCTTTTAAGTCCATTAGCACCTCCCAAAATTTGTCCCCTTCTGGGACTCTGGAGCCAATGAGAACAGGGAGCAATCTAAGGAGAGTGTGGTTCTCGTGCCCATTCCCACCAACTGTTCCTCGAATGGCAAAGTTATGTGGAACTGGGTGAGGGCGGTCAACTCTATCAGAATGTTGGAAGGGAAAAGACAGTATAACCCTATTTAGCTCTTCCAATGTGAAATATTTCTTTGCAATCAAACCTTTCAGACAATGGGCCAACTCCACAGGAACCACACCTTCAAAGAGGTCATGCAGGATGTCTGCTGAAAATCCTGTGATTGGATGAAAATAAGAGATGGTCAGAGAGAACACAACTGTGTTTTTCACCATAACTTTCTTCACTGTCACTGTTCTGTATTTTATGTATGTGGTTATCATGTAGAACTTCAAGATGGCGCAGCGGATGGCAGCCTCGGTGTGAAGCTCTCTCGTGTTTTTGTTACTTTTGTTTGTTTGTCATGTTTTGTGCCATTCTTTCCTGATCAGTTACAACAGGGAAGAACTGCTGTACCTTCAGCAGAGCATACCGGATAATTTTACACCGGTTTTCGACTATTCGGACGTTTTGTTGGACATCTTAATTGGAGGCGCAGCTGCGCTCTACAAGTGCAAGAGGAGACACAAGAGAGGGAAACAAGCGGGTGCGCTTGTGAAACTCCGTCAACGTAGCTTTAGAACTCCGCTGTTGATCATACATCTGGTGAATGTCCACTCTCTTTCAAACAAAACTAATGAAACAAAACACCTCGACAGACCAGGGAATTATGCAAGGATCCTGTTTGTAGACTTCAGCTCGGCCTTCAACATCATTATCCCTGATCTTCTCCAGACCAAATTGATGGAGATTTCTGTGCCCACCCCTACCTGTCAGTGGATTACCAACTTCCTGACAGACAGGCAACAGCAAATGAGGTTGGGGAAGCTTACATCTGGTTCCCTCACCATCAGCACTGGTGCTCCTCAGGGATGCGTGTTATCCCCACTACTCTTCTCCCTTACACGAATGACTGCACTGCTACAGACCCCTTTGTCAAGCTCCTTAAGTTTGCAGATGACACCACGGTCATTGGCCTTATCAGCGACGGTGACGAGTCTGCGTATAAACAGGAGGTTGAACAGTTAGTTGGCTGTCTGGTGCCGTCTCAACAACCTCGAGCTGAACACACTCAAAACAGTAGAGATGGTAGTGGACTTCAGGAGGAACCCTCCAGCATTTTGCCCCCTTACCATCATGGACGGCACTGTGGCTAATGTGGAGTCATTCAGATTCCTGGGCTCTACAATCTCCCAGGACCTGAAGTGGGAAAGACACATTGACTCCATTATCAAAAAAGCCCAACAGAGGTTGTTCTTTCTTCGACAGCTGAGAAAGTACAACTTGCCACAGGAGCTGTTAACACAGTTCTACAGTTCAACTGTCTTTGAGTCTGTCCTATGTACGTCTATTACTGTCTGGTTCGGCTCAGCCACCAAATCAGGTATTAGAAGACTACAACGGATAGTCAGGACTGCTGAGAGGATTATTGGAGCCCACCTGCCCACTCTCCAAGAAATTAACACATCCAGAATGAAGAAATGTGTAGGTAGAATCACTCTGGACCCCACACACCTGGCCCACCCCCTCTTTGAACTTTTACCGTCCAGTCGGCACTACAGAGCAGTAAATGCCAGGACATCCAGACACAAGAACAACTTCTTCCCTCAAGCCATTCATCTCCTGAACAATTAATCTGTCTGCCATCTCCCCCAGTGCAATATAATAATCTATAAATACATGTAGTATGTATAAGTGCAATACTGTTACACCTCATTTCATTGAACCACACCTCATACCTTGCTCCTGAGCTGCACATTTTGCACATATATATGCCTCCTGTACATGAGTACCCTATCTATATTTCCACCCTGCTATATCTCATATTTCTATATTTTTCTATATTATAATTTATGTCTGTGTATTCTCTAGCACCAAAAAAAATTCATTGTATGTGTGAGCATACTTGGCAATAAAGCACATTCTGATTCTAATCTTTAGTTCTCATCTCAAAACTACCAGTTACTGCATCTGATGTTTGTATGTCTGTCTGTGTGGCAAGGCAAAATCTGCAACAATATGTAGACCTGAAACTCTCACTGAATCCACTTAATCCATGGTCAGCAAGGTTATCGGCTACAACAGAGTACACTGTCCCTTTGAGACAGCCACCAAGTGCTTCAATGTAGACACCGTCTTATTCAAGAGTGTTTAAGTCACTCAAGAGAAGTGCAAAAACCTTTGCATATCCAAACTGATGTACATCATTTGAATTGCACAGAAGGGCCAGTTGAGTGGAGTGTAGGGCTGAGCGGTATTTTACTGGCAGATTAGCAAATTTTCAATAAACTGCACATACTTTGTGTATTTTCTTTGATGTGCCTAGAGGATTTGCTATTTTAAAATCATCAATATAGAGAATGATTGATCATTTCTGACCCTCCTCTGAGAGAAGCACATTTTCCTGGTAGTAGGAGCCATCACAGTATGACAAATACACCCCAGAAGTATGTGAACTGGCATTTTGTACCTTTTGTAACTGGCATGTGAACTTGGCATTTTTTCTCAAGTACATCTGTTTTTTTTAAGCAACTATTGCAAAGATGTGAGAATGGACACATACATATAGGTATGCTGTGATGACTCAACACGAATCTCTACAGGTTTAACAAATGGAAACCTCTCCTCATAATATGATTTTCGCCTCTTAGTGGTTGACAGATGTCACAGATTTATACAAAACATTACAGTGAAAATGTTTCACCTGACAGTGAAAACAACTGATCAATATGCTCAATGATTTCCTGTGTTGCCCTCTGTGATACATGAAGAATAGTTTGCATTTTCAAGAAGGAAGCAGCCAGATTGTACTCTAACTGCTCTGGTAATCCATAAGTGCTACTGCCTTCTATAGGGGTGATGTCACTTTCTTCTGAAAGCTCTTCTGGATCATGTTCAGTGTCACTATCCTCAGAAATATTTGACACATGTTACACTACAATTGCCACATCATAGTCAGATGCATTTTGATGTTTTCTGCACTTGTGAGCATTAAATGTGGAGTAGACATTAGTTTTAAACTTGCAGACCCTAAAGGGACATGGCACCATTTCTTTCTGTCTTAAGAGCCCACTTAAATGAATAAACATATCCTTCTCAACAAATGGCTGCTTAAAATCACATATTGGGCAATGAAATGCCCTAGAAATCACATGACTGTCTCCACGAAAGGTTATCAATCTTTTTTCTGAATGTTCTCTTGACAGTCTCTTGAACCTTCAGTGAATTAAAAGTACTGAATGCACACATGCAATTATTATACAAGCAAGGTAAAGGTGAAACTGTGGAATACTAACCATGACTGAGCCCTGTAATGTCTCAATAACTGTATTTTTAAAGAACAAGAAAAAAACACACAATTTACATTTCCACATTATTTGTGCCCTCAAAACAACTGACGTAAGATATAAATAATAATAAAACCATCCAGACTTGTTTCGGTTAAGGTAGTAAGGTTAAGCCTCATGGAGGGTTTCTGTCCATGGCTTGAGTTAGCTAACTATCAGTTTTTCAACCAACCGAAAAAACACTGGCGAAGAACCAGTGTTAATTTTGACAGCCTTAGTCTTTAGTCTTTGATAGCCTTAGTCTTAGTCTTTAATTTTGACAGGTCTTAGTCTTCAGACGAAAATGGTTATTAGTCTTAGTCACATTTTAGTCATTTTTGTCTTAAATAGTCTTAGTCTAGTTTTAGTCGACGAAGTCACTGCATTTTTGTCAAGTTTTAGTCATTAGTTTTAGTCAAACTGCAATTACCAGCTTTAAGATTTGTTATTTTTCTATGTAGTATTTAGACAAAATAATCATAATTTTTCTCTCTTTAGACAAATTAAGCTTATGAGAAATTTGAATCAAGATAACAAGCTATATTGACACTGCACTCCTAGCACTTGTGCATGCTATTAAGTTCATTCATTCATTGCTTATCCGATCTATACTCGGCTCACAGGGGGCCTGTGCCTATCTCAGGCATCATTGGGCATCAAGGCAGGATACACCCTGGACAGAGTGCCAACCCATCGCAGGGCACACACACACACTCTCATTCACTCACACAATACAGACAATTTAGAGATGCCAATCAACATACAATGCATGTCTTTGTACCGGGGGAGGAAACCGTAGTACCTGGAGGAAACCCCCAAGGCACGGGGAGAACATGCAAACTCCACACACACAGCGAAGGCGGGAATCAAACCCACAACCCTGGAGGTGTGAGGCAAACGTGCTAACCACAAAGCCACCGTGCCCCCCTGCTATTAAGTTAGTACAACAAATAGGCTATGTCCTAAATAATCTTGCTACAGCACGTGATACAGATTTCATTAGAAACAGAACTGAACGCTGCAGAAAAACAATATATAATTAAACATTGTACATTTATGAAAGTCTGGCTCAGAGCTATGCAATAAGGCTAGCTAACTGACGTTAGTTAACAGAAAGCTAAAACATAAAACTTGCTAGTGAATTTCCCTGTGGACACGTCCAGTAACACTGACCTCACGTTAAGAAAAATACTTAAATAAGACTAAATAGTTGACTTTCTCATACAATGAAGCTATGGGAAAGAGTAGTGGAAGCTAGGTTAAGGAAGGTAGTGGAAATTTGTGAGCAGCAGTATGGCTTCATGCCCAGAAAGAGCACAACAGATGCAATTTTTGCTCTGAGAATTTTGCTGGAGAAGTATAGGGATGGGCAGAGGGAGTTGCACTGTGTGTTTGTAGACTTGGAGAAAGCGTATGACAGGGTGCCAAGAGAAGAGCTGTGGTACTGTATGAGGAAGTCAGGAGTAGCAGAGAAGTATGTCAGAGTGGTGCAGGACATGTATGAGAGGAGCAGGACAGTGGTGAGGTGTGCTGTAGGTCAGACAGAGGAGTTCAACGTGGAGATGGGACTGCATCAGGGATCGACTCTGAGCCCCTTCCTGTTTGCTATAGTGATGGACCAGTTGTCAGAGGAGGTCAGACAGGAGTCTCCTTGGACAATGATGTTTGCAGATGACATTGTGATCTGTAGTGAGAGTAGGGAGCAGGTGGAGGTTTGCGCTGGAGAGAAGAGGAATGAAAGTCAGTCGTAGTAAGACTGAGTACATGTGTGTGAATGAAAGGGAGGGAAGTGGAACAGTAAGGTTACAGGGTGAAGAGGTGAAGAAGGTACAGGAGTTTAAGTACTTGGGGTCAACAGTCCAGAGTAATGGAGAGTGTGGGAAAGAGTTAAAGAAGCGAGTGCAGGCAGGTTGGAATGGGTGGAGAAAGGTGTGGGGAGTTCTGTGTGAGAGGAAAATATCAGCGAGAATCAAAGGGAAGGTGTACAGGACAGTGGTGAGACCGGCCATGCTGTATGGTTTAGAGACAGTGTCACTGAGGAAGAGACAGGAGTCAGAGCTAGAGGTAGCAGAGCTGAAGATGTTGAGGTTCTCTTTGGGAGTGACAAGATTGGACAGGATTAGGAACGAGTACATCAGAGGGACAGCTCATGTTGGACGTTTGGGGGACAAAGTTAGGGAGGCCAGATTAAGATGGTTTGGACATGTTCAGAGGAGGGAGAGTGAGTATATTGGTAGGAGAATGTTGGACATGGAGCTGCCAGGCAGGAGGCAAAGAGGAAGGCCAAAGAGGAGGTATATGGATGGAATTAATGAGGATATGAAGCTAGTGGGTGGGTGCAAGTGTTGAGGATGCAGAAGATAGGGATAGGTGGAGAGAGATGATTCGCTGTGGCGACCCTTGAAGGGAAAAGTCGAAAGAAGAAGAACTTGACTTTCTGTGACAGAAGCTGCATAAATAGCAGGGTGATGCTCCTTCAGATGCCTCTTAAGATTCATGGTGTTCTTTCCGCCTATTTTATAGACCCAGGGCTTCTCTCCGTTTTCTGCGACAATGCACAATTTTTTTTTTTTAGAGGAATTATAACAGAGATGCTTCCATACATCAGTTCTTCATTTTCTTCCTAAAGCTTCAGGTGCTGAACCCACTGCAGCTTGCCAGGCCAGATGGAGATCTGTTTAATTCCTACTGACTGCCAGAGGCAGTATGAATACTTTGGATTATCGCAGTGCCAGCCAAATAGGTCAAGAAAAAATAACAACAAAGTCACGTAGTGACCGATGCGGAGCTCTGGAGCGCTATAAGCCTCAGTAACTCAGCACTCTGACTCTTTCGCTTTCTCACCTGGTTAAGATAGGTTGTTCTTGGTTAAGAAATATATTCGTGCTGTCAAGTGCAACTTACTACAGCAGCGAGATATCGTCCTCACAAGCTGTGTCAGCACGCTTCTATGCCTTTTCAAAGGTTTTGAAACTTTTCAGCAGTGCTTTGGTGAGTTTTCTTTTTACTTTACATTATATTCCGTCTGTATCACCCTGTCTCTCTCGGTGCAACACAGTGACTGGTGTTATCCACGTCTATAAGTTAGCGGTCTCCCACTAACGTAATCATTATATATTCTGTTTTCGAGTGTTTTTTGCTCAAATTTTTTGGTTTTTGCACTGTGCCTCTTGGTTCAATCCATCGGCTACTAGCTATAATTTTTCTCTTTCAGGAGCTTTGTTGACGTTGCCTGTCGGTTTTATTCAGAGGAATCGTATTTTCTCCTTGTTGTGTATTTACCATCTCTCCGCTTGACTTGAATCTTACGGTGCTATCCGAGGGTTTTAATAGTGAGGAACAGTATGGCCCACAGCTCGATTGCCACTGGTTTCCCATTGACTTGTAAGCTGTGCCCTAATAATCTTCTCCTGGATGATGGCCATGACACCTGCCCGTCGTGTTTGGGTGTTCAACATCTGAGAATGGCTCTCACGGACCTGTCTGTGCACTGCAGTATATTACCCATGTCGAAGAAACATGTCTGTTTCAACAATGAAACTCGGGCAGTTAGATGTAACCCCTCCGTGCTCCAAGAAATGCAGGGCATCTGTGGTAGCTGGCACTGCCGTTCCATCTAAGAAGAAGGCCAAGTCACGAAGTGATGAACATTCATCTATGGAGGAGAATTTGACGGTTATAATTCTAATAGAATTCTAAGACTGTTTCCATGCTTTCTTCAGAAATGGCAGATCTGAAATGCCTGCTTCATTCACTTCAACCTGTCACAGGTGCTATTCTTGTGCAAATGACACAGGATGGTGAGAATGTTCAGAATCAATGAGCTGGGGAGGAATCTCTCGATTCTCCTTATTTTTCTGACTTAGATGTGCTTTCTACGAGTGCTTCTGAGTCCCTTTTTTAATGATCATGGGGACACTGTGGATGCTTCTGTGCAACCCTCACCTCAGGATGTTTTCACAGGTCATCCAGCAACAGAGGGGTCTAGTGAGGGGTCAGTGCAGTCGTCTGAACAGGTCTTGTCTTCTTCTGATGATACCTTGGCTGTGCTGCGAATGGCAACTACTGGTTTAGGACTCTATGATTCACCTGCCCAATCTGCTCAAACCAACATTTTTTTCAGACAGCCCACAGCTGCAAATTCTTTTGCCATGCCACCATGTAAGGATTTTGTGGCTGAATTTAGTGAAAAAGGCATATGAGTCTGTCGCCTACATAGCTCGTAAGGAAAAAACAATCTGTCAATTACTTCTTGCTGCCACCAGTACTCTGGAACCATTGTCCCCTCCATTTCACAGTTCCTGCAAATGGCTCTCTTGGCCATGGGCCATGTAACCCGTGAGCTGGGTAACCTCACAGCCATGCTTTTGGCAGCCCGCCGCCAAGTGTGGCTTGCCCAAGCACGACTGCCTGAGGACTGTAAGAAAACCTTGAGAGAGCTTCCTTTTGTTCCTGGGCATCTTTTTGGACCTAATGTTTCAGAACTTTTGGGTTAAAGAGGGTAAAGTTGTCTGAAGCCACTAGCCAACTGACACAGGTGCAGCGCAACTTTTTTCTTTTTTAAGATGCCAGCAGTTTGGAATAGTCATCGCTATGCCACAATGGACCCCCGTTTTTGCCAGCAGGCTGCATGTCAGTCACAGCCCCTTCAAATGCCTCGTGTTGCTGAGGACTTAAGGGTTTCTCAACCACCTCAACAACGTCCCCCATTGGCCACTAAAGGTTGCACACATAAAGCCTGAGATGTTCAGGCCGGTGGTCGATCATTTTTCAATAAAACAGCTAGAGGACTGGAAGACCAACACTGCAGACCCCTGCGTCTTGTCAACCCTGAACAGAGGATATACTGTACAGTTTCGACGCCGACCTCCCAGATTTTCAAGAATTTTTCCGACAGTTGTCAGACGCAGTTCGTTCAATGGCTCTCTCTCTGGAAATTCATTCACTGTTAGAGAAGGGAGCCATAGAAAATTCATCCCCTCGTTTGGGGACATGGGTTTTATTCAACATATTTTCTTGTTCTGAAAAAGGGGGGTTCTGCCCAATTCTCAATTTGAGGCGTCTGAATTTGTTCCTGAAGGTCGTTCCTTTTTGAATGTAGATGATTGGTTTGTGAGTGTCGACCTGAAAGATGCATATTTTCACATTCCAATTGCTGTTCATCACAGAAAGTTTCTGCATTTCAGTTTCCAAAATCAAGCCTGCCAGTTCAAAGTTCTACCTTTTGACCTTTCCCTTGCTCCCCACGTCTTCACAAGGAGTGTGAGTGCAGCTCTATCTCCTCTCTGGATGAAAAGGCATGCGTGTTCTGCCATATCTGGACGATTGGCTGCTTTGTGCCCCCACAAGACAGCAGGCCATGCAAGACTCCAAACTGCTTTTGAGGCACGTGCAGTTGTTTTTTTCTGTGAACAAGAAAAAGAGTTGTCTGATTCCAGCACAGACCACTATGTTCATAGGAATGACTCTGAACTCCCGCCTAATGTCTGCCTCCCTGTCTCAGGAATGCGTGACAAACATTCTGCAACTCTTGGCTCATTTTAGGCCAGGCATGTCTTTTTCATTACTGGATGGTCCTATGACTATTAGGGATGTTAATGGCTGCTACAGTGGTGATTCCCCTCGGTTTACTCCACCTCAGACCACTACAGTTATGGAACAGTTTATGACTCAATCCCACCCGACATCTCCATCGACTGATTGTAATTTCTCACAGTTGCATACGTGCATTGAGGCGGTGGAGACAGGTAGAGCTTCTGAAGGCAGGAGTTCCCCTGGGTGTTGTTCCATCTCGGCGGGAGTTGGTCACAACCGACGCTTCCCTCACAGGCTGGTGGGCAACATGGAATTGGAGTATTTGTGGACGATGGACACTTACTCAAGGGCCCAAAAGGGCATATCAATCTGCTGGAACTAAGTGCAGTGTTCATGGCTCTAAGGTATTACTTGCCAGTCCTGGCAGGCCGCCATGTTCTTGTTTGGTCCGACAATACCTCAACGGTGTTCCATCTGAACCACCAGGGTGGCACAAAGTCCCTCAGATCTCTACAGGTTACTCACAAGATCCTGACATGGTGTCAGCCGTGACTTGCTTCACTGAGGGCAGCTCATATTTCAGGAGCATGCAACCAGACAGCAGATGCTCTTTCCAGGGATCGATTACATCCAGGAGAATGGAGAATCCAGGAATTCATATGGTTCGGGAGATCTGACTACGGTTTTGGAATGGCAGAGGTGGATCTTTTTGCTTCAGAGAAGACTACTCACTGTCGCTTATGGTTCACAAAGACAGAAGTGTCCAGTCCCTTGGGTCAGGATGCACTGCCTCACGTATGGCTGAGCTGCCTACTATATGCGTTCCCTCCAATCCCTCTGTTATGGGAGACGTTACACAGGATCTCCCTGCGCAAGCACAGAGTGCTACTTGTGGCACCATGGTGACGGCCAGCCAGACCATGGTTTCCTCTGTTACCGAGACTTCTGACAGGCAATCCGTGGCAGCTTCTCCCCAGAAAGGACCTCCTCTCCCAGATGGAGGCCAGCATCTGGCACCCGGACCCAGCTTGTCTGCAGCTTTGGGTATGGCCATTGGGATAGATCCTTCTCTGGAGCATTGTGATCTGGCAGTTATTCACACTATCTCCAATGCTAGGGCTCTTCCACTCAGCAGATTTATGCTTCACGCTGGAAGTTTTTCTCTGCATGGTGTAAGGGGCAGGCACTCAATCCTGCAACATGTGACGTGCCTTGAAATTTCTTCAACGTTTGCTGGAAGAGGGCAAAGCAGCTTCCACATTGAAAGTCTATGTTGCTGCGATATCTGCGCATCATGTTCCAGTTGGGGGATCTTCTCTTGGATCTCACAGGCTTGTCTGCAGTTTTCTAAAGGGTGCACACTGTCTAAAGCCTGCTCAGAATCCTCATTTTCCGTTATGGGATCTGCCACTTGTGCTTTAGTTCCTTTGTTCATCCCACTTTGAGCCCTTGCAAGGCAATGACATAAAATGGATATCCTTGAAGACGGTTTTTCTGTTGGCTGTTGCCTCTGCAAAATGGATGAGGGAGTTATGTTAGTTATGTTATGTTATAATCTGTTAGTGAGTTATGCTTGCGTTGGTTGCCAGATAACTCTGGGGTGGTCCTACGACCCAATCCTTCTTTTCTACCAAAAGTCCTCCTTCCTCAGTTCATAAATCAGAACATTGAACTGACCTCTTTTCAGACTTCTTCAGAGTGTGATTCAAGCGTTCACCTTTTGTATCCCGTTTGTGCCTTGAAGTGTTACGAAGACAACACTGCTCAGTTTCAACATTCAGACCTTTGTCTACTATGGTGGTGTGAAAAAGGGTACTCCAGTGTCAAAACAGAGATTGTCAAACTGGATAGTGGAGACTATTATACTGGCTTACAAGACAGCTGGGAAACCATTGCCTGCAGGTTTAACTTGTCATTCCACTAGGGTCATCTCATCGTCTTGGGCTGCTTTTAGAGGAGTTTCCTTGGCGGACATCTACACTGCCGCTACCTGCACATTTGCCAGGTTTTATAAGGTAAATGTTGCTGATCATCATGCCATGTGTTCTGCAGTTCTTCAGGAGCAGCCTTAAAATTTTTGTCAGGTGGGTAGCATTCCTCTTGATTATGTTGGTATGTGTCATCCAAAGTATTCATACTGCCTCTGGCGGTCAGTAGGAATGAAACAGAATGCTAGTTACGCATGTAACTGTGGTTCTGTGAATTCCGGATGACTGCCAGAGTTCTTCGTCACTCGAAATGCGCGAGAAAGGCATGCTGAGTTACTGTGACTTATAACGCTCCAGAGCTCAGCATATGTCACTAGGTCACTTTGTTGGTATATTTTCTCAACCTATCTGGCTGGTGCTGCGATAATCCAAAGTATTCATACCGCCTCTGGCGGTCATCCGGAATTCACAGAACCACAGTTACATGCGTAACTAGCGTTTATTTATCCTACCCGCTAACTGTCTGAGATGGAAACGCCCCTTATCCAGTCCAGTGACAGGCACGCACATTTTTAAAGACAGTTAGCCGATACAAAGAGATCATTTATTTTCCATGTACGATACTAGTCTCTTCTCGTTAACAAAGAAACATCTTAAATTTCGTTATAGTTTTTATCATCAGATATTAGTTTCATCTTAGTCTTGTTTCGTTTGTCACAGAAAAAATGGTCGTTAAGGAATATTTTTCGTCATCGTCTTTGTTAACGAAACACTGCAAAGAACGTGACTGAAAGCGCCAAAGAAATTCAAGTATAACCGACATTATAGCTAATGTTACCTTTAACTTAAATACAATGTCTAGAAGCTCTCAAATATATTCATGGGCATAAGTCGGGTCATTCATTGTGTGCTTTCAAATTAAATTAGCACGAGTTATCCGGTAACCGAATGAAAACGGTTACGGTTTTTACTTTTGAAAAAAGTGTGCGACTTGACAGTTAATGAGTTTGAAAGGCATGGACTGGTGAGCTAGCTAGCTACCTTATTAACTAGCTCACATAACTAATTTCAGTTAATACTTTCACAAACTATCGAAACTCGTCAGCCAATGTTTCTTAGACGATGTCTGACAGCCACTTTTGAATAAATTACTTAACAGAAACAAAAGTTAGGCTACTATGATTGGGCATGCTTTTAAGCTAACATTAGTATTTGTCCTGCTCAATAAGGAAACGTAGCACGTTTCAGCCTTTGCAAAATGTGCTTATAACAACATAAAATGTAAACAATGTGCAAAGAAGTAGTAAAATAACAGAACAACGTTACCTAATGTATTGTTGCGTTCTTCCGAGAAGGCAAATAAATCCTGTCAGCAACAACCATGCAAAGCAGCACACAACGTCCTCGGAGTTACACTGTTTTGCCAGTTCTGTGTGCAGTCTGGTCCGAACCGATCCGTTTACGTGCTGTGCACATTACATTCACTTTCTTCGGAGAAAACAACAATTTGGGTCACCCAAATACAAATGAGAAGACGTAACGTTTGGAAAAAAGGATTAAGACTATAGAGACAATAACTATCCAACATAGGATGCTGCAATGTAAAACTGAAAACCCCAAATGATTAAATTTACTTCTCAGGAACAAAAACAAAGTAAATTAAAGCAAGTACTAGAGAATGTAAAAACATGAAATGCCATTTTTGCTTAAAAAATAGTTGATTAATGATTTTCTGGTGATCAACTAATCAATTAATCAAAAAATTGTAACTGCTGTAATAAAACTTGTAAGTAATTGTAATTTATGTGATTAACATAAAATCTTAATGGGTCATTAAGACTTATTTGTGTACATTTTTGTTCATTTTGGCACAACTCAAATCAATTCAACTTAGAGAAAATAAGTGAATGCAACTAACAGCAATTATTTTACCAATACTTAAAATGTTCCAAAAAATTTAAATACACTAAATTAAGATAACTTACTTCCTTTATTAAGATAAACTGTTAGGTTTTACAGTGTGGTCACAAGCCATCAAACAAAGCTGAGGTGCTTTAATTTCTGCACCAGGATTGTCAGTCACCCAGAAGCAATGTGAAAGACTGGTGGAGAGCATGCCAAGACACATGAAAGCTGTGACTGAAAATCAGGGTTATTCTACCAAATATTGATTTTTGAACTTTTCCTAAGTTAAAACATTAGTATTGTGGTGTTTAGAAATGAATATGAGTTTGTTTTCTTTGCATGATTTGAGGTCTGAAAACACTCCATTTTTTTGTTATTTGGACCAGTCGTCATTTTCTATAAATAAATGCACTAAATGACAATATGTTTATTAGGAATTTGGGAGAAATGGTGTCAGTGGTTCATAGAATAAAACAAAAAAAGTATATTTTATCCAAACACATACCTATAAATAGTAAAACCAGAGAACGATCATTTTGCAGTGGTCTCTTAATTTTTTACAGAGCTATAAATAAAAATATAACAGCTGCAGTGTCAATATGACAAGAATATGGAATAATACAGAAGTGAAAAAGGGAAAAAATAAAAAAAAATGACAGGAAAAAATCCTGTTAAAATGACAGTTTAAAGATCAGGAAGAAATTTAATAAATCAAACTTTTGACAAAAACTTTTAGGACTTTTCCGATGAATTTTATAACTTCTAGTACACATATACAACTGGATTATTTTACTGAAGGATAATTTTAAAAACACACTATATTTCTTATATACATATAGAATTTGTTCTTCTTTTTGTTGTTTTTTCTGCTTTCTTTCTTTCATTGGGAATATCACTTCTTTGTGGTAATTTTTGTTGTTGTTTTTTCTCGTAGTCTAGGTCGAGTGAGGGGTGAAAAATGTATGCAGGTTAATGTCAAATGTACATAAGTTAAAATCAGACTGGAAATAATTTGTGGGAGCCTAACAAATTCTAATTTGTTAACTAAAATCAACTGCACAGTGTTATAACTATAACCAGTCACTGCTCGGACTGTCTGTCTGGCCTGCTTGTAGGCCAATGTGATTATGACCCTGGATAGTGAGGGAGGAATCCATGATGATGATCTCGCTCTGCTGGGGCACTGCTCCAAGGCGCTAATAAATTAGAAAATTAGGAGGATCTGCTACTTCTCAAATTGCTTCCTAGCTCAGCAAGTCTTTTCTTCTTGCTTCCACGGGTTTTGTCAGGTTTCTGGAAAAAGGAGGGGGGAAAAAACAGATTTAATGTATGAAGCTTCAAAATATCAATATTCTTGCTGGCCCATAACTGAGGCACCATTTACTACAGCACACGTGGCTTAGTGAGAAAAACGTTGACCTTAAACTAGTAACTTTAAAATAGAATTAAACAATACAAGTCATCATACAGCGTAAACATAAAGACTTTTTTTTTTTACTTTTTTAAAGATCTTCTTGAATTTGCCCCTGCATTGGGACCTGCACTGATTCCTGCACTGTATCCTGCATGGTCACATTGGTCAGGCTGGAATCACCAGCTTCAAGCTCATCAGTGGACTGCCCAGCCTTTGACTCCTTAGCTTGATCCAGGGATTCCTGAAAGTACAGTTAAGGCTTGTTGGCTTTATTTATGTCTACAAAGGCATTCACACTCAAACTCCTCAGACTCATCATTCATGAAATAAACTGGGTGAGAAAAAGCAGAAAATGCCCCCTTTACCTTTAGTAACTCCTGGTTGGGGGTCAGAGTGTTCTTCAACTCATCCTTCTCCATCTTCACGGTGCTGTGAGACTCCAGCTCTCGCATCTACGACATTCACATGGTGCAAAAGAAAACAGTAAACAGCTGTTAGTTATTAAGTTATGGACACAAGACTTTTTCCTGATTGGTGCACAGCTAAATATTAAATATTCTTACTAAATAACTAAGTTTTAAACCCCCAGAGGTACTGTACTGTATTTATATACCAGGTTTCACATAATCACCATGCTTTTTTTTTTTCATATAAAGCTTATGCTGTGTAGTTTTAGTTACAAACCCAAATTTAAAGGAACTCATTCACATCACCTTAATTAACATCAATATCATATGTAAAAAAAATAATTAGGAAAGCAAGCCAAAACAAACTCATTACTTAAAATAATTAAACCAAACAGTCAATTTTCAATTAAGAGTGAAAAAGAAGCAGCAGTTTCTCTGCCTGATGTGCCTGGTGTACATGATCACTTGGATACACTATATATAACTCTTGAATTTCTCCAATTCACCTTTACCATAAAGTGACTGAATACACTATTAAATAATTAACTCCTCATTGTGCATTGAAAGCTCCATCTTATACAAACACTAATAAAAGACTACAGGAAGCATGACTCTGTTAGAAGAAAAACTTACCATCAGTAAGTCTTCATAGTGTTTTAACTTCTCATTCGTTTCTTTGTGCTCGGCCTGGAGGATGTTATGAGTGTCCTTCAGGTAATAATACATCTAAAACACACAGATTGAGCACAAGAGATATATACTTGAGTGCTTAAAGCGTAAACATAAATAAAGTCTTCATATTATTACCAAAGAAGCTTTTCCTCACTTACCTCCATAAGCTCATCACAATCCCTTCTTAGATCAACCCGCTCTTTCCCCAGGAACTCCATGGTGTCTCTTAGTGTCTTCACCTGGTCTGTCAGGTCAGACTTCTCCTCCTCCAGCCGAGTGATGATATCCACATCCCACTGGTGTTTCTTTTTAGCTTCAGCCAATGAGACCTGAAAAAACAACTTCATCTTTACTTACATCTGCACACAAATGTTGACATTTTAAAAAACCGACTCATTACTCATGAGAATACCCTAAAACAGGGGTCTCCAACACACTTGTGAGCTACTGACCACTTCTGAGTAGCTCACCTAAAGTTTCATAGTATATGTACAAATTGAAGTCATTGATTAACTCAATAGACCCCGCCTTTTTCTGGTGTACTGAAATCTGCCTCCCTGGACAAATCATACTCCATGCGCATCACACGGTTTAATCCAGTGGTTCATCAATCCATTTCACACACAGCTGGCACCAAGACCGTACATGGAAGTGTTACACAAACTTAAAACTATAGGCACAAATTGAAGTAGTTTGGATAAAGGATAAAGAAAACACACGGCAGATCCATTCAACTTGGAAGCTGCTGGGGATTCGACAGTGTTAGGAATAAAGCTACGATGCTGCCAAAGTAAAACCCGGGGAATAAATCTATCCTGCTGCAGGAAGATGCAGGACGAGTGTGCTGTAGACATCTCTTATTAGTTAGAGCAGCTGATGTTTCAGAGTATAGTACTATTAATATTTCCCATTGCAAATGCATATAAATGCCATAAAAATACTATTATTTAATCAGATGAAGTCTAATACAATGTCAGGTCTCTGATTTCAAAATTAATATTGCCTTCAATATCACAGTGTTCACAAAAAGAGTCTTTTTTAGTCTTGCTGAGGCCATCAGGGTATGTGCCAGGGTACATAGAGGGGTACAGAGGTAAAAATGTTGGAGACCCCTGCCCTGAAATGTACTGGGGAAAAGGACACACACACACACACACACACACAAACACACAATATCTGTGGTAGCTTCATGAGAAGTATATTTACCTTCAGCGACTTTTCATTGTATGTCAGAGTCTCTATCCTCATATGGTACTCGGACTTCAGAAGCCTGTGAGCCTCCTGCTCTCGCTCACACTCCTAAAACACACACATTAAAAGAGACTCAGCATGCAGCATAAATATGAAAAGTCCTCATAAAATTCACTTCAATTAAAGAGCTGCTCAATAAAAGACTTTCTTCTCACTTACATTCTTTAGCTCATCACACTGCAAGTGAGTATCACAGAGCTGGTTCCCCATGCTTTCCATTGCGTTTCGTAGTTTCTTCACCTGGCCTGTCAGGTTAGACTTCTCCTGCTCCAGCTGAGTGATGGTCTCCACCACCTTCTGGTGTTTCTCCTCAGCCTCAGACAGGGAGACCTGAAAGAACAATTAAGGTTTTTTTTTAAACTTCTACACACATTCAGATGTTTTTAAAAACTGAATCATTACTCATGAAAGTACCTTAAAACATTAAATAAGCACACACACACACACACACACACACACACACACACACACACAAACACAAACTGTGTCATGCAAACCACACAAAAATCACTCCATGTGCCTCTGAAACAGTGGTGCTAAAGAAACAGTGGCACTTAATCGCCAAGGCCAGTGCATCTAAGTGTAGCTGCAAGGCGGGGTGGCTGAAAGCGCACTGAAAACTTACGGACCAATCACTAGAGCTCACTAACTTTTCACCCTCTGTGATACGACTCTTAGTCTCAGCCCACGCCGTCCTCCGTTGTTATGCCAGCATGATCCAGAACCAGAAGGAGAGTGACATATGACATCTGTCCAGCCATAGGACCCAGCAATAAGCCCATCACCAAGCAAGACCTGGCCCCACCGCCTCAGGCCAACAAACCCTGGTTGGCTGGATGCGGCCTACATACACTGACCACCCCCAAGGCACCACAGGTGGCTGTAGAAGATAATGGTAAGCCAGTAACCGCTTTTGGATTCAGGGAGCACTGTAACCCTAGCCTGGCCTGCTATCCTGCCCCGCTATCCTGCCCCGGTCAGCTAAACTGGCAAGTACCCTCACAGTCTGTGTATCTATGGCGATACCCACACTGTCCCCGCCACACAGGTCAGGACACGCGGCCCTGTAGGGGAATGGTTGCTCCTTGTTGGGCTGATCCCGGACCTCCTAGTGCCTCTCCTTCTAGGCTGTGGAAGACACCGACGCTATTACCTCCTCCCCAAATAAGCCTTGTAATATATCTAATCCCATTTCATCTGTGTTCCAACAGATCACCAGAGAGGGGAGCCTGGGGTCACGAGTACTTCCTCGTTATCATGGACTGTACCACCTGCTACCCTGAGGCGGTCCCACTTTGGAAGGCCAGCTCCCAAAATATTGCCAGGTAGCTCCTCATACTCTTCAGTCAAATGTGCTTTCTGAAAGACATCTTCACTGATCAAGGTACACCCTTTGTATCTCGATTAATGGTGTGTCGGTTGTTGCAGGTTAAGCACCTGAGGACGTCCATTTACCACCCCCAAACAGATAGACTTATGGAGTGGTTCAACCAGACACAGAAGAGTATTTTACGGAGGCTGGTAGACGAGCAAGGAAGAAACTGGGACCTCCTTCTTACCTACGTCCTTTTTGCCATCCACAAAACACTGCAGGCCTCGACTGGCTTCACGCCAGGACTGTTAATTGTGGCCTAAGAGTTGTGGGAGGAACAGCCTTTTCTATTAAGGTCAATGACTGAATTTGTATAGAATATGCAGAAAGTGAATTGACAGAGTTGCTCCCATTGTAAAGCAGCATACTCCTAACATCAAGTGTTGCTCCTAGTCCCCAATGCAATGTGCAAATTCCTGGGAAGGTGGCAGGGCTCATACACAGTCCACAAGAGAGTGGGTCCAGTAAACTATCACCTGCAACAACCAGATAAGTGCAAAGTCACTCAAATGTCCCATATAAATCTCTTAAGAAAGGTGGAAAGCTTCTAGGCCTCCAAGACCCCCAAGAGAATGCCTTGACACAGAGGTGGAACAATCTCACACCAATTCAACATCAGGATTTCAGAGAACTTGTGGACTAATTTGCAGACGTCTTTTCATTAGTCCCAGGGCTCACACAGCTGGTTCAACATGAGAGCAACACCCCTCCCAGGATGGTGGTTCACCAGCGGCCATACAGGGTCCCAGAAGCCCGCAGTCATGCTATAAAAGAAGTGGCCATGATGCTGAGACAGAATTATCGAGGAGTCCACCAGCCCATGGTCCAGCCCCATTGTGGTCGTACTCAAGCTTGACTGGTCCCTCCGTCTTTGCAACAACCTCCGGAGGCTCAACCAAATCACGGACTTTAACAGCTACCCCCTCCCCAAGTGGATGACCTCATGAAGTGCCTCAGGAGGGCCCGGTTTATATCAACATTGTATCTAACCAAGGGGTACTGGCAAGTGACCCTCTCCCCAGAAGCTAAAACTAAGACTGCCTTCAGCACCTCCAGTGGTCACTGGAAGTACCAGGTTCTCTTGTTCGGGCTGGACGGAGCACGCGCAACCTTCCAGCCGTCCTGTCCTAAAGCTTCGAAGGAGAGGAGCACCCAGTCCTCTTTATCTGTCAGCTGACACCTGCTGAGAAGAAATATGCCGCAGTAGAACGAGAAGTCCTTGAAAACAAATGAGCCAATGAGTTTCTCCTGTACTACCTGGCAGGCCAGCGTTTCATTCTGGTCATCAACCAAGTGCCACTGCGTTGGATGGAGAAAGACACCAACGCATGTGTAACTTGATGGTTTCGTTCTTTGCAAGACTTCTTATATCAGGTTAAGCACAGAGCAGGTATCCAGCATAGAAACTCAGATGTCCTTTCCCATAGATACACCCTCTGGGCGTGACAGCTGCTACATGGGGTCTCGGAGCTAAGGGGGGTGGCTGTGCATTCAAGCCACACAAAACCGCTCCTTGCCCCTCTGAAACAGCGGTGCTGAAGAAACAGCTGCATTTCAGCACCAAGGACAGTGCACGGCTACAGTGTGGCTACAAGGCATGGCAGCTGAAAGTGCACCAAAATCTGACAGACCAATCAGGAGCACTCTCCAGGAGAAGACTCTTGGAGGGAGCCAGGCTCAATAGCAGGGGGAGATAAGAGTTGAGCTCCAGGTAGTGCCTAATTCTACACGCTCTCTCTGCCTGTGTTTTAGGTTCAACGCTGCAGCGAGTGTCACAACACACAGATCACAACAGCAGTCGTAGCTTCATGAGAAGAAAACTTACCTTCAGGAACTTTTCATTGTTTGTCAGAGTCTCTATCCTCCCATGGTACTCGGACTTCAGAAGCCTGTGAGCCTCCTGCTCTCGCTCACACTCCTTAAACACACACATTAAAATAGACTCAGCATGCAACATAAACATGAAAAGTCCTCATACATTATCTACCGTTTATCCGATCCTATCTCAGGCGTCATTGGGCATTAAGGCAGGATACACCTTGGACGGAGTGCCAACCCATTACAGGGCACACACACACTCTCATTCACTCACGCAATCACACACTACGGACAATTTAGAGATTCCAATCAACCTACCATGCATGTCTTTGGAGTGGGGGAAGAAACTGGAGTACCCAAAGGAAACCCCCGGGCACGGGGAGAACATGCAAACTCCACACACACGGCGAAGGTGGGAATCGAACCCTTAATGAAAGACTTTCTTCTCACTTACATTCTTTAGCTCATCACACTGCAAGCGAGTATCACAGAGCTGGTTCCCCATGTCCTCCACTGTGTCTCGCAGTGTGTTCACCTGTTCTGTCAGGTCAGTCCTCTCCTCCTCCAGCTGAGTGATGGTCTCCACAGCCTTCTGGTGTTTCTCCTCAGCTTCAGCCAGGGAGACCTGAAAAAACAACAATTAAGGCTTATTGACTTTATTTCCCTTTTACACACACACATTCAGATACTGACTCATTACTCATGAGAATATCTTATGATGTATAAAACACACACAGTTCACAACAGCTGTCAGTTTCATCACAAGAATATTTACCTTCAGTAACTTTTCACTGTTTGTCAGAGTCTCCATCATCTCATGGTACTCTGACTTCAGATGGCTGTGAGCCTCCTGCTCTCGCTCACACTGTAAGAGAGTATCACAGAGCTGGTTCCCCATGTCCTCCACTGTGTCTTGCAGTGTCTTCACCTGGTCTGTCAGGTCAGACTTTATCTCCTCCAGCTGAGTGATGGTCTCCACAGCCTTCTTGTGTTTCTCCTCAGCTTCAGCCAATGACACCTGAAAAAACAACAATATTGATTTTGTTTACTTTTACACACAATCTTACATTTAGAGCATTTGGCAGATGCCTATATCCAGAGTGACTTACAGTTCATCTAATTTTTTACACAACTGAACAATTGAGGGCTCAGGGGCCCAGAAGTGGTATCTTGGTGGATTTGAACTCACAACCTTCCGATTAGTAGTCCAATGCCTTAACCAATGAGCTACGACATCCCACGTAAACACAGTTCACAACAGCAGTCGTAGCTTCATAATAAGACTTTTTACCTTCAGCGACCTTTCATTGTTTGTCAGAGTCTCCATCATCTCATGGTTCTTGGACTTCAGAAGCCTGTGAGCCTCCTGCTCTCGCTCACACTCCTAAAACACACACATTAAAAGAGACTCAGCATGCAGCATAAACATGAAAAGTCCTCATACAATTCACTTCAATTAAAAGGAGCTGCTCAATGAAAGAGTTTCTTCTCACTTACATTCTTTAGCTCATCACACTGCAAGCGAGTATCACAGAGCTGGTTCCCCATGTCCTCCACTGTGTCTCGCAGTGTCTTCACCTGGCCTGTCAGGTCAGTCCTCTCCTCCTCCAGCTGAGTGATGGTCTCCACAGCCTTCTGGTGTTTCTCCTCAGTTTCATCCAGGGAGACCTGAAAAAACAACAATTAAGGCTTATTGACTTTATTTCCCTTTTACACACACATTCAGATACTGACTCATTACTCATGAGAATATCTTATGATGTATAAAACACACACAGTTCACAGCAGCTGTCAGTTTCATCACAAGAATATTTACCTTCAGTAACTTTTCACTGTTTGTCAGAGTCTCCATCATCTCATGGTACTCTGACTTCAGATGGCTGTGAGCCTCCTGCTCTTCCTCACACTGCAAGAGAGTATCACTGAGCTGGTTCCCCATGTCCTCCACTGTGTCTCGCAGTGTCTTCACCTGGCCTGTCAGGTCAGTCCTCTCCTCCTCCAGCTGAGTGATGGTCTCCACAGCCTTCTGGTGTTTCTCCTCAGCTTCAGCCAGGGAGACCTGAAAAAACAACAATTAAGGCTTATTGACTTTATTTCCCTTTTACACACACACATTCAGATACTTTTAAATACTGACTCATTACTCATGAATATATCTTATGATGTATAACACACACACAGAGTTTACAACAGCTGTCATATTTGCATCAAAAGAATATTTACCATCAGTAATTTCTCATTGTTTGTCAGAGTCTCCATCATCTCATGGTACTCTGACTTCAGATGGCTGTGAGCCTCCTGCTCTTCCTCACACTGCAAGAGAGTATCACTGAGCTGGTTCCCCATGTCCTCCACTGTGTCTCGCAGTGTCTTCACCTGGCCTGTCAGGTCAGTCCTCTCCTCCTCCAGCTGAGTGATGGTCTCCACAGCCTTCTGGTGTTTCTCCTCAGCTTCATCCAGGGAGACCTGAAAAAACAACAATTAAGGCTTATTGACTTTATTTCCCTTTTACACACACACATTCAGATACTTTTAAATACTGACTCATTACTCATGAGAATATCTTATGATGTATAACACACACACACACACACACACACACACACACAGTTCACAAGAACTGTCATAGTTTCATCACAAGAATATTTACCTTCAGTAACTTTTCACTGTTTGTCAGAGTCTCCATCATCTCATGGTACTCTGACTTCAGATGGCTGTGAGCCTCCTGCTCTTCCTCACACTGCAAGAGAGTATCACAGAGCTGGTTCCCCATGTCCTCCACTGTGTCTCGCAGTGTGTTCACCTGGCCTGTCAGGTTAAACCTCTCCTCCTCCAGCTGAGTGATGGTCTCCACAGCCTTCTGGTGTTTCTCCTCAGCTTCATCCAGGGAGACCTGAAAAAACAACAATTAAGGCTTATTGACTTTATTTCCCTTTTACACACACACATTCAGATACTTTTAAATACTGACTCATTACTCATGAGAATATCTTATGATGTATCACTCACACACACACACACACACACACACACACACTTCACAACAGCTGTCATATTTGCATCAAAAGAATATTTACCTTCAGTAACTTTTCACTGTTTGTCAGAGTCTCCATCATCTCATGGTACTCTGACTTCAGATGGCTGTGAGCCTCCTGCTCTTCCTCACACTGCAAGAGAGACTCAAAGAGCTGGTTCTCCATGTCCTCCAGTGTATCACGCAGTGTGTTCACCTGGACTGTCAGGATAGACTTCTCCTCCTCCAGCTTAATAATGGTCTCCACAGCCTTCTGGTGTTTCTCCAGGACCTCAGCCAATGACACCTGAAAAAACAACATTATTGATTTTATTTTCTACTATACACACACACACACACTCTTACATTTACAGCATTTGGCAAATGTCCTTATTCAGAGTGACTTACAATTCATCACGTGTTTTACACAACTGAACAACAGAGTTAAGGGCCCTGCTCAGGGGCCCAGCAGTGGCAGCTAGGTGGACCTGGGATTTCAGCTCACAACCTTCCAATCAGTAGACCGATGCCTTAATAACTAAGCTACCACATCCCCACACACACACAGTTCACAACAGCAGTCGTAGCTTCATGAGAAGATCATTTACCTTCAGTAACTTTTCACTGTTTGTCAGAGTCTCCATCATCTCATGGTACTCTGACTTCAGATGGCTGTGAGCCTCCTGCTCTCGCTCACACTGCAAGCGAGTATCACAGAGCTGGTTCTCCATGTCCTCCACTGTGTCTTGCAGTGTCTTCACCTGGACTGTCAGGTTAGACTCCTTCTCCTCCAGCTGAGTGATGGTCTCCACAGCCTTCTGGTATTTCTCCTCAGCCTCAGACAGGGAGACCTGAAAAAACAAAGGCTTTTTTTTTTTCTTTACTTCTACACAGATTGAGACACTTTTAAAAACTCATTACTCATGAGAATACCTTAAAATGAAAAACAAACACACACACACACACAACCACAACAGCTGTCATATTTGCATCAAAAGAATATTTACCATCAGTAATTTTTCACTGTTTGTCAGAGTCTCCATCATCTCACAGTACTCTGACTTCAGATGGCTGTGAGCCTCCTGCTCTTCCTCACACTGCAAGAGAGTATCACAGAGCTGGTTCTCCATGTCCTTCACTGTGTCTTGCAGTGTCTTCACCTGGTGTATCAGGTTAAACCTCTCCATCTCCGACTTAGTGATGAACTCCACAGCCTCCTGGTATTTCCACACATGGTTGAAAAAGGGAGTCAGAGTCAGAACTTAATCTTCACACATGCAGTGGTTTACTTCTATTCATTAAAAAACTAACAACTTTTGGGTTATTTTTTTTATTATTATTTATTTAACCTTTATTTTACTAGGAAAAGCACGAGATCTCTTTTTACAAGAGCGTCCTGGCCAGGAGAGGAAGCATCACAGCTCGTGCAGGTTTAACAAATAGCAGCCATACATACAAACAAGCACACAATCATCATACAAATTAAATCAAATTACAATATAATAAAATGAATAATGGACAGAGGATGAATATCTGTACATAACTGAATCAGGTAAAACATCTACAGCCAGATGCTTCTGTCACCGAGCCATTTAAAATCACTTTAAAAGCATCGAATGAGATCAACTCCTTAAGTTTCAGCTCTTTTTGTAAATTATTCCAGGCAGCGGTAGCAGCTAATTTAAATTCCTTTACTGGGTGAAAACCAGTGAAATATAGTCAATCTCTGAGCTAACACACATTGTGATTAATATATGTAGTATTAAGTAGGATATTTTAAGTACTCTTAATCTCATCAAGTACATTTGTAAGACATTTCCCCCACTGGCAATAGGAACACTTTAGTCTTCCTTCCTCTGAGTTAGCAGATTGAAAAGGGAAGAGACCCTTTTTAAAGTCATGTAATCATCGAGGGAAAGACCCTCATGACCCCCAGACATGTCATAACAGCTGTATTAAAAAAATTTATAGAAAAAACTAAGATCTTCACAGCATAGGAAACTTGATTTGTGTTTTTTCCCCACAACCGACTGAGAGATTGTTAAAAATATGCTATAAAATGTTCAATAGCTTTACAAATATAAAGGATGTAATGACAAATTAAAGCCTAATATTAAGGAAATATTTGAGTTTGCAATGTTGCAGAAACATTTATAAATGTTCTCTAAGCATTTAGAAAAACTAAACGTGTTCAGAAAGCATTTTGGTAGATAACCTAAAATAAAATCATTAAAAAAATGTAAGAACTTTAATGTAGTGTTGAGAGGCGGTGCAGAGATTTGCCCTTTATTTAAAAATAGACTGCGATGTGGCATCAGTGTAATAAAACATTGGAGTGTGAATGGTGTAAATATGAGCCTGCAGCTCTGCTGTTAGTAAGAGACTGTAAATGTACACTATAGGGTTAAAGTTAGGAGCAGAACAAACTTACCGTCATCTGGTCCCGATGAACCTTTGGGGCTCGGAACAGAGCCGGTTCCGTGGCCTGCTCACACACTGGGTCTAAATGGGAAAAGAAAAAGCCATCACACACCATCCTTTATTGTTGAAGTGTTGAATTGCACATAAAGAGTATTTTCCACTTCTGATCCTGGTGAAGCTCTACAGCCCGTGTCACAGTAAAATAATATCTCTTCCTCCATGTTTTTATCCTAAAAGTGTGAAAATGAGTGACAGCAGAAAAGAGGTGGAGTGACAGGCTTCGTCTGAAACTGAAGAAAGTTTCACAATAATAAGAGGAACTAATTGAACTGATATTTTATTACTGACTCCTGTAGATGGACATCCGAAAGTTTAGCAAGCAGATGTAGAAAAACGGAGAGCCAAGGTGAGAGAGAGAGGTAAGACGTCAGGTTACTAAAATAATAAAACAAGCTAGCAAGCTAGCACAAGCTTTTGTAGGTCTGTGGCTGCTTGCAAAATATGCCTAGATTTTCTAACTTTCACACCTATGGGCTCATTCCTAACTCTGAACACATGATTTCCTTACCCCATTTTAGATAAATGTATTTTCAATGCTAATTATTAAAGCTAACTGAAGGAGCGATTAGCATGTTGTAGACTTTGTACACAGTTTGTAGAGCTGTAGTTGTGACCGGTCGCTAATTCAGTGTGCTGAGACGCTCAATGGAGCAGGACAGTCTTCACTTGCTGTCTTATCAGTGGACATGGAGGAGCTTTGTACATTGAGACACAGTAAAGACGATAGACGGTACAGTTTAATGTCCAGAAATGAAGCAGCTCATTTACGACTCAGTGTTGGACACGAGAGGCACTCAGCCTACAGGACAATACTTTGTTTACATTTTGTTTACTAGCTAGAAACTTTATTTGACATTGTCGACATAAATAAATGTTCTTTAGTCTACCTTTACATTGTTGTTTGTTATATTTGTGGGTTAATTCAGAGTACATACTTTAGGCATTCAAGAAAACGTGGAGTGTTGTGGGGCTGTGCACCGGAATACATTTATAGCTAGAAACAGCCCTGCCTCTTATGAAGCTTATGAAGAACCGAACAAATCTACTGAACTCGTGTTTTTAAAGGAGAGAAGTAAACTTAGCACTGCATGGTTACACCAGGACTGAGAAATAGTTGTACCTTCATGTCCGGTCTCCTCGGGGTCCGCTGTCGCTTTCTCTCCATCGTCCCGTTTAACAAAATAGTAAATGCCGGTTGCCGTGGCTGCAGCTCCGGCCGCTAACAACAGGGGGCGCAGTGGAACATCCGCTAGACTCTCCTTAACTGAACTGAAAAACTTCTCCATTTTATTCCTTTCGTGATCAGAGGGACTTCAATAAACACCTTACTCTCACAAAGTCAGCTGATTTCTGAAAGATCCGCGATTCTGTTCTACTTTTGTTCGTCTGTGACGTCACGTTCTTCTTTCACGTCACGTTCTTCTTTCACGTCACGTTCTTCTTTCACGTCACATGCGGCGATTCGACTGACGACCAAAAAAAACCTCACGTGACTGTGTGACGCAATTAAAAAAAAAAAAAATCACGTGATTGTGTGATTGCATTAAATAAATAGGTATATTAAAAAGTCCTCTGCATCAATATGTTTTTCACCAAGACCCTAAACTGCTCTCCTATTATTAAACAGTGTATTTTGTCCTAAATGAATGAATAAAGCAGATCACTGAGCACTTTAGGGCTGTTTGGTATTTGCTCAGTTTAGGAGTCTATACGCTTTGGGCAGAAATCAGCTATTTTGCTTGAATGAAAATACATTTGATTGTATAGAAATAATTCATATAATGTGTACAAATGCATTTCTAAACTTTTGGGTTAGATTTTCTTTTCATTAATAATCCTACACAAAGTGATTACAAGCTGCATGAAGCTGAAATGAATTGACTTATAACTTTATTATCTTATTTATTCCACAGAAACTTTTACATTCACTCGAAATGATTTAAAAAAAGAAATGAATAGATTTGAAGGGTGAATGAATTGAAGCTATTAAAGTCTCTTATCATGTTCACATGACAGTTTTATATCCTCATATTTTTGATGAATTGTACAACAGATTTGTCCAATCATCCGCTAATGATCTGTTAATCATCCGCTAATTATCTGTTAATCATCCGCTAATGATCTGTTAATCATCCGCTAATTATCTGTTAATCATCCGCTAATTATCTGTTAATCATCCGCTAATTATCTGTTAATCATCCGTTAATTTGCACTTTTATAATCAGAAGTGGAAACATTTCTTCAACATGATTTGGATGAAATAAATTTGTTAATAAATAAAATATTAAATATATTTATTGATCTGTTTATTGATTGATTTGCACAGCTCATCATTAGGGTTTTAATTTAGTAATGAAAGATTTTTTAACGATCCTAAACATTTCCCAGTTGATTAATGATCTAGTGAAACAGGGTAGCTGCTCATGGGGTACATGAGGTTATTGTGGGACAGCAAGAGGGGGATATGGAGGGTCCTGCATGGGCAGTACGTGACCACCGTCTGGGTGTTAAATGGGCTGCTTTACTTTACAGCTCCTTTGAAGCAGTAAAACAGAATGAAGGAGCCAGAGGACAGTGAACTTTTATCATTTACAATTAACAAGAAAGAAGAAGTAGAAACAACAACACGGTGAGCATTAATAGTAATAATAACACCAATAATGTTGATACTGTATGTCTTTAATCATTTTCAATGACTTTATAAACTACAACTTAAACAAATTCAAAATATTTACAAAGCGTGAGCAGCAGCTCTAAAAGATGTGTTGGTCTGCACATGTCTCAGAGGAAGGAGGTGTTAGCTTTCACCCTCCCTGACTGCTAGCTGTGTGAGAGAGGAGAGTGGACTGCTGGGGGAGCATCATAAAATAATAAAATAATAATAATAATAATAATAATAATAATAATAATAATATTAATGCATTGGAGTACACTTTGGAGTCAAAATCCAAAGCTAACTCTTTAACTCTGTATGTTTTGTGATAAAATGAGTCTCTGTGTCTGTCGTGTCAAAACTGGGACAACTCGATGAATACCCATGACAAAGCATTCCATATAAATGAGGACAGACATTACCTGTGGATGTAATATTTCATCATGGTTCTTTATCAGACATGGTTTCTGTGGTCCCATGTACCACTTTTCCAGACCATCATTACAGGTTTGACGTGACTGTATGAACGCAGGTCCTTACATTTCTCTTCCAATAAAGTCAACTCATTACTGACGACTGACTTCACATTGTGGTGCGAGTATATAGTGAAATGAGTGATATCCAACAACAACACAGTGATAACATGGAGCCGGCAGGTGATCCAGGTCTCAGTAGTGGTCGAGCAGTGGGAGGAAGGAAGGCAAGGAAGACGTGGTGCTTAAAGGAATGACAAGGAATCAGCAGCTCTTCTGAGAAGGTGTTAGGGTTAGGGTCCGTTCACTTCAAGATGCCTGTTGTGGAAAATTCTCCATCATTGTAATCAGTAATTCTCTTTCCAAAATGTCATCAGCCAGAGACTGATGGAGCTGCAAGCTGACGAAAACCATCACAAATTCATCTCCCTTGATGAGGTGGCTTCCACCAAGACGAACAGAAGAGGTCAGAATTTTATTTTCCAGCAGATAACCATCCAAGAATCTGGACAACGCATGGCAAACACCAGCATGTGTGTGTCTGTATCAGAAGATGGTGTGGTGGGATGCAGACCTGTGTTGCAGGTGAGGAACGCTGCACTGACGCTTTACTGTACTGCTGTGTCTGTAGCATTCTCTCTACTAGTCCTTTTACAGTGATGTACTTCTGTGCAGTAACATTATGAAACATCTCTCAGATATTTTACACTACAATATTTAATGACTGTATGAACAACTACACAGTGTTATTATTTGTATCTTGTGTGGGGGTGAACTAAATGAACGTTCCTATGATGTTTCATGATAAATGAGTTATTTGAACTAATGATTCTGCAGTGAAATGTTTCTTCAAGGACACGAATACACAGTGCAGTGTCTTAAACGTTGCACAGTCTGTGTTAGAAGTAACTGCTACATACTTGGTTGCTCAACAAAGTTAAGTTAATGTTAACAAGTAATTGGAAATCACTGGTTATTGTCAACCAGTTTCACACACACACACACACACACACACACACACACACACACACACACACACAATATATGACAGATACTCATGGCTAATGCCAAAAAAAAGCAAGATGTTGAACAGAAATTATGTGCTTCTGAATTTTACTAATGTTCTACCTATTATCACTATCTAGTTTACAGCTACTAGCTCTAAAGATAATGTTATCAGTGTAAAGCATCAGCTGTTTATTCTTATATTTAAAGAATGTGAAGTTGTAATGTTGGGGGGGTGCTTGTTAGTGCATATTGTGCTTAGCAGTTTAGCATTTTAGCTTTAGATTGTGATGAAAAGGATGAAATGCTGAAAAAACTGTTCTGAATTTCACAATAAAATAATGACTAGAAAGTAAAGTAAAAAAAAACAAAAAAACTCACACCATCATCAAAAAACATGTTAAAAAACAAGCAAAGTGGTAATCTGCCTATTTCTGTAACACTCATGGACTCCAGTGTAGTGGTGGTATCTAGCTCATGTAGCTAGCAACATATTTAGATTATATAGTGAGTAAACAGCACAATCAATATTCTTTGAACAACCAATTAATTCTTGTTAGCTTCAATAATTGGTTGTTTATTGACATCTTACACCAGTTGAAGCATGTTTTGAAATGTTCATTGCCATTAACATGAGGTAAAATTGTACCCACTGTTTAAAGTTTAACAGTTTTTTTTGGAGGCCACTATGTTGATAAAAGGAATTACAGATATTGTGTAGATGGTATAAAAGGTCAGTGATGTGGTAAAATGTTTTTGGCACTATGGTGCCACAGTATGTAGGTATGCCTTCTTTTGTGAATTAACAGAGTTAAATCAGTCTGTTTGTTGCCACAAATTCATCTACAACATGTTGCTCTTAGCCTCTGTTAGCTGAAAAAGCCCAGATGGGACTGTTTTAAAATAAAATAAATGCATTTTAGATTTTACCCAAATTTTCTTTTGAAAGCATGTGTAATCATGGGTTAACAAAGCTTTGTTTATGTTTGTCCTCTATAAATAAGCCATTGTTTTTTCTGATCTGTTTTTCTGGTCTTCAGGTACTGCACTCCTCAGCACAAAGACTTCGATGATCTGGAGAGGAAGTACTGGAAGAATCTGACGTTTGTGTCACTGATCTATGGTGCAGATATCAGCGGCTCACTATATGATCCTGTGAGTCTTTTTTCCTTCCTTCCTACATTCCATCCGTCCATCATTCCGTCCATTCTTCCTTTCGTCCTTTCTTCCTTTCGTCATTTTGTCCTTTCTTCCTCTCTTCCTTCCGTTCCTCTCTTTCTTCTGTCCTTCCTTCTTTCCTTCCTTTCCATCATTTCCTTCCTTCTTGCTGAGTTCATACCCACTGAGCCATTGATCTTATTAACGTATTTTTTTGTTTATCATTAAGAGCACAAACGGTTAATTGGTTAATTATGCTAAGCATTATTTGTGACATTGTGGAAAATTATTGGGGTTCCTAATATAGGCAGGAATTATTACGGGTATTTTAATTGCTTCACAAAGCAGCATTGCTCCTACCAGTTTATAATTAACGTGTTGTCATAGGTGTTTAAATAAACAGTAATTAAACATAAACTGCTCACTCGGGTGACACCAAGTGACTATGTAATGATGCCATCTAGTGTTGTAGAGTACACATAGTTCAACATGGAAATGTTTAGCCTTGTTTGTGTGTGTTCTGCCAGGATATATCAGAGTGGAACATTGGCCACCTGAACACGCTGCTGGACATGGTGGAGCAGGAGTGTGGGATCGTCATCGAGGGCGTTAACACCCCCTACCTCTACTTCGGCATGTGGAAGACCACGTTTGCTTGGCACACAGAGGACATGGACCTCTACAGCATCAACTACCTGCACTTCAGCCACCCCAAGTCCTGGTTAGCGAGCGCTGTTTGATGATCTATAAAGTCAGTAGCTTGATGAGAAAACAACCTCATAGCATGAGTTGGAATTAATACTGTGTCATCTGAACTTTGAAACAAAAAGAAATATACAGCTCTAACTTCGTTTTAGTTTACAACATCAAATTAAATACTTTTTAGTGTCAGGAGCCTATACTGAAGTTATTGTTAAAGGATAAATATTATAGCAGCTATAAACAGATTGTCAGCTTGTCATGTGACCTAGAAAAACGTAAAACTCCTCCTATGCTGAAGACTTTGCAGTGTTGGAAAGCTTACTGAATGTTACAAAGCGCTGACACTGGAGGCTCATTCCATAAATTAGGGGTGCTCCGATCAGGATTTTTGGGGCCGATCGTCGATCTCCGATCACTAGAAGCGGTATTGTCCGATACCGATACTGATTACAGGGTCTATTTGAAGCCTTATCATGGGGCATTGGTGGCTCAGTGGTAGGTTTCTCGCCTATCATGTGGAAGGCCCGGGCTCGATTCCCAGCCAATGCCTCAACCCTAGCCACTGGATGCAGTGCCGGTCCCAAGCCCGGAAAAATGGGAGGGTTGCGTCAGGAAGGGCATCCGGCGTAAAACATTTGCCAAGTTGTTGTGCGGACCAGTTGGTACGCTGTGGCGACCCCGAACAGGGAGCAGCCGAAAGCAACTACATTTGAAGCCTTGTCATGTAGCATTATTTATTAAACTATATTTAACAACAATGTAAATTAAGTATTGAAATTACGAGAAGAGGAATATCATGAATTGACAACTGTGTTTATTGGCAAGGAACATGTGCAACATGTCGACTTAAAACATAGCAGCCTGTGCTTGGTTAGTAATTGGGAACAGCTTAGAGCTGGACAAATACAACTTTCCTGTAGATTATATAAAAATAAATAGAATAACAGACAGAACAGACAGAGTATTTAACTTTAGTCTTTAACTTTAGACTAAAAACTGCAAAAACAAAAAAAGCTGTAGTCAAAATCGTGTTTCAAGTCAGTTTTTCAAGTCAGCCCTCAGTTTTTCTAATTTACTTTAAGGACCACAGGTAATAAGTGCACAACAAAAATAAATAAATAAATAAAAAATACAAATAACAAACAACTTGTATCTCCATATCTGTATCTGTCTATATCCGTCTACAACTTTAACTCACTTTTCAGGGCAGGCCTAACAAGCCATTGCAAATTCACATCTCTTGGGATGTCAAGAAGAAAGGCAATTAACTCTACCAGAAGCACAACTGCACTAGTATGATGGCTTCTGGATCATGAATCAATGATAAATTCTGAAGTAGTATATTTTTTTTTCTGAGAAGCTCAGTCAGATTTTGTGTGCATTTGGAGAGGTAGAGAGAGGAGTAGAGAGAGCAAGCGTGAGGTAGAGAATGAGAAAGGGTGGATAAAGATTAGTACCTTACTTCTTAAGTATCAAGGGCAGATTTTTCTTTATAAATATAAGCATCTCCGCTTTTTTGGCTTGTTGCGCTTCTCATCTATAATATTTCCTGCTGTGCTAAAAAGTCGCTCGCTATCAACACTTGCATGGGGCACAGAGGTAGGTTCGTGCTGCTTGTGCAAGAGCAGGAAAGCGGCTTTATTATCCGCTAAAAAGAAGTGGACCCTGCCCTTGCGCTCGACAAACGCTAAGATTATTTTTATATATATATATATATATATATGTATATATATAAAATCTCCTTGCAGTAGGGTTGCTGTCTTTGAAATGTCTCTGTTACCGACAGCTGAGTGAGTGGCACTTGAGTTGCTGAACTCTCCCGCTCTCTCTCTTGGCACTAGCCAACTTTGAAAACTGCTCATATTCCTTTACATGACTAACCTTCAAATGTCTGATGAGGTTCGTGGTGTTAAAATGCTTCAGGTGCTTCCCGCTTCATGGAATTTTCTTGTTACACAGGTTGCAGATTGCTAATGCATTGTCTTTTTCACACACTACATAGAATTGCCAGACTGGTGAAGCCATTTTAGCAGTGCGCAAAAAAAACTGTCTCGTGAGTTTTGCGCCATCTGATCGGCTTTTCTAGATCGGCGGTTATAGAGACCGCTGATCAAACTTCACAAAGCAATTATCGGCAGATTATGATCGGCGACCGATCAATCGGAGCACCCCTACCATAAATCTTAAACATCCCTTACAGAAAACCTCACCATATCAAAGAATACACAGTTTTGCATGTTATTATGAATATAATGCATATGAACATAGATAACAGAAATATAAATCTAGCAGTGAGCAGCGGTAATCATGCTTTAAGCACTTTAAGGAATGCATGTGTAAAAAGATATTATTTAGCTAGAGTTTAAGCACTTAAATTGGAGAACAAGACACTTTTCTTATGATATTCAAATGAGTTTGTAAAATCTGAACTTTGAAAATCTTTTAAATGATGCAGATGTTATAAGCAACCACAGAATTATTTTAGTATTTCAGTTCCTAAACTTCTTGTGCTCCCTCAGGACCTGGTTTTATAAGAACACCAAGTTTAAGTGTCAACAGGCCAAAGCGCAGTGGAGGTATAACCTTGTGTTCATCGTCATATTTGTTGATATGTCCGTGAACAGTTTGGTTGATCAAAATCTTTCACAAAGATCACAAAATCTTTGTGTTTGACGTTCCAAAGAGCCGTCTGGGAGGACTCCACCAACATGAGGCACTCGAGCGTGTGAGAAATGGGGCCGTTTTTTTATAATCTGTTTGTTTATCTCACTGTAGAGCCACCGCGTGGCTGATCGGAGTGAGACTGTGTGCTGTGGTAGACTGGTGGTGTAGTACCGTCTCTCAGCATCTTAAATCTCTCAGCCATACAGTTTGATCTGCACAGTCACAATAAAGTCAGAATGAATTAAAATACATTCATAAATAAAAATAATGTACAATAATGTTACTGTTACGGCCGGTAGCGTCCGGCGGGATGGAACAGACTCAACGCGAGGGTAGACATCGACAGGGGTTTATTAACAAATGAACATATAACATAGAACAAACGCACGACCCTACTCACGCCACTTCAAACGAGGACTAGCAAATCATAAGGGTCCAGACACCACTATAAATAGGGGAAGTAATCACAGGGAACATTGGGATCAGGTGAACAGAGGCAGGAACACATTAGGATAAGGCGGGGCTAGAACAGACACATGGCAGACATAAACAAAAACAAACATGACAAGACAACCCCTGCTGAAAGCCCCCTAGTGGTCGTACAAGGAATCTTGCCCACCGTAACAGTTACACTCTAAAATAATTTGATCGTTGGTTACTCATAAAAAATGAGGCAACAAAGTGACACTTAATACAATGAAAATAGTAAGTGCCATAAGTTGGAGTAAAATGAATTAAATACATTAAAAATGTAAAATGTATTAAAAAACATTAAGTCCACTGTGATAAAAGCAATAATTAAAATGTGTTGCATTTACTAATAATAAATTATGAATTGATATAATCAATACATTTAATAAATCAATTAAAACAAGAAAAACACTCATTATCCTGTCTGAAATGAGTTCAATTAAAATAAATTAAATTAATTTCTGTTGACTAAAAATCTAACTAAAATTGATTGATATTTATTAAATATCTAAGTATAAATGATTTGAGTTCACTAAATTAATTAATATTGTGAACTCATATTTTTGCATTATGCCACTTACTGTAACTCATTTTACTGTCTATTTCATGCTTGTTTAACTAATTTATGGGTGTTACTACAAATAACAAATAAAAGTTTTACTGATCAGGACTTTAGATCTACTTGACTATATTAAGTGTCACTTTGTTGCCACAATTTTATTAATTATAATGTACTCTATTTTAATAAAGTCAGAAGATCATGAATAGAGAGAATATTAGTTAATAATGTCAAAACACATTTATTTTTGCAACACAACAGCTGAGAGGCTAAAATGCTAAAACACCGTTGTAACGATCGGGGCGGACACCGACGATGGCAGGGATCAAACCCAGATCTCCACCGTAAGCTTGATTGTCCGCAGTAGCAGATCAGACCCAAATGCAGGAATCCAGTATGTGCACTGCTTTTATTTAACAAAACAAAAAACCTAACACAACGTACATTAAACGTAACAGAAACAAACCATAACTATAACATGGAACCTTAAATAACCACAACAAAACATGACTATGACATAAAAACCTGGATAACACACACCGTTATATCGAGTCCACAGATATAAATATAATGACTGACCCTGACCAAAAACAGCAGGACAAACAGATGAACACTTTTCTTTTTTTATCTTATCTTATTCAAGTGCATGTCAGTCAGGTCACATCACTTTAGCCTTCCTGAGTGAATTCTCCACGAAACATCTTCCATATCAGAATTAAGTATGCACCTTGTCTCAGTTCAGTGTTAGAAGTGTTTCTCAGAAATAGTGTAAAAAGGTCTTATGGGGAAAATTTCACCTACAAATGTTTATTGCCAAATTATCACAGCTAGTTAAATGTAAATATAAATATATCTGTTTTGTCAGAATGTATGAAGAGAAAGAGGAAAGGAGAAATATCTGTTTCAGAGACTGAACATTTTGTACAGAAGTCATTACAGCACAAATCCTAAATATTCCTTTACAGAAAGTAAAGCAGCCTTTTAGGACAGTAGAATGTTTACACACGAAAGACAAAACGGCCATTTGTCATTTATTTGTTGAGAAATTTAGTCCATGTTCTGTTAAAGCTGTGTAATGTAATCTGACCTTTTTTAAAAGTACATTTATTTCATTATGCAAACAATTTTCACAAAGTCAAAAACACAACATATTAATAAATAGCATTATTCTGTACATATTACTTTAAAAGTGCTAAAAATCAAGGGGCATTTAAAAATGTGTAAAAATTACTTTTCCTTCGTTAACAGAGCACAAAGCTTCATGTGTACACCATCTCATCTCAAAGACAGCAAGATCATCCACAGAATTATAAAAACAAAAGTCAGTCAGTTCTCTTGATTTGACAAAGGCTGTGAATAATGCAGTAACATCATGACCTAGAATTTTCTCTATTTTGTTTTTCCTGTTGACATAGATGGCCAGTTTTGCCTGGCCCAAGATAAAGTTCAGCAGCTGACAAGTAGAACGCTTTCTCCATTGAAAATGTTTCAACAGGTTCTGTAAAATTATAAATAGTGGCTTCAATCTAAGAGCGTGATGGACAGTTTCCCTGTTTAAACAAAAAGGACATTCTGTTCCAACCTCAGGATTTAAAACTGAAATAAAAGCATTAACAGCAATGGCACCATGTAGAACTCTCCACTGTAAGTCTCCTGCTCTTTTAGTTAACGGTGGCTTATACAGGTATCTCCATTCTGGTTTTACATTTGCATTTAGTCTGAGTACATTGTACCAGAGCGTATCAACCTTCTTGTCTAATACCTTTTTGTTAAAAAACATGACACAAGCTATATACAAATTTTCCCCAGTGACATGGGAGAAGTCTAAAACCATAGATTTTCCAACTTCCAAGAATGGCCCTGTGTAGTCCTCCAGTTTTGGCCAGATGTTCACAGTGTGAAAGATATCTCTGGCGTTTGGGGGGGGGTCTCTTCATAAGGAAGAGACACCTATCCATTTGCAGTCCTTCAACATTGCACAGTCAGGTGCATGCAGTTGCCTGCCAGCTGGAAAGTGTTGTGCCATTGAGAAGTCTCTGTATGAACAGCAGACGAAAGTCCGCCGTCCTGCTTTGCTGATGAATCAGTCCTTGCCCACCCTCTTCCTTGGGTAGGTACAGCACACCCTGGAGCACCCAGTGCAGCTTGTCCCAGGAGAAATTCACCAGCACAGCTTGCACCTCAGTCAGCAGATGTGGAGGAGGATCTACATACAGTAGGTTACAACCCTGAGGTAGTCCTAGGGGAGACTTGCTTTATTTTTGCAATGAAGGTCAGGTAAATGAGCAACCAACGAGAGTCTATCAGACTCTAGAGTTTTTAAAATCTGAGAATTGACCAGTCGAGCACCTAACTGGGTTGAAGATCGATTAACCTAGTGTTCATCAGACTCCAAAGACAGCAATAGACACTACTGCTACAGAACTGGAAGACCATTTCCCGATCTAGAAATAGCTTCAACATTTTTATATGACACATATGACTCTTGTGTTTCAGATCTGGCGTGTCAATGACAGAATCAGTTTGTAATCAATTTCTCTTTGATTATATACGAACCTAAAAACTTTGATGACAGAGCAGACTCAAGAACAGGTAAAAGAACAAGTACTTTGTGACCAAATTTAAATTCACAAGACACTAATTTTTGGTCAAAACACTCCTGAACTGCTTCTCGAGCAGCAAACAAAACCAACGGCACACCCTCGTCCCAGTCTTTTCCACTGTCCATGCAAAACGTCTTCAGCGTAGATTTAAGGGACTGATGAAATCGTTCTAATGCGCCTTGTGACTCTAAGTGGTACGGACTTGACATTTGATGTTGCACCCCTAGCATTTGAATAATCTGTGAGAACAAGGTAGAAGTAAAGTTAGATCCTCTGTCTGTTCTAACTACCCTTGGAAGGCCAAATGTTGTAAAGAACTTTGTAAGTACTTTTACTACAGTCTGTGCTGTAATTCAGCGTAGTGGAATTGCTTCTGGAAATCATGTAGAAGTACACATAATAGTGAGTGAAATCTGATTTCCTGATTTTGTTTTGGGCAAAGGACCTACTCAGTCTACCAACAAATTTTCAAAAGGTTCTCCCATCACAGGAATAGGGTCCAAGGGATCAGGAGGAATCACCTGGTTTGGTTTTTCTACTTTTTGACATGTCTCACTGTTACGGGGGCAAGTGCCCCGATGGACCACTAGGGGGCCTTCAGCAGGGGTTTTGTGTATTTAGTCATGTGTTTGTTTTAGCCACGCCTTTCCCTAATGTGTTCATGCCTGTCACCTGTTCCTAATGTGTCTGTGATTATGTTTCTTATTTATAGTGGCCGTCTGTCTGCATTACTTGGCCAGTCCTCGTCTTTGTGTTACGTCTGTGTGCTGCATGTTCTTTTGTTTAATAAATCCCCTGTCTGCCGTCTATCTCCGCGTTGGGTCTGATTCCTCTACACCGGCACGAACAGCGTGCTTCCGTCAACTCAGCTCAGCTCAGCATTTTGTGACACTCACATGAAGCACAATATTTAACTACATCTTGGCATAGTTGTGGCTAGAAAAAAAATATTTCAACACTCAATTATATGTTTGGGCAAGCGTATGGATTTGAGCAAGTTTGACAAAGGCCAAACTGTGATGGCTATATGACTGGATCAGAGCATCTCCAAAACTGCAGCTCTTGTGGGGTGTTCTCGGTCTGTGGTAGTCAGTATCTATCAAAAGTATCCATTAAGTCTTGTTCACATCCTTTGAGTCCTGTGGGTGTCCTTTAAGTTCTATAAGTTGTGAGGTGGGCCCTATATATATACACACATGCACTACCGCTCAAACATTTGGGATCACTTGCATATTTCAGCTTAATTTCAGCTACGGAGGAGGACTCCATCAAGCTAATCCATCTTGTGGGAGATGCTCCAGGAAGCATGGGGTGAAATCTCATCAGATTATCTTGAAAAATTGACAGCTAGAATGTCCAGACTGTAATTGCTATAAAAGGTGTTTTATTTGATGAAGGCAAAGTTTGATGAAAACATTCATCATTTCCATCAAAATCATTTTTTTCTAACTCTGACATGTCGGCATGTCCTGTTGTTTTGCTATATTTTCTATTCAGACTAATTTTGTGTGTGTTTCCTTGGAAAACAAGGAACATTTTTTGAGTGATCCCAAACTTTTGAGCATCAATGAGACTTGGCCGCCCATGACCCTGTCACCGGTTCACCACTATTCCTTTCTTGGACCACTTTTGATAGATATTGACCACTGCAGCCTGGGAACACCCCATATGCTGTCCTCGCGACTATGTTGCTTTGAAGAAGCTAGATCACTAACTAACAAATGAACACGAAGCAGTTTATTCCTTTTGAATGTTTACTTCCGTAATTGATCGTTCTCCTTTTAATATTTTTTATTTTTGTAAAACTGAAATACAATAAACATTAAATTAAATTACAAATTGTATTAATTTGTTTGATATACATATGAATATGAACATGCACAATCTCCATACACACGGGATGAAAACTTGCTCCCACCTTCACATACATCCAACACAATCTTCACCTAAGTAACATTGACTTAACACATAACTCTTACAACTGATTAAAAGTCAATAACTTACAAGCATATCCCAAGGCAATGACAGTTCACGAGCTGAACTGACACTGTTGCTGCACGTCACCTGTTGCCAAACTAAAAATAAACACTGCGCATATACAAAAGAACAATACTTAAAAATGGCCTATAGGTGTCAGACATACACCATGACCAGACAATGGGCAGAACACCCCACAAGAGATGCAGTTTTGAGATGTTCTGATCCAGTGGTCTAGACATCATAATTTGGCACTTGTCAAACTCACTCAAATCCTTACGCTTGCTCATTTTTCCTGCTTCTAACACGTCAACTTTGAGGACAAAATGGTCACTTGCTGCCTAATATATTCCACCCACATTCACTTCAGCTGTCACTGCTCAGAATGTTATGCCTAATCAGTGTATACACTCCATATCTGATAAGAATAATTATAGCTTGCTATGATATATAAAAATGATTTGTGATGGGTTGGTACTTACTTTGAAATGGTGAAGAAAATCCTGAGCTGCCTCATGTCCCATGAATTGTGACCCTAGGTATCTTGACTGGACAACATCCTGTCCTCAATATCGAACAACTGCAAGTCCAACTGCTTACTTTTGGCTCTCATCAAATATTAAAACAAACATTTCCTTGTTAACATCTGCAACAAGGAGCTTGGCTATATAAGGAGCCAGTTAAATCTTGCAATGTATGCGGCTTTGTCTTTGCTGCACACAAATGTACGAGTGATTTCAGAGTCGTGAAACATAGGACATCTGCCTTTACATGCACATGAATGTAATATGGAGTTGTCCCACCCCTTGCAGCTATAACAGCTTCAACTCTTCTGGGAAGGCTTTCCACAAGGTTTAGGAGTGTGTTTATGGGAATTTTTGACCGTTCCTCTAGAAGTGCATTTGTGAGGTCAGGCACTGATGTTGGACGAGAAGGTCTGGCTCGCAGTCTCCGCTCTAATTCATCCCAAAGGTGTTCTATGGGGTTGAGGTCAGGACTCTGTGCAGGCCAGTCAAGTTCCTCCACACCAAACTCGCTCATCCATGTCTTTATGGACCTTGCTTTGGTCACTGGTGTGCAGTCATGTTGGAACAGGAAGGGGTCATCCCCAAACTGTTCCCATAAAGTTGGGAGCATGAAATTGTCCAAAATGTCTTGGTATGCTGAAACATTAAGTGTTCCTTTCACTGGGATTAAGGGGCCGAGCCCACCCCCTGAAAAACAACACCTGAACTCAATGATTTGGAGGAGTGTCCCAAAACTTTTGGCAATACAGTGTGTATTAAATAAAATATATTTACAAAATCTGTTAGAGTCGTATGTAAAGTTTTTTAATTGTGTAACAAGGTTTAGTGTGTAACCTTTGAGCGGTTGGAGCAGACGGCCACTCTGACATCGGGGATCCAAATGGTGTTCTGAATCGCTCCCGAACCGGCAACCACCGTCTGTAGCACACTCGTCTGTAGCCATCCTACACACACACACGCACGCACACTTTACTTTACTTTATAGACTTTATACACTTTACTGTAACAACCTTAAAACAACATAAAACATCACCACAGCATTTTTTTTTTCCAGAAAACATTTTAGCTCATTTAGTGATGATGTAAAAGAGGATGTCGGAACTCAGAGTCCCCTCTGAGTGGACACTCTTCTGGGTGGTTCTGAAGTCTTCTGCAATTACCTATATTTATCAAACACTTTGCTAAATTGTAAGAAAGAAAATAATGAAACTCCTTCAGGCTTGAATGAGAAGAAGCAAACCAGCTTTATTGGCACTCAAAAACACAGCTTCGAGCTCGATGCGGTCAAGTGCAAAGTCCCCCACATAAATGTCCCCTATATATAGGGGACTCTTCACCCCTCCTTACACTTGTTTGTCAGCGCTTGTTTTGAAGATAGATGATTATTTTGCTGAATAGGCCCCCATAAAATCAAACCCCCCTTCGTTTGTCCATACCTGATGGCCTTAAGGATACCAATGGCCAGGCCTGTGGGTCAGGCCAAGGCCTCTCTATCACAATTACCAGGTCACAGTACTTTGCAGAAATTAGGTTTTTTTCCTACTTTATAATTTAGGAACATATTTATCATATCCCCTATATCAGAGTACTTGAGGAGTGCTTGTGCATTTATTTAGAGTACTGAGATGTTCCCTTCCCAACATTTAATTAGGTTTTATTCCTTTATCTATATTCACTGTTGGTTTTATTATCTGAGGCTTAACCTTATTTTTCTCTGCAGCTAGTTCAGTTAGGTTTAGTGTAGTTACCTCCCATATTTTCTATAACACCCCTTTTTTGTATTTCTCCTGTACATTACATTACTTCCGTGCCTAGTTGTCATTCTGTGATTGCTTACTTTCTTCCATGTTTTGGGTAATATCAGCCACTAGAAAAGGTTCATTCACTGTTTTGATTTAACTTGGGCCCTGCCTCGCCCCACCTAATCTATAAACACCGCTACTTGCCATTCGCCTCGCATCATCTCGCCTCTTCCATCTCTGACACCTCTGGTTTTTCTCCACCGGACCTTACAGCACCCACCTTACCTAGGTAAGTCAATTTCCCTATTTATTTCTTTACCTACTCCTTACGCTCTCTCTGTGTGGCATACTTTGTTTTTAGTCCACTGTGTACTTCTATTAATATTATATTGACTTCTCATTTGGCTGTTTTTTTTTTACCCCAGTCTATTTTCCTCTTATTGTGTATATTATATTTATTATACATGTATTATATAATATATTATATAGTATTACATTAACGTTATATTACTTTTCATAGTTATTGTCCTATCTGAGAGTTGTTATGACGTTCTCTTCTCCTGCTTCCAGGGTTGCCGTACACGTTGTTTTTTAAGAACGTGTGACCTTGCTGATACTCACTATACCATGGAGCGTCGAGACAGACGAGCACATGGCTTTGGCATCGCTGGCCGAAGGCCTCTCCGCCGAAGCCTGAGACGCTGCTTTGAGAGTGCTCGCCTCTTAAGATTTGTGGCTGAACTTAGCCGCTTCCTATCTGATGTATTGGATAACCTCCCTGCCCTGGCTGAAGCCTCCCCTCTGCAGAGTGGACCCGATGATGCGCCTGACACTGATGCTGTGCCTGATATGCCTGACCCTGAGGATGTGCCTAACCCTGATGATGAACCTGACCTTGCTGATGAGCCGGAACCTGATGCCCCTAATCTCGCTGGGCGTCCTTCCCCCTCTCCTCCTCCTTCTTCTTCTCCCTCCTCTACGTCTTCATTCTCCCCATTTTCTCCATCCTATTCCTACTCCCCAACTTCTCCTACTGCCCACTTGGCTGACATCTCGGCTGATGAATAAGCTGGTAGTTGCTAATCTCTGTTTTTGTAAGGAACCTTCGCGTTCTCATAAAACAATGGTTTATGTCTAATAAACTACTCACTACCTGATTATGACTCTCTATTTATTTTATTTTCTTGTTACACTTATTAGATTTTATCCATAAGCTATTGTTAGTAAATTTCAACTGTCATCTAAAGGTTATACTGCTTTGCTATTGATTTAAGATGAGGATAATAAAGTAAGGATAATAAAGACTTAAAATAATCAGTGCTTAATCTGAGTAACTTGTCTGTTATGATTATTAGTTGATTACTGCTTAACGTAGATATCAATCTTTAAGTATTATTAAATGCTTAAATGATTTGAGTAATTAGTAAATTTAAGATTTTAAGTAAGATTTGATCTTATTTAAAGACTACTATTTTAACTGACTAAAGTAAATTAGAGTAATGTAATAATAATAACAAAGTAGGATTTAATGATTGATTTTCTGTAGTTGTAATTAGGCTAAACATAGAATTATGACTTGATTAGAAATTGATTTATGCACTGCATGATTCTTCTTAAATTTTCAATTTTCAACAAGGAACACAGTGTAACCATGACACTGCTCTTAACTACATTAGTTGTGCTCTAGATTAAATTAGTTTACTAAGAGTTCATTATAACGTCTGTGTTTTCTCTTTTATCTCGTGTTACGTATCACACGTACTCCACAGTCTCAGAGCATGTGGTGTGTTGGGGTAAGTTGCCTGTTCTCTGTGTTATGTAAGTGGAGTAGGCGGAGCTTCAGGGTTCTGTGTCCCGCCCACACAGTGTTTGTGTGTAAAGGATAAAGTTAACAAACTAAAATTGTATAATGGCTTTATGTCGTTAAGGATATGGAACAATACCCCTGTATGTTTACTCCTGCTATCAAAAACACAATGTTTAACGATCTGTATGAATAAAACTTCATGTAATGAGCGGATTAGAAACACTAGCGCAGGTGCTCATACTGTTATCGTCTACAATGTTTAGATTATTTTACGTTGAAGACTGTTGAGGTAAAGAAATGAAGATTGTTATGACAGGTCATCTCCTAGTCCTATGTCACTGAGTATGCTATGCTACTTTAGTCTTATCTTTACAGTTATGGTATCTCTGACATATGGTGCTTCCTTCATCCAAAAAAGAGAGAATACTCTTTTTTTTCACATTGTGATAGGAAAATATCAGCGAGAATCAAGGGGAAGGTGTACAGGACAGTGGTGAGACCTCTGAACACTATCCTGAACTTCCTCATTCCACCACCAATCCTTCCCATCTCGATCCCTCTGCCTAGCTAAGCTGTACAAGTCCTTCTGTCCTTCTCTAGTGTCTAACCTAGTGTACAACTCGTCATATGCCTTCTGCTTGGCCTTAGTCACCTCCCTCTTCACTCTGCGCTGTAACTCCTTGTATTCCTGTCTATTCTCTTCAGTCCTGTCCATGTCCCACTTCTTCTTGGCTAACCGCTTCCTCTGGATACTATCCTGAACTTCCTCATTCCACCACCAAGTCTCCTTATCTTCTTTCCTCCTTCCAGATGACACACCCAGCACCTTTCTCCCTGTCTCCCTGATCACTTCTGCTGTAGTTTCCCAGTCATCTGGCAGCACTACCTGACCACCCAGAGCCTGCCTCAACTTCTGTCTAAATTCCTCACAACATTCCTCCTTTTTCAACTTCCACCACTTGGTTTTCTTCTCTATCTCTATCTTTGACCTCTTCTTCTTACAGACCATCAAAGTCATCCTACACACCACCATCCTATGCTGTCTGGCTACACTCTCTCCTACTACCACTTTACAGTCACTAATCTCTTTCAGATTGCCTCTTCTACATAGGATGTAGTCTACCTGTGTTCTCCTACCTCCACTCTTGTAAGTCACTCTATGCTCCTCCCTCTTCTGAAAATAAGTGTTAACCACAGCCATGTCCATCCTCTTAGCAAAGTCCACTACCATCTGTCCTTCTAGGTTCCTTTCCTTAACTCCAAACTTGCCCATCACCTCCTCATCACCTCTGTTCCCCTCACCAACATGTCCATTAAAATCCGCTCCTATCGCCACTCACTCGCCTGCGAAGACTGCGCATGCACAATGACAGGAGGTGAAAAGCTTGAATGAAGAAATCAAAATGTTACGTTTCCTCAACTTAATTGTTTATTTGCATTGGACAACATAGTAGTAAACATACAGTTAAATTGTTTTTATAAGTAAACTCAACACTGTGTCAAAAAATTTGTCAACCTAACTTATTTAAGTCAACAATTTGTCCTTACTTGCTTAACAAAGTTAATGGAGAAGTTCACTTCCAGAACAAATAATTTACTCAGCCCCTTGTCATCCAAGATGTTCATGTCTTTCTTTCTTCGGTCGTAAAGAAATTGTTTTTTTTTTTAGAAAACATATAGTAGATTCAATGGTGGCTTTTAGTTGGAACTTCCAAAATGCAGTTTAAATGCAGCTTCAAAGGGCTCTAAACGATCCCAGCTGAGGAAGAAGGGTCTTATCTAGCCAAACCATTGCTCATTTTCTTAGAGAAAAAAAAAGTATACTTTTTAACCACAAAAGCTCATCTAACACTAGCTCTGGTATGTGCGTCCATGACACTACATACTATATAATCACGTCAAAAGGTCATGTCTGATGTAGGTATACCAGCAGCAGCATCAGGCGACGCAGAGGACTGAAGGCCTGGTCTTCACAGCAAGCTCATAAAGTTTTTCGAGTACATCATTGTCAGAGCCAGTGCTCTAACTTGGCTCTCCGGTGTGAGAGGCTGACTCTCAATGACTGAGCCATAGGGGGATGGTGAACCCAATAGAGAGATGCACTTGTGAGAGTTGAGATGCAGTGTACTTTAATAAAGTTCGGACAATATAAAATCCATAAAGAGAACAAAAAACATCAAGGGAACCTAGGAACTCTCCAAAAACAGAATAGTCCAAAAAGGTAGTCTTGAGAAAACTCCAGGAGAACAAAAACACATAAAGGAGAAACTCCAGAGGGAAAAATGCAAAAAACCCAGGGAAAAGGAAAATCCAAAGGCTTGAGCTCAAAGCAGTGAAAGAGCTAAAGACTTACTTGAAAGGCTGGCTTCAGAACAACTAAAAACCAAGCAACAGACTGAGAAACAAAGACACATAAATACACCGAACATAATGAGACACATGTGAACACAATGACGCTGATTATAAGAGAGACAAGAGAGAAGCATCGTATACAATCATGTGAATCATTACCTTAACACACTGTTTATTGATATACAGAAAGAGTGAAACACAAAAATAAACAGCGAAACATCTCAAACAGTCTTTGCACTGAGTAATTAGGCAGAACATTGACAGCCTGAGCCGATAAAGATTTCACACAAACACTGCACAGCAGTAACATGAGGCATGTACACTGCACCCTATTAACCTGAACATTTGGTTTTTACTGCATTTATCTTGGTTCTTTTCCCTTTGTCTCCAACTCTGTCTCAGTTTGCTGGAATTCACTTGTTTTTTCTTTATATCTCTTCCTCAGTGTGTTTGATTTTGTAATGAGCTGTGCCATCAAGGTGCCTTGAGTGCCTTCCTTCAGCTTCTTCTGCAAGAAGAAGCTTCCCCCCCCCCCCCCCCCCCCCCCCACACACACACACAGACACACAGATGCTGACAATCACATACCAGTCGATGCGTGACCATTGTCTCCTCCTGCATATTGCAGGTCTTCACTTCTTTCTTTGTTAATGGAGACAGGAGAAGTAGTTTCTTGCAAAAGCTCCACAACTCAGCACTGGACTTAAAGGACCTGCTGCTAACATCTTGGAGAAGATTCATTACTCAATCCGTAATTCAGGCTTGAAATTTCATCAGGTGTAGGGGCCCTTCCTTCACTTTTTTCATATTAATTTATAGTTTAATCCCCGCATTTGTTTGATTGGTTGGTTTTCACATGAATGGATTTTTTTTAAATCCTTTTTTTGTTTGTTTTTTCTTTTCTTTTTTCCCCCTTTTTCTTTGCACACAAAAAGACTTCCAGCTTCAGTTGTTTTTTTTAACCTATTAATTTTTTCTCTTTTCTTACTTTAATTATGTGTGGTGTCTAGTCTAGCCTCTCTTAGACATGTAAGGCTGGCTTGGAGTTGGGATTGGGTGAAGTTTTATGAAGCAATTCCAATCTTTTGACCTCTTCTTCCAATTTTTTCTGTTCTCCAACTTTTGTTTTTATACCAGGTATTAAAAGAGATAATGTGGCCTCTTAAAGTGGCCTTAGCTGCATCCCATTTGATAGCGCTATTTACCGGAGAACATTTAATCTAGCCATGGGGGTCACAGTCCAGTGACTTCTGTGCCGGTCCCAAGCCCGGATAAATAGAGAGGGTTGCGTCAGGAAGGGCATCCGGCGTAAAACATTGCCAAATTTAACCATGCGAATCGTCAGTACGAATTTCATACCGGATCGGTCGAGGCCCGGGTTAACAACGACCGCCATCAGCGCCGTTGACCTACAGGGCGCCGGTGGAAATTGGGCTACTGTTGGTCGAAGAAGTAGAGGAGGGAGGAGAGTGCACAGACAGAGAGAGAAGAGGAAAGGTAAGAGTGTAGGACTGAGAATAGGAACTCTGAATGTTGGTACTATGACAGGGAAAGGTAGAGAGCTGGCTGATATGATGGAGAGAAGGAAGGTGGATATACTGTGTGTACAGGAGACCAGGTGGAAGGGTCGCAAGGCTCATAGTATAGGAGCAGGATTCAAGCTGTTTTATTATGGTGTGGATAGTAAGAGAAATGGGGTAGGTGTGTGTGATGGGGCTCCGCCAGAGGCGGAAGTGTCCGGATCCATATGCCGAGCCGGCAGTAGGAAAAACACAGTATCGGAAATCGGGGACAGGCAATAAATCGGCAACAGGTAATCCACAGTCCAGGCAATCAAATCCAACAAGGGTAATCCAAAGGGGGAAACACAAAAACAGTCCAAAGTCCGAAAACCAAACAAATCAACATCCAAGAAAGAGCAAAAGAGTATCCAATACACAATCCAAGTCAAAGCCAGAAATCCGTCAGGGTAAGCGCTCGGTATAGTCATAAAAAACATTACTTCGCGTCGTGCAGATAGTGCGCACCGTATTTAAATCCCCAGGTAATCCGGAAGTGAACTCAAAATACGGGCAAGGGCTCCCTCTCGCGGTCACCTCTAGTGCGAGTCATGACAGAGCCCCCCCTCTAGGAACAACTCCCGAGGTTCTACGCCGAGGGCGCCCCCTCGGGCGCGGAGCAGGCCTCCCCGGATGAGCGCGGTGGAAGTCCTCAATCAGCGACGGGTCGAGGATGTCCCCGGAGTCCACCCACGAGCGCTCCTCGGGGCCGTACCCCTCCCAGTCCACCAGATACTGCAGACGGGACCGGACTCGCCTGGAGTTCAGGAGGGCCCGCACCTGGTACGCCGGAGACCCCTCAATGTCCAGGGGTGGTGGCGGCGCCGCACCGGTCCCCGCCTCTCCGACCGCAGGGTGCGCTGGCTTGAGCAGCGACACGTGGAAGGTCG
>JAUCMX010000010.1:25828533-25844519 GCA_033459395.1 Hemibagrus guttatus
AAGAATCTTAAAAGGTGAGCACTCTCAAAGCAGCGTCTCAGGCTTCAGCGGAGAGGCCTTTGGCCTGCGAAGTCAAAGCCATGTGCTCGTCTGTGCCGACATAGTATAGTGAGAATCAGCAAGGCCAACGTTCTTAAAAAACAAGTATACGGCAACCCTGGAAACAGGAGAGGGGAACGTCATAACAACCCTCAGATAGGACAATAACAAGATATGAAATCGGTGGAACAGAACAACCGAATGAGAAATTAATATAATATTAATAGAAGTACACATTGTACTAAAATCAAAGTATACCACACAGAGAGAGCGTAAGGAGTAGGTAAATAGGGAAATTGACTTACCTAGGTAAGGTGGAGGGGTGCTGTAAGGTCCCGTGGGTAAAACCAGAGATGTCAGAGATGGAAGTGCAGTGTGAGAGGCGAGATGATGCAGAGGAAAATGGCAAGTGGCTGTGTTTATAGGTGAGGCGGGGCAGGGCCCAAGCCCAAGTTAAATCAAAACAGTGAATGAACCTTTTCTAGTGGCTGGTATTACCCAAAACATGGAACAAAGTAAGAAATTACCGAATGGCAGTCAAACACAGAAGTGATGTACAGGGGAAATACAAAAAAGGGGGTTGTGATAGAAAATATGGGAGGAAACTACACTAAACCTAACTGAACTAGCTGCAGAGCAAATAAGGTTAAGGCCTCAGATAATAAAGCCAACAATGAACAAGGATAAATGAATAAAAGACTAATTAAATGTTGGGAGGGGAAACCTCTTAATACTCTAAATAAATGCCAGATAACCCCACAAAGCAAGCCCTCAACTACTCTGATATAGGGGATATGATAAATAGGTTCCTAAAGTATAAATTAGTAAATACCTAATTTCTGCAAATACTGTGACCTGTTAACTATGATAGACAGGCCTAGGCCTGACTTAAAGACCCGGAAATTGGTATCCTTGAGGCCAACGGATGGCCATCTTAAGGCCATCAGTTATGGACAAATGAAGGAGGGGTTGATTTTATGGGGCATATTCAGAAGAATAATTATCTATTGTCAAAACAAGTGCTGACAAACAAGTGTAAGGAGGGGTGAAAAGGCCCCTATATATAGGGGAAATTTGTGTGTATGGGGGGGGGGGGGGGGGGACCGCATCGGGCCCGAAGCTGTGTTTTTTGAGTGCCAATAAAGCTGGTTCTCATTCAAGCCTAAAGAAGTTTCATTATTTTCTTTCTTATAATTTAGCAAAGTATTTGGTAAATATAGGTAATTGCAGAAGATTTCAGAACCACCCAGAAGAGTGTCCACTCAGAGGGGACTCTGAGTTCTGACATGGGAAAGTAAGAGGGGGATATGGAGGGTCCTGCATGGGCAGTACATGACCACCGTCTGGGTGTTAAATGGGCTGCTTTACTTTACAGCTCCTTTGAAGCAGTAAAACAGAATGAAGGAGCCAGAGGACAGTGAACTTTTATCATTTACAATTAACAAGAAAGAAGAAGTAGAAACAACAACACGGTGAGCATTAATAGTAATAATAACACCAATAATGTTGATACTGTATGTCTTTAATCATTTTCAATGACTTTATAAACTACAACTTAAACAAATTCAAAATATTTACAGAGCGTGAGCAGCAGCTCTAAAAGATGTGTTGGTCTGCACATGTCTCAGAGGAAGGAGGTGTTAGCTTTCACCCTCCCTGACTGCTAGCTGTGTGAGAGAGGAGAGTGGACTGCTGGGGGAGCATCATAAAATAATATATAAAATAATAATAATAATAATAATAATAATAATAATAATAATAATAATAATAATAATAATAATTATAATAATAGTGCATTGGAGTACACTTTGGAGTCAAAATCCAGAGCTAACTCTATGCTTTCTGTCTCGGTGTCTGTCGTGGGCATCACTTAAAACCTTTTGCTACTTTTTCAGCTCCTTTCTGTGCTTGGCCTCTTCTTTAAGCCACCTTCAGGTTCAGGAAAAAATTCAGATGTTAGGATCAGTTATGTGCAGTCTCATCCTACATGCCTCAGTCTGCATGTCATCTTTAGTGATCAGATCAAAAGCTAGTCAATATTCTACACAGTAAAACCTTCCTACAAGCCTGGAGCTTCCTGTTTGCCTCCATGTCTCATTACTGAACAGAAGAAAGTTGCTGCTGGAGACGGAAGCAGATACAAACATTTACACAAAGCTTAAGTGCCATATAATCATAAGCCAAGAATTGATGTAAGATCTCCGATGGCTGAGCAGCAGGTCTGTGCCAGAGAATAAGGAATAAATCAGTACCTTCACTAACTCTGTCTTTATCTGTAATATCTGTTCCTCATCCTCTACTGAAAATGTTCATCTGTTAATTCCATTAATTCCCTAGCCATAGCTTGCATACTACAGAAAGCCTCCATCTACACAGCACACATTTATGGTACATATTTAGATTTTGTAGTATTGAACCAAAATGCAGCTGCATGCCTTGTTTTCAACCTGCCTAAGTTCTCCCACACCACCACACTGCTGCTCCTCCACTGGCTTCCTCTAGCTGCGTCAGATTCAAAACACTGACAATGCTTGCCTACAAAGCCAAGAATGGACCAGCTCCAACTTACCTCAACACTCTCATTACTCCTCGCACCGCACCTCACTCCCTCAGATCCACTAGGACTGCTCAAATGGTCCACCATCTCTCAGGGTAAGAGGTAGGTCTACATCTAAACTCTTCTCTGTTCTGGCACTGAGGTGGTGGAAAGTACTTCCCCTAGATGTCCGCACAGCCGTGTCAATGACCGCCCTCAAATGCCGAGTGAAGATCTACCTCTTCCTGAAACACTTAAACTAGCTCTTATTTTTCCTTGTGTTTTATGCATTGTTATATGTTGCATGTACATATTTTATAAATAAAAAACCCCTCTTTTTTTTAATCTAATGGTATCCTAAGTCTGTGACCTATTGAACCAGTGTTAATGTATTCATTGATGGAGACTTTAAAGCACTTCTGTACGTCGCTCTGGATAAGAGTGTCTGCCAAATGGCAGAAACGTAGATGCAGTCTGTTTGTTTGTACAGTAATCCTTTCCCCACACTCCATGCCATTAGGTGGCGGTAATGAGCAATTCGTTTAAAACCGCATTAACACACGAAGAAGAATGACGCGGCCTGCAGAGGAGAAGAAGAGCGCCATCTGTGGTGGTGTTCTCTTCACTGCTCCTTTATCCCGAAGTCTTTCTGCTCTAAACACACATCCCCGTTAGCGCCATGGATCCTGGGACCACCATCCTGCGGGTGAAGCGGAAAAGAGGCACGGATCCTGCGGACGCGCTGCTGCTCGCCTGTAAACGGATCCGAGCCGAGTCCAGCACTGCGCAGCCCGAACCCGAACCCGAGCGCATTGAAAACTCCGTGTTCAAGCTCGTGGCCACGGTCTCCTCACAGGTGATGCTAACAAGCCGACATGTTTATTCCTTATCTAGCTGCTCGTTTAGACATTATTTCAACCGTGCTAGAACTGCTTAAAACAATACTTTATTAAATCGATAAGGAGCTAGTCCTCTATCTAGTTAACAACAGAGTCAATTGTGGCCTTAGCTACTGTGCTAGGTAGATAGCTAACTTGGCTAATTAGCCTCAAGTGCGTACGTTAGTTAGCTTTAGCTTTTAACTTAACTAGCATAAGTAAATATAACGGTGTTTTCTACTTATCTGACTAAACCCGCCTAGTTTACACAACATTTATATCTTTTAAACCATAATGTCTATCTTAGTAATATAACAGATACTTGCTTTTTTATGTAACTAATTAGTTTGGTGGGTGATTAATTATTCGTAATTAAAATGTTAATAACTAGAATATTTGCTTAGTTATTACTTATTGTCAAGGGACTGTGTGTGAGAGTGATGTCAAATGTCTAAGTGTTAAAGCTGTAAAATAAAGACATCTCACGTTTAAACACTTTCTGTGGTCTTTCTTTCCAGGACGCTCCGGTGCAGACACACGTGCGTGAAGCGCTGTCACGTCCACGTCTCACACACGCCCTGCGTCCGTCTCACGGCAGCTCCAATAGGATCATCGGCGACTTGCGCAACACCAAATGGACCACAAGAAGAGAGGAACGGTACCGGATCCTGTCCAGCCACCGAGCCGGACTTCCTGCAGAGCCTGGCAAAGATCGAGAACCTGAAGAGAATGCTCAGACAGACACAGAACCTCGTTTGGGAGATGTGCAGGTGTTCGATATTGTCCAGGAAGAAGGCGAGGAGGACGAGAAAGATCCCGAGAAGGTAAGGATTGTTATTGATTAGAATTTTAAGAGGACTGACTAAATGTTGGAGGTGTACGGAACAGTCGGAGGTTAGAAAGAAGTTTTTTATCCCTGCTCTGTCTTCTCCAGAACATGAAGTCCGACCCTGAGACGATTCTGTGTAACTCTGTGAAGATGATGCGTGAGAAGTTGAGCGTGTCAACACACGTAGCTGGGGCTGAACATCGTGAGAAGGAGGATGATTACGTTTATGATCTGTACTATCAGGAGACGGCCATGCCCGGCTGGATTCAGGATATCTTATCGGTCAGACCCTACACTGAAGAAGGAGAGCTGGTGAGTGGAGAGATCTTAATAAAATTAATAAAATGAATATAAACCTGAGGAATAGAAGCAGTCAGACCCAGAAAACCTATTTTGTGGATTGCTTAAGAAACAGCTGAGCATCATCTCACACTTGAACTGGTGTTATTGGGTCATAAAAATTAAGAACCAATCAAGATCCGGTGTATAGGTGCAGATCATATAAGGTTTTCCCAGAGGATGGCAGAGTTTATGACTTATCTATTACTTAAGCAATTTATTAATTAATACATAAACATGATTACTGTCTTCCAGACCTGTGCAGATGACTTGCGTTGTTTAATAAACTATTAATTAGCATCTTATTTTTAACAGCAGCACATCTTCATCCCAAGATCGAGAGGTTTTGAGGCAGCAGGAAGTGTTTATAATGATAAATGAAATGGTCCAGCATCAATGTTCCATTTGAGTAATAGGATTTAAATCCTCAGGTACCTGATGAGATCGCTTGGGAGGAAGAAGTGTATGAGGATGAGGATGATGAAAATGCGGAAAGCAACTGGAGGAACGATTACCCAGATGAGGAGGACAGTGACGAGGAGAGTAATGAAGAACGATATGGAGGTGTGTGGGTCAGGTTCTGGTCCTGTCCAGAGTATCCATTATGTTTGGAGCTCAGTTTGCATGCATATACACACACTGGAACTATCACACAACCTAAAAAAAGGTAGAAGATTTAAAAAAAAAAAAAAGAAAAACTGATTGAGCAATCTGCACAGTGATTTTAAATAACACAAAGGGAATCTTTGCTTTTGGGATTTAAAAATGATGCATTTAGACATTCTTGGGAACTTTATACTCAACCCTGCTTATTTGTTTATGAATTTTTAAAAGATTATTTTTAATAACACTGACACAAAAATGATGAAAGTTGGATGATGAGTGAGGATGTGAGTCCAGTGAAGAGTGTGTTTCTGCAGCTGAAAATAGAGAAGTGTAAAACACAAGGACAAATTCAGATAAAGCAGAAAAGGTAGGTATAGCTAGTGAATGGAGTTCCTCCCTCTGATTGGACTCAGGATATACAGGAAGTCCAGCAGGCTGCAGCAGTAGAAAGTGGATTGGTGTGTGTATGAACACAGCTCTGCTCTTATAGCGCTCCTTACATCCTTTAATCTGGAATAGTTTGGTCTTCCGAACATTCCTGGTATGTTTTTAGAGATCGCAAACTAAACTTTACGCCATGATACGCGTTTGGATATATCAGTATATCCAAAATCACGCCGTATGAACGTCCTTCCTCGCAGTAGCGCTGAATGAACTCCATTTTCTTATAAATATATACACTATATTGCCAAACGTTTTGGGACACCCGTCCAAATCATTGAATTCAGGTGTTTTTTAAGGTGTTAAAATACCAAGACGGACCTACACAGAGTCCTGACCTCAACCTGATAGAACACCTTTGGGATGAATTAGAGCGGAGACTGCGAGCCAGGCCAAAACTGGGACATCTACCTTTACATGCACATGAATGTAATATGGAGTTGTCCTGGCCATTATGGCTATAACAGCTTCAACTCTTCTGGGAAGGCTTTCCACAAGGTTTAGGAGTGTGTTTATGGGAATTTTTGACCGTTCCTCTAGAAGCCCATTTGTGAGGTCAGGTACTGATGTTGGACGAGAAGGTCTGGCTCGCAGTCCTTTTCCGCTTTGTCTGAATCGTCCTTGTGTTTTCTGATGTTATTGTGTTTTGCATTTCTTGGCCAACGTATTAAAACACTAATCAGGCTGTGAAAAGATGAAGATGCGGCTCTTAAGCGTGACCTGTGATGATTTGTATCTGTGTGTTTGTGTACGTTCCTTTCCTCCAGGTTGTTGGAGTGAGGAGCACTCGTACAGCCGGAGGAGCTGGGAGCTCTATCAGAGGGAGGTGATGAAGGAGTTGGATGAGGAGGAGGAAGACAGAGAAGAATATGATTCTGACTGAGACTGTGTGTGTTTTTACTCCCATGAGGATGCAGTGATGTGTGCTAGTTGTGTTTTTTTGGATTGTTTCAGTGAGGTGAGTGAGGTTGCTGTGTTTAGTGATTTTTGTGTGTGTGGTGAGTTGTGTTAGTGATTTGTGTGTGTGTGGAGTGCATAAACATTCCCAACAAAAGGGGGTGGTGATATTTTCCTGTAAATATGTAGATGTGTATAAACCAAAATAAAAACAAAAATTCAAAATTCAGAAATTTATTGAAGCAAAATGTAAAATAAATAAAACCTCGCTTAGCTGCACTTTATGAAAGTGATTGAGAATAAAATCAGGAAAGCAGCATACATGATTAGGAATAAAGAATAAGGTGTTCATCTCTCTCACACACACACACACACACACACACACACACAGGCTCCTCTCTGAACTGTACATCTTCACATGTTCCTGTTCACACTGCAGTTAAAAACTCTGGAAATAGAAATTCCCGAGCATCTGATTCATGATTCTCCAAAAAACAAATAAACAGGCAGGAGGACGAGTGCAGTGAAGCCACACGATTCGTTCAGTAGAGTTTAGTGACGAACCTCTCACCTGCGAAACCCGTTCAAACACCGAACACGTGACGACGTGAAAACACACACCCGTGCGTCAACGTGTCAGACATTTTTCTAATTAAAAAAACAAAAAGTACTGTAAGGTTTGTGGTCATGTGTTTCCCTTTCCAAAACCACACCCACAACTCATTTCATCAGAAAATAAAATTCTCAAAGCAAAAGCACACTGCAAAAAAAAAAAATCATCAGCTGAAAATATCTTCAGTAGGAATATAAATATGAATAGAATTAATCTTATTATAGATCTGATTATGTATTCTAACTCAACTAGAAGATAAATCAGCTGATCAGACATGTTTACTGACTCAGAGACAGAATAATACATGTATGCATGTTAGAATAAATCTTTTTTGTTTAATAATCTTATACTCTTTGTTGTAATATGAAATGAAATCACTTGGATTAAACTCAAGATATTTTCACTTGCTCAGATTTTCCTCTAAATATCCAAAACATCTCAGATAAAAGCAGCTAATAAATAACTTCATGATCACAAAGAATCTGTAAAAAGTCCATTAGACGTTCAACAACGTCCAGGAAGACAATCAGAAATCCATCAGCTTATATCATGCTCCATAAGAGCCCTCACACACATCCCTCAGAGGAGGACACGCCCCGGGTCACGTGACTGTCGGTGTCCAGCACTGTGAGCTGATGCAGCAGTTCTTTCATGATGGATGGAGGATTTAATCCACCGGGTCCATCTCCGTCAGCACGCAGAAACACGTGAACTGAGTGAATCGAGTGACCGCACCTGAAGGAGAGGGGGGGAAAAAAAAAAAAAAAAGATGAATGTGACCCGGTCCACACACTGGCTTCTGAAACTTTTCCACTCCTTAACTAGAGAAGAACATAAAGCAGATGATTGCAGTGATCAGGAAATACGATTCCATCCATTAGAGCGATATTAAGGATCACATCCAATGACAAGAAATAAAATCACAAAAACGCATTCCTCAGATTTGATATCGATTCCACAGCAATACAGTAAATCAAAAAATCTTTTAAATGGTTTATTTGATGCCTTGAGGCTTCATGTTTTCAGGTATTCTAATTTTCCCATACTTTAAAATAAGAATTTTGTTGATAAAATATATAATTGTTTTACTTTTCTAGGTAAAAAATAAGTGATTTCTACAGAAAAAAGCTTTCAAAAATATTTAACACTGAAAAGAGAAAATTGTTATTAAAAAAATCTGCAAAAATTAATTTACACAGTTTGCTTTTTTGTATTTAAATCAGCTTTCTCTAGCCAGTCTGTAGGACTGAAATACAGCACACACCCTTCAGAAACTACTGGAACATCTGCACCAGTTCACGTGTCTTTGTTTTACACTGAACAAATTCAGGTCTGGGATGAAAGGATGAAAAACGAGACGAAAGATCAGAACTTCAGCTTTCATTTCCTGATATTCCGGACATTTCCGGAAGACTATCCCCTGCTCATAGAAAAGATATTAATGTTTTAGAAGGGGCCAAAAATGTCCTGCAGCAGACAAAAAACAAACAACTGGGGAGATTTGCTGAACCTTCTGGAGTTGGGTTCAAATCTGAGAGCAACACGTTATTAAATCCTGATCAGTGAAAGTGGAACATTTCCACTCGCACAATACGACTAGAAAATACACCATCAGATACTAAACATCTGTGTGACCACAGGAAAGGCAGCTGTTCGTGACAATCAGCTGTGTATATGAATGTGTTTACATTGGTGAGGGCTTTTTAAACTAAAATGTTTCAACAATACTTCTAAGATATTTAACACTTAAATGTAGAATAAAATTCTGCATTTAATTTGATTCTTTTATTTTAAGTCAGCTACTTCCTGTATGACCGTTCCCGTGTCGCCCCTACCACTGATGTGAAACGGTCACATGGCTCGACTCGGACATGAGCCCCAGACCAAGACTCCCAGCTCTAGCCAGTGCAGTTAGACAGAGTCGTGTTATCAGAGTGTCGCAGCGGAAACACTCACGCAGCAGTGTGGTGATGAACGGCGGCCGTTTGGACTCGGGGAGATGAACGCCCAGGAAGTAGACGGGAACGCCGGAGAGAGCGATGGCGATGCCGATGAGGGAGTTGTGCGTGTCGCTGTAGAGAGGAACCGCAACCAGGAACACCGTACAGAAGCAGAACACCACGGGGTACACCAACGACAACTGTACACACACACACACACACACACACACACACACACACACACACACACACAGTTTATTATTCAGGTTTTACTCTATACACTACTCTATATACACCACATATTTGTTACAGCTCTGTTCATTATTCTTCTTATTTAGCACATACATCATTTCTCCAATAGAGTTCAGATGAATTTATTCCCTCATGAAGCTGCTTCACTATAAATAATCCAGAGTTGTGTTTAGTCACACACACCAACACATCTCCTGCTATGTCTGTAGAGAAACATTAGCGCTTTAATTTTGTTTCAGATTGCGCTATATGATCACACAAAACAGAAATAAAGTCTATTCTCTCTGCTACTGTATGAGATGTGGTGAAAAATATGGAGGACAAGTGTGAACTTTGTTATAAATTGTTTACTTCTTTTGTTCAAGATCTCAAACAGTAGGATTCATCCTGTAACAAAGGATCACGTGAAGCTCATAACCTTCAGAGGCCGCGGTCTGTCCGGTTCTTTCCACCGCAAGTAGATCTGTCCAGCGATGGACAAACCGACGAAGAACCAGTAGCTGAAGCTGTAGTAGTTAATCAGCTGGAACACATCCTGTACAGTCAGGTAGATCAGAGCCATGGCACACTGCAACCACAACAATAACAACGACGAGGATGATGATGTCTGACATCCGTGAGATCAGAGACAGAAAAACATGACCACCAGAGGGCGCGAGAGCTCTGCAGCGACATTCCTGTTCCTGACCTGCTGGATTGGGTCACCTACACCCGAAGAGTGGGTTTTTCTCTTTAAACACTCAAACTCTGGATCTGAATGATGTTCTTCATTTCACTTTATTACAAGCACCAACATCAGACAGCAGCATCAGATTTGATGTCCAGCTCAGTATCCTTTTACTTTAAAGGTTTAAATTTGATTAAAAACAATCTGAAAATTTTAAACTATAACAATTAGCATTGACAGAGGAGTTTAAAATGGAGACAGTAACACTGCACACTATTGAGTAATGTTCTAACAAATGCACAGGAGGTCCTTTAGTGAATCTGGGTGTGGCCTAATATCAAATCAGAGCTGTTTGTGAGTTTGTGTTTAATGTCATCAAAAGAGGTGATTATGAAGAACTCAAACAGAGATTTCCATCTAAACCCCACATTCTCCAGTTCTCCAGCCTCATGTAGGTTTACTCCTGAAGGTGTGCAGCGCTGCACTGGTGGGTGTGGCCTTTGTTGCATTTTCCTGTTTTAGTCCCAATAAGAAATGTTGGTAGCCAAAATATATACATTGTACGATGTAAAACTTACATTACATCAACATTCCATTAACGTTACAGTGCTACATTAACGTTGCATTCACACTCACTCAGAGTCATAAAGGATTTGATCTTACATTGAAGAGCAGTGCAGGAACGGGCGTGAACCTCTGCACGTGGATCATGGATAAAGCGTCGGGGAGATGACCTTCACGAGCTCCAACAAAAAAAAGCCTGAAACACACACAGGATGAGTCAGGGAATGGAGGCGAAGTTAGTGAGGCGAGTGTGTGTGTAGCATGAGTAGTGTAGCATAGCGTGTGAAACATTTTATCTGTATCTGATGCAGAAAAGCTAGTTCACGCATTCATGACCTCCAGACTGGACTATTGTAATGCATTATTTGGTGTTTGTCCTGAATCTTCACTAAACAAGCTACAGTTAGTCCAGAATGCAGCTGCCAGAGTCCTTACCAGGTCAAGAAAGTATGACCATATAACCCCAATATTATCATCCCTGCACTGGCTACCTGTTAAATTTAGAATTGATTATAAACTAGCTCTACTTACATACAAGACCTAAATGGTTCAGCTCCCACGTATCTAGCCAGTCTTCTAACACGTTACAATCCATCACGCTCCTTAAGATCTCGAAACTCCAGACTTCTGGTAGTTCCCAGAATAATTTATAATCACACTCTCCGGGGTCACCCAAATGAGGATGGATTCCCTCTTGAGGCTGGTTCCTCTCAAAGGTTTCTTCTCTTACCATCTAAGGGAGTTTTTCCTCACCATAGTCGCCTCAGGCTCACTCACTTAGAATTAGTGATTAATACAAATAAAATAAATAGATAGTTAATTATAAATAAATTATATAATTATATATATATATATATATATATATATATATATATATATATATATATATATATATATATATATATATATATATATATATATATATATATATATATATATATATATATATTTTTTTTTTTTTTTTCTTCTTCTTCTTCTTCCGGCTTTTCCCTTCAGGGGTCTCCACAGCGAATCATCTCTCTCCACCTATCCCTTCTTCTGCATCCTCAACACTTGCACCCACTAGCTTCATATCCAATTCTTATCCCCTCTATGGTTCCTTTGCCTCTGCCTGGCACCCTTAAATTCTTAAATATCCGCCCTTTTAACAGCCCATCTATCTGCCTCCAACTTTCCCCTAAAAGAGCTGTCCTCTGAGCTCGTCTAATTAACCTTGTTAAAAACCCCAAATTTAGTTTAATAAATTCAAAACTGCATGGCCTCTCCCAGACACTTCCCGACCTAACATCACCAGAATGACATTTCCACCATCCAACTGCCTATCCCACTTTTTCCCAATTCCTTTACTCTACTTCCCCAAGTACTTAACCTGACTTCTTCACTCTTCCCTTAATTACTTTTATTCCCTCCCTTTCTTTAAAGTATCATCACTAGATGATTCACCCCTCTAAAATACTCTATTTTCCTCCACTCTCCCTCTTATACTCAATTCATCTAAAATCAGCCCCTCTTTCAAAGTATTCCTTCCATCTCCCCCCCCTTGTTTTCCCACCCCCCCCTTTCCCCCCAACTGTGTAAAGCACCCCGCTCCCCATCCCCCTTTTAGCCCGCTTAATTAAAAACCTCCTTTACCCCCCTTCCTTTTTTGAAAACATCCTTTTTCCCCATCTCGAAATTTCCCTCCTTCCTTAACCTGTTCCACTACTCTTTCCCTACCTTCATTAGTATGCTCATCAACTTTATCCCCCTATAGTTACTGCAACTCTGCACGTCACCCTTATTCTTAAAGATCGGCACTAACACACTTCTTCTCCATTCCTCAGGCATCCTCTCACTCTCTAAAACCCTGTTGAACAAATTAGCTAAAAATTCCACTGCTGCCTCTCCCAGACACTTCCAGACCTCCACCGGAATGTCATCAGGACCAACTGCCTTCCCACTTTTCATCCTCTTCAAAGTCTTCCTGACTTCATCCTTTCTAATCTTATCTACTTTCTGTTCCACAGAGTTCACCCCTTCTACTCTTTTTTCCCTCTCATTTTCCTCATTCATCAGCTCCTCAAAGTATTCCTTCCATCTCCTCTGTACACTCTCCTCACTTGTGAGCACCCTTCCATCTCTATCCTTAATAACTCTAACTTCCTGCACATCCTTCCCATCTCGATCCCTCTGCCTAGCTAACCTGTACAAGTCCTTCTCTCCTTCTCTAGTGTCTAACCTAGTATACAACTCATCATATGCCTTCTGCTTGGCCTTAGACACCTCCCTCTTCACTCTGCGCTGTAACTCCTTGTATTCCTGTCTATTATCTTCAGTCCTGTCCATGTCCCACTTCTTCTTGGCTAACCTCTTCCTCTGGATACTATCCTGAACTTCCTCATTCCACCACCAAGTCTCCTTATCTTCTTTCCTCCTTCCAGATGACACACCCAGCACCTTTCTCCCTGTCTCCCTGATCACTTCTGCTGTAGTTTCCCAGTCATCTGGCAGCACTACCTGACCACCCAGAGCCTGCCTCAACTTCTGTCTAAATTCCTCACAACATTCCTCCTTTTTCAGCTTCCACCACTTGGTTTTCTTCTCTATCTTTGACCTCTTCGTCTTACAGACCATCAAAGTCATCCTACACACCACCATCCTATGCTGTCTGGCTACACTCTCTCCCACTACCACTTTACAGTCACTAATCTCTTTCAGATTGCCTCTTCTACATAGAATGTAGTCTACCTGTGTTCTCCTACCTCCACTCTTGTAAGTCACTCTATGCTCCTCCCTCTTCTGAAAATAAGTGTTAACCACACCCATGTCCATCCTCTTAGCAAAGTCCACTACCATCTGTCCTTCAAGGTTCCTTTCCTTAACTCCAAACTTGCCCATCACCTCCTCATCACCTGTGTTCCCCTCGCCAACATGTCCATTAAAATCCGCTCCTATCACCACTCTCTCACCCGTGGGAATACTCTCCATCACCTCATCTAATTCACTCCAGAATCTCTCTTTCTCCTCTAACTCACAACCTACCTGTGGGGCATAACCACTAACAACATTCAACATCACCCCTTCAATCTCTAACTTCAGACTCATCACCCTGTCTGACACTCTCTTCACCTCCAGAACATTCCTCACAAAATATAAATATATATATATATATATATATATATATATATATATAAATAAAAAGATAGAAAAAGGGGGCACGGTGGCTTGGTGGTTAGCACGTTTGCCTCACGCCTCCAGGGTTGGGGGTTCGATTCCTGCCTGCGCCGTGTGTGTGGAGTTTGCATGTTCTCCCCGTGCCTTGGGGGTTTCCTCCGGGTACTCCGGTTTCCTCCCCCAGTCCAAAAACATGCATTGTAGGTTGATTGGCATCTCTAAATTGTCCGTAGTGTGTGATTGCGTGAGTGAATGAGAGTGTGTGTGTGTGTGCCCTGTGATGGGTTGGCGCTCCATCCAGGGTGTATCCTGCCTTGATGCCCAATGACGCCCGAGATAGGCACAGGCTCCCCGTGACCCGAGAATAGATCAGATAAGCGGTAGACAATGAATGAATGAATAAATTAATGAAAAAATATATATATATATAAAAAATATATCTGCTTTGAGAAGATATCCATTATTAAAAGCACTATACAAACAACATTGAATTGAATAATGTGGTATATGTAGTGTGTGTAGCATAGTGTAGTGTAAGAGTGTTAGGATGTGATAGTTCAGTGGTTAAGGTGCTGGGCAGCTGACCAGAACGTTGTTTGAGTTTGAATCCCAGAACCACTGAGAGCTGCCCCTGAGTGAGGAACCCTAAACTGTGTAAATGAGATAAATTGCTCTAGATAAAGGCTTTTGCTAAAAGCCAGAAACACATGTTTGTGTAGTGTGTGCGTATGTGTGAGATTCTGTAATGAATCTGACCTGGACGCTGCGATGATGGAGGAGTTCAGTCCACCATAGCAGGACAGAGCCACAGCGATGGGGATAGTCCAACTCATTACACCTAAAGTGTGATCAGCAAACGTCTACAAGAGCGCAAGCATGCACACACACACAAACACAGTATTTAATAGTCCCTAAGTGTATAATTCTTATTACACAACAGCAATTTAGCAACAATTAGTTGTTTTTCATTATTAACAAGCAGCTCGTCATATTTTCATATGAACAGAATGAAGCAGCTCGTTCCCTCAGACACACTTCTCTTACAGAAAGAAAAAACTTCACCATGGCAACAATTACACATAATTGAATGAGTATATTATGGGACACTGATATAAGAGTAAAAGAGTGAGTGCATTAATACCTTCTGACCAATCAGGAGAGATACCCGAGTGTTCGTACTGTACATGCGTCTCTCCAAATACCAGCATGAGATACTAACCAGAACACTAGGGGGCAGTATATCCTACAGGAAGTGTGTGTGTGTGTGTGAAGTGTAAGGAGCTGATCTGCATATGAACACACTAGATTACAGATTTGATAGATTTGATCAGGATCCAGACGTGAAACAGGAAGTCGAGGTGTTCTCACATGTAAACACCATCCTGGGATTTTAATTGTGTAAACGTACCACAGCCACGGCATCACTGGCCAGGATGGAGCTCATGTCCAGCACAGTGTAGTAGGCCACGTTGGTCAGGATGTAGATGATGGTGACGATGGGCATGGACACGGCGATAGCCAGAGGAAGATTCCTGAACAGATAAAAAAAAGCTTTTAGAGTAGAAACCACACGTTTATGTACAATCAGGATTTAATTATTTATTAAAAGTGTGCGAGTAAGTCAGTCCTGTACTGTGGTCACCTCTCAGGGTTCTTGATTTCCTCAGTGACAAAGTTGAGCGTGTCCCCGCCCGAGTAGGAGAACAGGGCGGAGTACAGGGCCAGGGCGATGCCCCCCGGGTCATGTGATGACCCCTGGAAGAAACCCTCAAAGTTTCCTGTGCGACCTTTAAGACGAAGCACAAGAGCAATTTTACATTACTGCGAAGAGAAATCATCGATATGTGGAACCTTCAGGCTCGTTTTACTTTCTGAAATCTTCTTTCGGCTTTTCCCTTCAGGGGTCTCCACAGCGAATCATCTCTCTCCACCTATCCTAACCTATCTTCTGCATCCTCAACACTTGCACCCACTAGCTTCATATCCTCATTAATTCCATCCATATACCTCCTCTTTGGCCTTCCTCTTTGCCTCCTGCCTGGCAGCTCCATGTCCAACATTCTCCTACCAATATACTCACTCTCCCTCCTCTGAACATGTCCAAACCATCTTAATCTGGTCTCCCTAACTTTGTCCCCCCAAAAGTCCAACATGAGCTGTCCCTCTGATGTACTCGTTCCTAATCCTGTCCAATCTTGTCACTCCCAAAGAGAACCTCAACATCTTCAGCTC
>JAUCMX010000010.1:25845019-25887519 GCA_033459395.1 Hemibagrus guttatus
AAGGCAAACGGGTTCTAGGTGACGGGTCAGACTAAGAGCAGTTCTTATGGACTCTTATGGAAGTAAAATCGAGGACCGTTACGTCACCCGGACTGGCGTCACCGGGGCCCCATCCTGGAGCCAGGCCTGTGATTGGGGCACGCAGGCGAGCGCCTGGTGGCCGAGTCTTTGCCTGCGGGACTCGGCCGGGCACAGCCCGAAGAAACGACGTAGGCCCCCCTTTCCCCGTAGGCCCACCACCCGCAGGAAGGAGCATAAGGGTCCGGTGCAATGTGTTTTGGGTAGCGGCCAGGGGCGGGGGCCCCGGCGCCCCAAAACCCCTGGACAAAGAATCTGGCTTTTGGGACATGGAATGTCACCTCACGGGGGGGGAAGGAGCCCGAGCTGGTGAGGGAGGCTAGAGATAGTCGGGCTTGCCTCCACACACAGCCTGGGCTCTGGAACCCAACACCTTGAGAGAGGTTGGACTCTCTTCTTCTCTGGAGTGCCCCATGGTGAGAGGCGTCGGGCGGGGGTGGGCTTGCTTATAGCCCCCCAGCTTAGCCGCCATGTGCTGGAGTTTTCCCCCTGTTTCCCTGTGCCTTCGGGCCGGGGATAGGTGTCTCACTGTTGTTTCGACTTATGGGCCGAATGGCAGTGTGGAGTACCCAACCTTCTTGGAGACCCTGAGAGGGGTGCTGGAAGGTGCTCCGACGGGGGACTCCATATTTTTGCGGGGGGACTTCAACGCCCATGTGGGCAACGACAGTGATACCTGGAGGGGCATGATTGGGAGGAACGGCCCACCTGATCTGAACTCAAGTGGTGTCCTGTTGCTGGACTTCTGTGCTAGTCACAGCCTGTCCATAACAAACACCATGTTCAAGCATAAGGGTGTCCATCAGTACACGTGGTACCAGGACATCCTAGGCTGGAGATCAATGATCGACCTTGTGATCGTGTCATCTGACCTTCGGCCGCATGTTTTGGACACTCGGGTGAAGAGAGGGGCGGAGCTGTCAACCGATCACCACCTGGTGGTGAGTTGGATCCGCTTGTGGAGGAGGATGCCGGACAGACTTGGCAGGCCCAAACGTATTGTGGAGGAGTTTAAGTATCTCGGGGTCTTGTTCACAAGTGAGGGAAGGATGGATCGTGAGATTGACAGACGGATCGGTGCAGTGGCAGCAGTAATGCGGTCTATGTACCGGTCTGTTGTGGTGAAGAAGGAGCTGAGCCGGAAGGCGAAGCTCTCAATTTACCAGTCAATCTACGCTCCTACTCTCACCTATGGCCATGAGCTCTGGGTCATGACCGAAAGGGTAAGATCCCGGATACAAGCGGCCGAAATGAGCTTCCTCCGTAGGGGGGCAGGGCGCTCTCTTAGAGATAGGGTAAGGAGCTCCGTCACCCCTGGAGGAGCTCGGAGTAGAGCCGCTGCTCCTCCACATCGAAAGGGGGCAGTTGAGGTGACTCGGGCATCTGTTTCGGATGCCTCCAGGACATCTCCCTGGAGAGGTGTTCCGGGCATGCCCCACCGGGAAGAGGCCCCGGGGAAGACCCAGGACACGCTGGAGAGACTATGTCTTTCGGCTGGCCTGGGAACGCCTTGGGGTCCCCCCGGAAGAGCTGGAGGAAGTGGCTAGGAAGAGGGAGGTCTGGGCATCCCTACTTAGACTGCTCCCCCCGTGACCCGGCTCCGGATAAGCGGAAGACAATGAATGAATGAATAATAATAATAATAATAATAATAATAATAAAAAAATAAAATGAAAAATTAGCCATGGGGGTCACAGTCCAGTGACTTCTGTGCCGGTCCCAAGCCCGGATAAATAGAGAGGGTTGCTCAGGAAGGGCATCCAGCGTAAAACATTGCCAAATTTAACCATGCGAATCGTCAGGATGAATTTCATACCGGATCGGTCGGGGCCCAGGTTAACAACGATCGCCATCAGTGCCATTGACCTACAGGGCGCCGGTGGAAATTGGTCTACTGTTGGTTGAAGTAGAGGGGGGAGGAGAGTGCACAGACAGAGAGAGAAGAGGAAAGGTAAGAGTGTAGGGCTGAGAATAGGAACTCTGAATGTTGGTACTATGACAGGGAAAGGTAGAGAGCTGGCTGATGTGATGGAGAGAAGGGAAAGGGGGATATACTGTGTGTACAGGAGACCAGGTGGAAGGGTAGCAAGGCTCATAGTATAGGAGCAGGATTCAAGCTGTTTTATTATGGGGTGGATAGTAAGAGAAATGGGGGAGGTGTGGTCCTGAAGGAGGAGTTTGTGAGGAATGTTCTGGAGGTGAAGAGAGTGTCAGACAGGGTGATGAGTCTGAAGTTAGAGATTGAAGGGGTGATGTTGAATGTTGTTAGTGGTTATGCCCCACAGGTAGGTTTTGAGTTAGAGGAGAAAGAGAGATTCTGGAGTGAATTAGATGAGGTGATGGAGAGTATTCCCACGGGTGAGAGTGTGGTGATAGGAGCGGATTTTAATGGACATGTTGGTGAGGGGAACTCAGGTGATGAGGAGGTGATGGGTAAGTTTGGAGTTAAGGAAAGGAACCTAGAAGGACAGATGGTAGTGGACTTTGCTAAGAGGATGGACATGGCTGTGGTTAACACTTATTTTCAGAAGAGGGAGGAGCATAGAGTGACTTACAAGAGTGGAGGTAGGAGAACACAGGTAGACTACATCCTATGTAGAAGAGGCAATCTGAAAGAAATTAGTGACTGTAAAGTGGTAGTGGGAGAGAGTGTAGCCAGACAGCATAGGATGGTGGTGTGTAGGATGACTTTGTTGGTCTGTAAGAAGAAGAGGTCAAAGATAGAGAGAGAAGAAAACCAAGTGGTGGAAGGTGAAAAAGGAGGAATGTTGTGAGGAATTTAGACAGAAGTTGAGGCAGGCTCTGGGTGGTCAGGTAGTGCTGCCAGATGACTGGGAAACTACAGCAGAAGTGATCAGGGAGACAGGGAGAAAGGTGCTGGGTGTGTCATCTGGAAGGAGGAAAGAAGATAAGGAGACTTGTTGGTGGAATGAGGAAGTTCAGGATAGTATCCAGAGGAAGAGGTTAGCCAAGAGGAAGTGGGACATGGACAGGACAGAAGAGAACAGACAGGAATACAAGGAGTTACAGCGCAGAGTGAAGAGGGAGGTGTCTAAGGCCAAGCAGAAGGCATATGATGAGTTGTACACTAGGTTAGACACTAGAGAAGGAGAGAAGGACTTGTACAGGTTAGCTAGGCAGAGGGATCGAGAGGGGAAGGATGTGCAGCAAGTTGGAGTTATTAAGGATAGAGATGGAAGGGTGCTCACAAGTGAGGAGAGTGTAGAGAGGAGATGGAAGGAGTATTTTGAGGAGCTGATGAATGAGGAAAATGAGAGGGAAAAAAGAGAAGAAGGGGTGAACTCTGTGGAACAGAAAGTAGATAAGATTAGAAAGGATGAAGTCAGGAAGGCTTTGAAGAGGATGAAAACTGGAAAGGCAGCTGGTCCTGACAACATCCTGGTGGAGGACTGGAAGTGTCTAGGAGAGGCAGCAGTGGAATTTTTAACTAGTTTGTTCAACAGGGTTTCAGAGAGTGAGAGTGTGTTAGTGCCTATATCTTTAAGAATAAGGGTGACGTGCAGAGTTGCAGCAACTATAGGGGGATAAAGTTGATGAGCCATACAATGGGAAAGAGTAGTGGAAGCTAGGTTAAAGAAGGTAGTGGAAATTTGTGAGCAGCAGTATGGCTTCATGCCCAGAAAGAGCACAACAGATGCAATTTTTGCTCTGAGAATTTTGATGGAGAAGTATAGGGATGGTCAGAGGGAGTTGCACTGTGTGTTTGTAGACTTGGAGAAAGCGTATGACAGGGTGCCAAGAGAAGAGCTGTGGTACTGTATGAGGAAGTCAGGAGTAGCAGAGAAGTAGGTCAGAGTGGTGCAGGACATGTATGAGAGGAGCAGGACAGTGGTGAGGTGTGCTGTAGGTCAGACAGAGGAGTTCAATGTGGAGGTGGGACTGCATCAGGGATCGGCTCTGAGCCCCTTCCTGATTGCTATAGAGATGGACCAGTTGTCAGAGGAGGTCAGACAGGAGTCTCCTTGGACGATGATGTTTGCAGATGACATTGTGATCTGTAGTGAGAGCAGGGAGCAGGTGGAGGAAAACCTGGAGAGGTGGAGGTTTGTGCTGGAGAGAAGAGGAATGAAAGTCAGTGGTAGTAAGACTGAGTACATGTGTGTGAATGAAAGGGAGGGAAGTGGAACAGTAAGGTTACAGGGTGAAGAGGTGAAGAAGGTACAGGAGTTTAAGTACTTGGGGTCAACAGTCCAGAGTAATGGAGAGTGTGGGAAAGAGGTAAAGAAGCGAGTGCAGGCAGGTTGGAATGGGTGGAGAAAGGTGTGGGGAGTTCTGTGTGATAGGAAAATATCAGCAAGAATCAAGGGGAAGGTGTACAGGACAGTGGTGAGACCGGCCATGCTGTATGGTTTAGAGACAGTGTCACTGAGGAAGAGACAGGAGTCAGAGCTAGAGGTAGCAGAGCTGAAGATGTTGAGGTTCTCTTTGGGAGTGACAAGATTGGACAGGATTAGGAACGAGTACGTCAGAGGGACAGCTCATGTTGGACGTTTGGGGGACAAAGTTAGGGAGACCAGATTAAGATGGTTTGGACATGTTCAGAGGAGGGAGCGTGAGTATATTGGTAGGAGAATGTTGGACATGGAGCTGCCAGGCAGGAAGCAAAGAGGAAGGCCAAAGAGGAGGTATATGGATGGAATTAATGAGGATATGAAGCTAGTGGGTGTAAGTGTTGAGGATGCAGAAGATAGGGATAGGTGGAGAGAGATGATTCGCTGTGGCGACCCCTGAAGGGAAAAGCCGAAAGAAGAAGGAGAAGAAGAATAAAATGAAACATAATGAAAACATACTTTATCTGCCTGAATTATTCTTTATGGTTGCATGTGGCTTTGGTTCAATTCAAGTTCTTCACACAATGTCCCAAGTTCTCGGTGGCTCTTCGGGCTGAAATGGTTTGTTTTCCAAATCATGTGCAAGGTGTCATTTACACCACTCACTAAACTCATGTCGGAGAAATTTTAAATTTACTTTTATGCTTACTTTTAACATAACAATACTCTGCTTAAAATAGTATATTCTTACAGTATTCAAGTATATTAAATCTTACAGTATTCAATTACAACTTAAGAGCAGGCTTTGCTTGAGGCAAAATTATGATAATCAAGCATAACTATAGAAGTATTGGCATGCTAGTATAATAACCACACTGAGGTTGGAAAGAGGGAAAAGAGATCTATTAGAAGCATTGGAGATTGCAGGTTGGTCAGTCAGCCTATCCAATGGGATCACCGGCCAATTGAGCTAACGGGAAATTGGATGAGTAAGGTGCATATCCTGTGACTATTTAATCTTAAAACGCAGACTATTTAATCTTAAAATGCAGGTTATGAAATGCTTAAAGGCTTAGAGCCCAAGATTTGTACTGAGATTGAAGAAAAACAAAAATAAAAACTAGACAAAGGAGGAAATAGACTAAACTAGTGTGGTTACAGGGACATTTGAACAGATGGAGAACAAGACACAAAAATAAAGCTGAGGTGCAAGACAGTATAACCACAACGCTTGCTTTGCACCGTGCTAGGTAAATGAAATGTAGAAGAACATGAAACCGTAATGCTGACTTTGCAACGTGCGGTTATCCAAACCTGCAAATGTCTAAAAAAGGTCAATACTATGCCAGAAGTCACAAGGAGGTGAAGAGAACATCGTGTTCAAAGAATCAAAAAACTAGTTGAGAGGTCGAGACGTTCTGAAGAGATAGCTGAAGAAGGCCACCGATATGTATGTATGCAAATTAGGTAAGGAGGGGCTCAAATGAAGGGGACGAAATGTTAAAACTGAATTGGAATAAACAGTAGGGACTTTTTCGAAGTTCTTCAGACCAGCTGCTCTATTCAGTAAAACACGTGAAGTGACAGGTGTCTTGCTGAATAAAGAATTTGCTTCTTCCCATCTGCTGACTGACTGCTCATTATTTTGGCTAAGTTTTGGTAGTTTACTGAGTTTCATTTTGATAAGTTTACTGAGTTAATTGATCATGGAAAATTAAGGGGAAATAGATACAGACTCAACATTCATCCTGCGATATGTCCACTCGGAGGGGGCTCTGAGTTCCGACACTCACCTCTTTCAAAACCCCAGGAAGTGCCAGCTCCAGCCTGGGAGCCGTACAGTGAATGTCTATCGGATTTGGATTGTCCACTCTCAGTTTTGCAACACCGGCTGTTCTTCACCTCTGCACCATCAGCACAAAATCCAACAAGCTTTTGCCTCCAGTCATCTAATCCAGATGTTGTCATTGAGGACTGAATGCCATCAGTCACATCATCAGCATGAGCATGTGACAGCTCGGTGACAGACTAGATAATTAACTAGCAGCCCATCATGTAAACACCTGACACAGAGAGCTCCATTTCCTGTCACTGAAGAATTTGTTGCACCATCAATCATGACTGACATATAGTTGGACTTTTTCACTTTATTTGCCTCCTGTCAATCTGCCACAATATTTTAAATGAGTTCAGAGCAGCGGACATGGTTAGCATACGCTGGGGAAATGTCCAGTCCATTTTCTTTTCTGCAGCATAATTAGTGGCTTCATCTGCGTGAAACTCAATTCCTCCTTTGCGATATAATATGTTGTCCTCGTTTTTACAGAAAGCTCACATCTCTCTGCACGGTCACTATTTATTTTGAGTTTGAAACCCTTTTGCGATCGCAGATTCCTCGGGGTCTTTGCTTGAAGCCATTACACTATCGCGACAGGATGCACGTCGTTTCCTGTTTGAGTGCGTTGTGAGATTTTCACCTTTGAAACTGCGTGACCCTGACACACGTCAGGCTAAGCTAGGTTTTTTACTACAGTACTTACATATCGTAACATCTTCCTCCTCATCATACAAAAGCCAGTCAAAATCTGAGTCTGGAACTTTCGCTTTTCCAATAAACTTTTTGATTCGTAACAATATTTTCTGCCACATTTCACATGCTTGGCTGGGGTTCACCGGCACATTCACCATCTAACAGCTGTACACAACTGGACTCTTAATTTTTTTGTTTTCAAGTGCATAGAAGAATAATCAAGCGTTTTTTTGCATCCATTTGCACTCACACACACACAAGCGACCGAGAGCGCTTACTGCGGACTGAGAAGGCACTGAAATTTATTTACATTGAACTTAATCACATGCCAGAACTATCAGAAAATTTTCTAACCTCTGGCTAATTAAAGACATTTTTACTGCCATAGCAGGAAATTTACTCACATTGTACAGGGTTGCACACACACACACACGGATGAACGTACTGATCACTGACCTGTGACTCAGTGTCTCAGTCTCAGTCTAAAAGCCAGTAAACAATCCTGAGAGTTTCATTAGGAATTTCAGACACGCTTCAGACCGAGAGCTTTGGTGTGTTCTGTAAGAGGGAAAACCAGTAGCATGCTGTTAAATGATTAAACACAGACGTCTGATCTGCTGCCTCTGGGGTCTTACAGCACTGATAACACACTCCTCAGATTAGACTGTCAGACTCTCTACCTGGTGGACCAGGTGAAGGTACGCCATTGTTCTCATCTCTTCTGATTTAATCACAATTTAATCTCAAACTAATCCATAATTACATGAAAACCACTTTATTACACACTTCAGTGTTAAAGCTCCAGGAGCTGACTGATGTCTGATCACTTCTTACAAGTAGTTTGTTTATTTTTTTACCTTTTAAATACTTTTTGTGACGTTTTAAAGGCATTACTGTGTCTGGAAAACATAAATATCCTGCTAAAATTAAACGTTGTGACGTTCCTGTTGTTCCGAGTCTCTTCTGATCATTGCGTTTCCGGGAACGTCGAATCCCAAACATCTGAAGTCCAGCCATATAAAGCCCTGGTGCATGAAGAGCGAGTTAACGTCGCCATGGAAACTTTGTGACCGTCACCATGGTTTTGACCTTGTGCTCAGCTCAGCTGGAGTGTGTGTGTGTGTGTGTGTGTGTGTGTGTGTGTGTGTGTGTGTGTGTGTGTGTTTCATGCCCTTGAGGTACACGGTTGTTTTCTTGTTATTTTAGTTCAGTGACTCTTTGTTTCAGGCAGCTGTTTTTTTTTTGCTACTCAGAGTGCAAACCATTAATACACACCTCATTAACTTTTTTAATTAAAAATAACTGCTGCTTGTTATAAAGTGTGAAGAGTTAAATAATAAACCAGGGAAACAGAAACTAGGGACACTATTACTAAAAAGAAAAGTGCTAAAAAACCCTCACTGAAACAGCAGGGTCTATTCATACACACTGTAGAGTATTGAGGCAATTAGGAGTTGCAGGAGGATGTGGAGGTGTGTCCTAATATGCATATTAGGACACGCCTCTACATCCTCCTGCAACTCCTAATTGCCTCAATACTACAAACTCGGCAAAACAATTGAAGTGGAAATTGGAGATAAATAAATTTTAAAAATTAAAAAATAAATAAAGTTTGAATTTAGGGAAACTGATAAAAACTAGTTTTGCCAGAAATTATATTTTAAAAAATAAATTATTTAATGAATTAATTTATTTATTACAATTATGTACATTACTCACTGAATAAATGTTCACCACAATATAAAAACATTTCTGTACAAGTGCGGCAGGACCGCATGTGATTCAGCATCTAAAACAATGAAGCAACCAATTATTTATTTATAACTAGATGATTGTGCATTAAAGTGTGCAATCACATGGCCCTTATTTTACCCGACACGTGAGTCTGAAATTACACATAGCTGTTTTCCTCACCACAATCTGCAATCGGTTTTAGTTTCGTCCCTGAAATTAACAAAAATATTTTAAAATATTAAAAAAAGAATAAATAAAAAAAAATGAGATTATATTATATTATATTATATTATATTATATTATATTATATTATATTATATTATATTTATATTATATATGCCAGATTGTTCGCAAATCATCATGGCACGCCTTTGTTTATATCTTTTGGCTTTGTGACAGCAGCTGTTTGTTTTCTTTTTGGTTTAAATTGTTTTTAAGTTATTTTTGATATATCAAAACAATTTAAACCAAAAAGAAAACAAACAGCTGCTGTCACAAAGCCAACAAGATATAAACAGAAGGCGTGCCATGATGATTTACGAACAATCTGGCAACCCATACATATAGCCATACAGCTGAACACTGGCAACCTCCTTTGTTGCATTGCGGGACATAAACACCCTAAAACATACAGTTTAACTATTACAGACAATTAAATCTGTTTAAACATTAATAAATCTATGAGAAAATCTGATTTTATGATTTTGGATGTACATGTGAGCTCATGTAGGAGGAGCTAAAGGGGTTCCATGTGTTTATCAGATGAGAAGATCCCAAGCTTGTTTTTTTTCCCCACAGAACTGTCACTTCACATCAGTCTTAAAGCCCGTGTCCCGATCTGACATTCTCACTTAGAAAAAATGTCATCAGACCTGATTAAGCATTCATCATCAGAAATCTAATTCCAGCAAGGTCTAATCTGACCTCAGCTCGTGCACAGGTGCTCAATGTTCCCGGAAATTAACCGAACAAACAAAAACAAACAAACAAACAAACAAACAAACAAACAAACCACTCGGAGAGAGAAAGCTTCACTTCACAGATGAAACCGAAGTCTTTTAAATGTCATATCCTGTTTATAACAGAAGAGCAGCTAACTCACAGGAAATGCAGTGCAGCTCGTGGAGCAGAAGAAAGTAAACAGTGGATATGAGCAGGACGTGGAAAAGTTCTGCAGTCCAACCTGTCCATCTGAATCAGTCTCTCTCTCCTGCTCTCTCTCTCTCTCTCTCTCTCTCTCTCTCTTCTCTCCTGCTCGCCCCTCTCTCTCTCTCTCTTTCTCTCTCCTTTCTCTCCCCTCTCTCTCTCTCTCTCTCTCTCCTGCTCGCTCTCTCTCTCTCCCCTCTCTCTCTCTTTCTTCTCTCTCCTGCTCCTCTCTCTCTCTCTCTCTCTCTCTCTCCTGCTCGCTCTCTCTCTCTCTCTCTCTCTCTCTTTCTTTCTCTCTCCTGCTCCTCTCTCTCTCTCTCTCTCTCTCTCTCTTTCTTTCTTTCTCTCCTGCTCGCTCTCTCGCCCCTCTCTCTCTCTCTCTCTCTCTCTCTCCCTCTCCCTCCCTCTATTTTTTCTGTCGCTTTTCTTCGTTTATGTTTTTATTTACAATAAAATGGTGTGTCCATGCGCTCACCTCGTCCCGTCTTCTTCCTCTCAGCTGGACCTGAGCTCCTGAACACCGAACACACCGAGGAGCATCCTCCTCACACACACACACTCCTCCCCCCCCACACACACACACTCCTCACCACAGCGGACACAGGGCCAGGGCTCACGTGATACCGGTAAATGCTGCGGTCACGTGGCTCTCGCGCGCTTTAATAGCGTAATCAGCCAATCAGAATTCACTCACGTTTCCTGCGTCACAATTTCGATTGACTTGTGAATGTTAGTCTTCATCAACACAGGACTGTGACCTGAGCAAAATAATTCACGTGTGTGTTGCAGGGGGGGTGTGTGTGTGTGTGTGTGTGTGTGTACATTTTTTTCTTCACGTGTGTTACGATGACGCTGAATTATTATGCACAACATGATGCCACAAAAATTATTATTATTATTATTATTATTATTATTATTATTATTATTATTATTATTATTATGGGCATCATGTTGTGTATGCTGAACTAAATTCTGGTTCAGTTAAATCTCATCTTAGCTTAAAACTCTGAAATTAAGGGTATTTTAGAATATTCAAGAATTTGAATTTAAGAAAAAAAAAAAATGAAAATAATTACAAATGAATTCTGGAAATGTTAGAGAACCCAATAATCCGTAAAGACACAGAGCTTTCCCAGAAACTAACTAACTAACTAACTAACTAACTACCTAACTAACTACCTAACTAACTACCTACCTAACTAACTAACTAACTAACTAACTAACTAACTAACTAACTAACTAACTAACTAACTAACTAACTAACTAACTAACTAACTAACTAAACAAACAAACAAACAAACTAAATAAATAGATAAATAAACACACATTTTCTGTACACTCTGTCCTGTGATATGGAAATCAAATAAAAAAGTTTGTATGTGTTTAATACTCATCTGACTGATCAATAAAATAATAAACATTACTATCAACTAACAAAGGAGGAGCTAACAAAGAGGACAAAACAGGACAAGACATCAGACATGACATGGACACGGAGCTTATCAGGGCGGTGGGTTTGGGGGGTTATTTGGGGGTGATTGGAGATATGGGGGTATAACAGGGTATGTGGGGGTATAAAGAGTTCAGGTAACTGTTATGCATGATGCTAACTGTGGTATCTGTGAATGTTGTGGGTCTGTGTGTGTAATTTTGTATGTTTTTCAGCATTAAGCCTGAGCTGTGTGTGACGGCTCGGATTATGTGGCGTGTGTAGGATCTGAACTCTTCTGTATTGTGGTATGGAGCTGATGAGTTGTGGCCAGTTTTATTTTTATTTGAGGCAGAGATGGTTGTTGGTATCTTGGTGATGGTAAGAAGAGCTGCTCTGAGTGTTCTCCTTTGTGATGCTGATCCCAGGGAATGAATCTGTGAGTAACACGAGTGAAGAGGTGAATGTGATGGTGTGATTTAGAAGACTTGATATTTCCTCAATGATCTGCGGAGTGCTGTGTGTCCTGTGTGTAAGCATCTGGCGTGCTTTGTGTGATCCGTGTACAGATGTCCGATTCCTCAGGAGTGAGCTCTGATGGATATTTTGTATTGTACCAGGTGCAGATGTTATGTAGGACATGTTTCTGTGCATTTGATTGCGTGAACATCTTCCCGTTTTTGATATGCTATTCTATCTGTAGAGCTGGATTTAAACATTGTTTTATTTATTCTGGATGGGATTTTATTTGGTTGTGCGATATAGTGTTTATATTCTATAATGGGAGAATAATGTGTTGACCTTTGGGTTGGTTTTAAAGACTATAATGGATCTGAGTTGTAGAAATTTAAAGAAATGTTTATTTTCTAGTCTCTGCTTCTCGGTGTGATATGAGGATGATGTAAAGCTGTTGTTTTGACCCACATTGTGGCTGGTTTATTGTTTTACGGTGTGCGTCGGCTGTGTAAGACCTTTTTCTACTCATGTGGAGAAGTTTGTTATCTTCAGGGTATTTGTGAAGTCAGGGTTCGGTGTGTTTTTATTTTGTCGAGTGGTGAATTTATAGTTTTATAACATTTCCACTAAGCTGCTGAGCTTTTGAAGCAGAGGTGAGGTTTGATAGCTGTACTGAGGAACAGTAGATCTGAGAGTCTGATGATTTCTTTCCATAATACTTATTCGGTACTAACAAACACACTATATTGCCAAAAGTTTTGGGACACCATTCCAAATCATTGAATTCAGGTGTTCCAATCACGTCCATGGCCACAGGTGTATAAAATCAAGTACCTAGGCATGCAGACTGTTTCTACAAAACATGGATGAGTGAGTTTGGTGGGGAAGAACTGACCTGCACAGAGTCCTGACCTCAACCCCATAGAACCCCTTTGGGATGAATTAGAGCGGAGACTGCGAGCCAGACCTTCTCGTCCAACATCAGTGCCTGACCTCACAATTGTGCTTCTAGAGGAACGGTCAAAAATTCCCATAAACACACTCCTAAACCTTGTGGAAAGCCTTCCCAGAAGAGTTGAATCTGTTCTAGCTGCAAAGGGTGGGACAACTCCATATTACATTCATGTGCATGTAAAGGAAGATGTCCCAAAAGTTTGGCAATATAGTGTATCTCATCTCTCTGACTGGGTTTCATTATGTATTAGAGTTGATTACTGAGGTCATATCGTTTGGGTCATTATGTCCTCTGTGATATTTATGTCTTTATAAAGTGGTTTAGTTTAGTAGACTATTTATTTGGGGTATTTTTTATAGCTGCTGCTGTTCTCCCACTGAGATCCAGGGGACGGTTTATCCAGCGTTGGAGATCATTATTCATGTTGCTCAGTAACAGGTTAAAATTTTGAGTTTATGTGTTTATGTGAGCTTTTATACCAAAATCACTGATGTAGTCTGTGTGCTGTGGGGACATGGTGTAGAGACTATACTGGAGTTTCAGAGAGATTTATAGTGAGAGGAAGTGAATTCATGTGGATTAACGTAGATATGGTCCGGTTAACTGAGTAAATAGAAAGTTTGGAATAGTTTTGATTGTGTGAATAGTCTTATGGGTTTTGTAAAAAGAGGAAAATGCCATCATACTGTATAAACCATATAAAGATAATACTGTAAAAAGAGAGAGGGAGAGGGGGGGCAGAGAGCGAGAAAGAAAGAAAGAGGGGGGGGGGAGAGGGAGAGAGAGAGAGGGAGAGAGAAAGAGAGAGGGAGGGGGAGAGAGGGAGGGGGAGAGAGGGAGGGGGAGAAAGAGAGGGAGGGGGAGAGAGGGAGGGGGAGAAAGAGAGAGAGGGAGGGGGAGAGAGAGAGAGAGGGAGGGGGGAGGGAGAGAGAGAGAGAGGGAGGGGGAGAGAGAGAGAGACGGAGGGGGAGAGAGAGGGAGGGGGAGAGAGAGAGAGGGAGGGGGAGAGAGAGAGAGAGGGAGGGGGAGAGAGAGAGAGGGAGGGGGAGAGGGAGAGGGAGAGGGAGAGGGAGAGACAGACAGAGAGAGTCCAAAGACATGCTTCTAGGCTGGTTGGAGTCTCTAAATTGTCCGTAGTGTGTGTGATTGAGTGAAAGAGTGTGTGTGCCCTGTGATGGGTTGGCACTCCGTCCAGGGTGTATCCTGCCTTGATGCCCGATGACGCCTGAGAAATCTGCTTCTCTTTATCCCATTAACTGTCTGTTAACACAACACATCGCTCCAGATATCGGCTCACTTATCAGTTTGTGTTTTCTCTCACATGATAAATAATCCTTTTTTACTGGATTGGTTTAACTGACGTTAAGGATGAGGGAAGAATTCCTGACAAAAGCTTTAAGCACTTTTCAAAGCTTTTAATTGAAACCTTTGATCTTCTTTCAGCACACAAGCAAAGACTTGTACATTGTTTACTGTGACACACTCACTTCAGCTCTGTTCAGACTTGCTGACCAGCTGATTAGATGATCAACACCAGATCGGTCAGTACAGACGTTCTCCAGGAGCAGGATTGAGTAACACTCCACCTTTTAGCATTATGTTTAAAGTCACGTGATCTTAGCATTCTAACAGTGAAGCTACAATTCATCTATCAGTAGCTATGCCTGTTATTAGCTTCAAGCCCCGCCCCTTCTGTACTGTGCATGATGGGACATGTTACTGAGAAACCACACAAAAGTGTTAAACTCCTCTGTCCTGAAGATGTGGGAAAGTTTTAAAGCTCTGACTGTTCCACAGCGCTGACACTGGAGACTCCTTCAATTCCTGAACCCACTGTTACATTAGAAATGATATTGTCTCAGAGCGAGTGCATGAATTATTAATAGAGCTGTTTTCTGCTGTCAGAGCTGCTGTTAGAGAGAATTAATCAACACCTTCTCATCATGTCTCAGCTTTCTGGTCTCCAGCCAAAGCACATGAACGGACAGCGCTGAACATGACGTTGTATAACGAGTGACAAATTTCACACATACGCATAAAGCGAGTTCATCTGGACACTGCACTCGATGGTCTTCCTGGAGAGAGGCCATGTAATTAGAGCGAGAGTGTGAGGAGTCGTGGCGAGTCTTAATGTCTACATTTTATTGACTGATAACTAATCACACACGGTACATCAACACTTTCTTGTTAAGTACTTGATTGGATTAACCCGTGCCACACCCAAAAACACACAATACACAATAAACACTCATGTGATACTGTACACAACAATAAAAAAAAATAAATAAAGAAGTTCTTGTTACAAGATACTTGCAGGATAAAAGCCACTACTAGCTGAGGAAATACTCGTGTTTGTGCAACGTGCACGATGTGTCCTACAGGTGAGCATACAATGCTCTAACACCAGAGACCTGATTACAGAGAAAAATACCACAACCCACACATCATGAAGACGACAGAAGCAGTGAGTACATTTAAAATCTGAACAGAAAAAAGTCTTCCACAGGAAAGAAACTCTTTTCTTTTTCTTTATACACAGCTGAATAAGTGCATTCCTTTAATAATGTTCTAATGGACCACTGACTGCTTTAACAGGCTGAGAGTTATAGAGTTTAAAACCTCCACTGATGATGACGATGATGACGATGATGATGTAATGCTCTGTGATCGAATCAGCTCTTGTCTCATCAAGTCACATGGAGTCCGTCTCTCCGTCTCTATAACAAAGGGGCGTGATGACATTTATAACAATAAGAAAGGAGGCATGAGTGATGTTGTCCCCTCACCCCGCCTGGCCTTTAGGAGATGTCCGAGAGCGGGCGTGTCCCTGCGTGGTCTCCATAGAAACCAGACCCAGAGTGGTGGCTACCAGGACAGCTACTTTCTCCCCCAAACAAGCGCAGGTGTCCAGAAGGCAACGTGTGCGTGCGCTGAGTGTCATGGCTGCCATGATGAACTCGTAGTCCTCACGCGTGACCGCACGCTTCGCACGCAGCACGTCCAGCAGGTTGTTGAGTCGCCCCTCGGTCATGAACTGCACGATGGCCTCACGTCTCTCCTGCAGCAGCCGACAGCAGGTCCAGCCGGAGGACACCGGAAACATGGCTGTGGAGAGAGATCAGATTCCATCAGATTTAAAACATCAGATTAGATCAGACAGAGGGCAGACGCTCATGAGCTGCTTTTCAGATCTGAGGAAATAATCACACTGTAAATAAAATAAAAATATTAAAATATACTTACATTTATCTCGTATTTCATATCATACGAGTATAAGACACTCATTAGAAGATTATCTCATTTATTTCTGCATTTTTTGCTCATTTCCTGCCTCATCTAGCCTGTTTGATGCTCATTTTAAAGCATTTCTAATCTTTCCTAGTCACTTGTTAAGATTGTTATTATAATATTTTTTGTATATTTAGGATTTTATGATTAAATCATGCTCCTGAATAAACTTCACTGCATGTACATGGAATATTTCTGCACTGGTTTGTCCTGACTCTTTCCTTTCTGTTCAGTTTAATACACAGAGAGCTTCGGTTCTTCTGATCTAACACGAGGAACAAGTCTCACTGAGGAACCACACGCTGAGACGTCATGTACTTTTACACTAAAGGCATCAGAATTATCCAGAAACTTAATAAAGATGAATAAACTGCAGTTTGAAATCAGACGCCGAACAAAATTCAAATTCTATACGGAGATCTGTGTGTGTGTGTGTGTGTGTGTGTGTGTGTGTGTGTGCTCTCTCTCTCTCTCTCTCTCTCTCTCTCTCTCACACACACACACACACACACACACACAGTAAAAATGAAGCCTTTTCAAGACGAAAACACGGAAAGAGAAAAACAGTGACCCTCTCGGGAGGAAACGCAGTGGACGCAGATAAGGCAGAGCCCAGGGGTTTTGGTCATTCAGGAAGTTCATCAACAAGCTGTCAGAAGTGCTTACAGTGCACAAGTCAGCGCTCTACACATACCATGTTTGTTGAGGGCAAATATACTTTAGCTGCTGTCACACTTTACCAAGGAGGAGGACTGAGAGGAAGCAGGTAAGTGCAGAGTGGACTTTAATTACAAAACACACTGGTGAAAACAAAGAAACTGAAACGGCGCACAAATAAAAGACACTGAAAAAACAAGCTAAACTGAAACACTGTAGTTAGAACCCTAACAAAGTCCCAAGGTGAAAAAGCACGACAGAAGCACAGACGATCGATCCACAGGGCACAGTCAGGAAGAGAAGTCTCTGAGGAAGCAACCATAATGCTAGCCAACGACTGAGTGGAGTGAGGGAGCTAAATGGCGCGCTGGTAATTGGGTGCAGGTGACAGTGCTAGAACTCCGGTGATTGGGGGCGTGGTTGAGTGGCTGTGATCGGTGCATTCGTGACAGTACCCCCTCCCCCACAGGCATCTCCAGATGCTCGGGAACGGCGACGAGGACAACCACGGCCCCTGGGAGCGGGATGGCCTGGGTGGCGCTGATGGAATTCCACGAGTAGCGAGGGGTCGAGGATGTCATCCCGATCCACCCAAGACCTCTCTTCAGGACCATACCCCTCCCAGTCGACCAGATATTGGAGACGGCCGCCGCATCGCCTGGAGTTCACGACTTCCCGGACCTGGTAGATTGTGTCGTCAGTCTTGATCTCGGGCGGAGAAGGTATCTCAGGTTCTACGGACGGAGGAGGAAGAACAGAATCAGTGAATGGTTGAAGTAAAGATACGTGAAAGGTCGGTGAAATGTGGTATTAACGGGGAAGCTGAAGTTCATATGTCACATCATTTATCTGCCTCAGGATGGTGAAGGGACCTATGTAGCGAGGGCTCAGCATCTTGCAGGGGAGCCGGAGGCGGATGTCTCGAGTGGAGAGCCAGACCTTGTCACCTGGATGATAGAGAGGTGCATCACGGCGGCGGACATCCACCTGAACCTTCTGACGTCGGCCTGCCCGCTGCAGATGGACGTGCACTGATTCCCATACCCTCTCACTCTCTCGGAATCAGTGGTCTACGGTGGGTACCTCGGACAGTTCTGCTGACCACGGAACAAGAGGTGGCTGGTACCCGAGAATGCACTGAAAGGGCGTCAGTTTGGTTGATTCTTGGCGTAGAGAGTTCTGCACATACTCAGCCCAGGGAAGGTATTGGCTCCAGTTGTGCTGATGGTCGTGGCAGTAGGCCCTGAGGTAGCGCTCGATCTCCTGGATCTTACGTTCAGTCTGGCCATTTGTCTGTGCGCGATACCCAGAGGATAGACTCACCGACACCCCCAGCAGCTTGAAGAATCCTCGCCACACTCTGGAAATGAATTGAGGCCCTCTATCAGACACAAGGTCCTCCGGAATGCCAAAATGTCTGAAGACGTTGCTGAAGAGGGCCTTCACCGTTTCCAGGGCTGTAGGTAGGCCTTTGAGTGGGATGAGTTTACAGGCCTTGGAGAAACAGTCTACAGTGACAAGGATTGTGGTGAAGCCATTAGAAACTGGTAAATCCGTGGCAAAGTTAATAACCAGATGGGACCAGTGGCGGTGCGAAATAGGGAGCGGTACCAGTTTACCCTCTGGTAGATGACGTAAGGTGGAGACCATGGCACAGACTGAGCATCCTCTTACAAAGCAGGCGACATACTCGGCCATGTTGGGCCACCAATACCGTTCCTTGAGGAGTGAGAGGGTTCGCTGCCTGCCTGGGTGGCCAGATCCCAGAGAAGCATGTAACGAGTCCAGAAGGGAAAGACGTAGGGATGTTGGTGCATATACTTTACCATCTGGACCTCCTGGCGGAGCAGGTTCCTCTTCGGTGGCAGCACCAATATCATCATCCAGCGACCAAGTGATGGGACACACAAACAGGTCTGGAGGGAGTATGGGTTCCGGTTCTTCTGGCATTGGGTCTGAGGAATGGATTCTAGAAAGAGCGTCGGCCTTGGTGTTTTTATTTACAGGACGGTAGGTGACACAGAAGTTGAATCGGGTAAAAAACAGTTCACAGTTCCCGATATCATGGTTCTGCTCCACCAGGGATAACTTCTTGGAGAAGTAGGCACATGGGTGGAGTACTGGGGTTTCACCTCTCCGTTGGGACAAGACTGCTCACACTCCTAGTGCAGAAGCGTCCACTTCTACAACGAAAGGCCGGGTTGGGTCAGCATGGATGAGAGTTGGGGCCGTACAGAAGGCGGCTTTCAGCTTCCAGAAGGCTTCGATTGTGCCTGATGTACAGCTGACATTTTTGGGTTTCTTACATAGGCGGGAGGTGAGAGGAGCGGTGAGGTCACTGTACCTTGAGATGAATCGACGGTAAAAGTTCGCAAACCCTAGAAAATGTTGCAGATCCTTCACGGTGCCGGGTTGTGGCCAGCTCTTAATGGCTTCCACTTTGGCACAATCCATCTGTATCCCCTCAGGTGATATGATGTAGCCCAGGAACTGGGTAGTGGATTGGTGGAACTCCCATTTCTCAAGCTTGAGGTAAAAGTGGTAATAGCGGAGTCGGTGGAGTACCTGTTTAACGTGATCTACATGATCAGAAAGATTGGGGGAGTAGATGAGAATATCATCAATGTAGACAACGACAAACCTGTGGAGCATGTCCCGGAAGATCTCATTCATAAAACTTTGAAAGACTGAGAGGGCGTTAGAGAGCCCATATGGCATGACCAGGTACTCATAGTGTCCTGATGGAGTTATGAAGGCCGTTTTCCACTCGTCTCCTCGTCGGATGCGGATGAGGTTGTATGCACTACGAAGGTCTAGCTTGGAGAAGATCTGAGCTCCGTGTAGTTCCTCCAGGGCCGCAGGTACTAGAGGTAGAGGGTGAGCAAATTTTACCATCTGGGAGTTGAGGACACGGTAGTGAATACAGGGTCGAAGCCCTCCATCCTTCCTGGCCACGAAGAAGAAGCTGGAAGCCGCCAGAGAGGTGGATGGTCAAATGAACCCCTGTTGTAATGCCTCGCTGATGTACTCCTCCATGGCCTTATTCTCCGGGATCAAGAGAGGGTAGACTCTTCCTTTGGGGAGCTTGGCAACAGGCAGGAGGTCGATCGCACAGTCCCATGGTCGGTGTGGCGGCAGTTTCGTAGCAGCCATCTGGCTGAAGACATCCTGGTAATCTTGATACTCCCCTGGGAGGTTGGCCTGGGTAGAGGACACCAAACTTTCAATGGTGGTAGACCCTAGGAGGGCCGTTTCCGGGGGTGCGCAACGGGAGCGATCGCAGACAGTGTTGTAGACAGTAGTCACTCCACTGATCAATGCTTCCTGAAATCCACCTGATGTTTGGTTGGTGCTTAGCCAGCCAGGGGCATCCCAGGATGACATCTACCGCTGACTCCTCCAGCACCAGCAGAGATAACGTCTCCTCGTGAAGACAGCCAATCCGTAGATTCAATTCTGGCATTTTCCACTGCACCAGCCCCTTGCCCAACGGCTTTCCCTGAATAGTGGTGATCCGGTACCGAGTAGGGTTTCTTTGGCGGGGTACCTTGCAGGCGGACAGCAGATGTGAGGAGATGAAGTTCCCAGATGACCCAGAGTCAAAGAGGACTTTCACCGAGGAGGATCGAGAGGCATGGATTAACATGACATCATGGTAACGTGGAGTAGCTACGGTAGAGCTGATATGAACAGTACTCACCGTTGGGCATGGAGGACGGGCTGGGCAGGTTTGGAGGAGGTGGTCATTTTCTCCACAGTACAGGCATAACCTGATAAGCGGTACTGGTCCGTCTGCATAGGTTCTGGTGCTGGGGAGCTGCAGGAGGATGACGTGTCAGAAGGTGTCCCTTCCTCGATGGAGACCACAAAGAGACATTGTGAGATATGCTGGGCCTTCAACATGAAGAGTTCCAGTCCCATAGAGTCATCATATATCGCCATCTGCTGTCGGATTTTGTGATTTAGGCCGCGCCGGTAAGCCAATAGTAGCGCTACCTCGTTCTAGCCGCTAGAGGCCACCAGCGTGCGGAAATGAAGGGTGTAGTCGTGAATGGCCTGATTGGCTTGTCGCAAACTGAACAGTTCGTCATGTACGGATAAGGCGGAAGTGCTCGTGCCAAACACATCCTTAAAGTGCACTAAAAAAGGGTCAAGGGACCACTTTCCGTGGTCCACATTGACTCGGCCCAGCGACGAGCTTTTCCTGACAGCAGTGAGATGATGAATGTGATCTTTGCGCGGTCTCCAGAGAATTGATGGGGAAGCATCTCGAAGTACAGCTGACACTGCATCAGGAAACCCTGACAACTCACCCAAATAAGCTGCCGGTATGACCATGGGACTGGTGGAGGCAGATGGAGTAGATGGGGTGAGTGATGATTGAAGGGCGGCACGCAGGGAAGAGACAAGTTCGGTGACTGGGTCTGGTGTGATTGGATCTCCAGCTTCCATCTCGGTGTGACTTTTAGTCTTTATTGGGTCTAGTATTCTGTCACACTTTACCAAGGAGGAGGACTGAGAGGAAGCAGGTAAGTGCAGAGTGGACTTTAATTACAAAACACACTGGTGAAAACAAAGAAACTGAAACGGCGCACAAATAAAAGACACTGAAAAAACAAGCTTAACTGAAACACTGTAGTTAGAACCCTAACAAAGTCCCAAAGGGGAAAAAGCATGGCAGAAGCACAGATGATCGATCCACAGAGCACAGTCAGGAAGAGAAGTCTCTGAGGAAGCAACCACAATACTAGCCAACGACTGAGTGGAGTGAGGGAGCTAAATGGTGCGCTGGTAATTGGGTGCAGGTGACAGTGCTAGAATTCTGGTGATTGGGGGCGTGGTTGAGTGGCTGTGGTCGGTGCATTCGTGACAGCTGCACGGAACTCACTGGAGGTGAGTTCCAGCCTGTAAACACGTTGCCTAAAAATACGTCTGTGGATTTTATGAAGTGCTGCTCGGCTCTTCGGTCAATTCGTCTACTCACACCAGCTTCAGGTCACAGCAATGGCCTTATCACTGAGGCCTGAGCGAGAGACTCCTACTAATACCTCAATATTTCTACAGCCAGAGGTGAAGCTGCACAGCGTTACGTTTATCCTTAGGACAGATGAGTTTACACACTTCTTCATGTAACACGCTGAATAAAGAGAGTCTGCTGAAGGAAAGACTGTTTATAGCTGCTATAATGGAAGCCACAAGAACTCAATTGATTTAAATGTAGGATTAAAAGTAACTTCTAACTATAAACGGATAAAAGCATGACATGAGTTTTTTAATAAAAACACAAATGGCTGTGGTATAAAAGGAGTAAAACACTTGATGTAATAAACATGTAATAGATCATGTATATAATGGCTGCAAACCCTTACGTTGGGTAGCAGGATGTAGAGGTGTGTGTGTCGGAGACGTGGGCGAGCCGCACGGTGTGTTCGGAGGTGGAGAGGGTCGAGTCTGTTTTACGTCCCAAGCTCCAGCACATCGTCTCACAGCAGAGTGACTGAAGGAGGAACTGACGTCTATAACATAAAATAAATAAATAAATAAACAATCACACAACACCAAGAAAAGAAGGTATAATGTCAGTTTTTATGTATTTTGTGTTAAAATAATTAGTACGAGAAACCTCGCTGACCGCTGCAGCACCGTGTCATAGGCGAGGCTTGGGCCAGAGCGGGAGAAGGCGGACTTCCTCTCGGACTCTGCTCGTCTGATCTGCGGGTCTGAGCGTTGTGTTTGTATGAGAACGGAACCGTCACTGCCATCGTCTTAGACTTCAGGTATTTCGGACCCGTGCAGCCTCCGTAGCCCTGAAGACGTGTTTAAAGTGAGCGGAGAGAAAGACTGACTGTTCATATCGTAACATTCATACAAGGATTTATGCAAATGAGGCTTTGTAAATTTGTATATGTAATAAAACCAAATAAAACTTTACATTTCAAAAAGTTTCTGTTTGGTCAATGAAAAATGTTTATTTCACACAGTGAGATGTTACATGCTCAGAAGAAAGACTTGGACTGAATCACCAAAAACATCACACACTCATCTGTATAAAATTTATCATTAATCCAACAATAATAATAAAGATTTTCGATATAATATTAGATATTTCTAATCGTGATTAGTTGGGATAAAGCTGCTGTGTGAGATTGTGTTCACTGTTAGAAATAAAAAATAAAATGCTTTCAGAATGTGAGATTTTTTATTTTTATTTTGTGCAGATAACATGTGATAGATCAGGAAAGAAGCTTTTTAATAGTAAACGATGTGATGTGATTATAAAGTGGGCGGAGCTTATTTTTTTAGAGAATGTGGTGACCGGATAAACAAAAAGAAAAAGTTACAGATTATATTTCGCTTCAGAGTTTCAGCTTAAAGTAACAGATTGTTTAAAGCAGATAAAAAATAAATAGAAATAAATTTTCTACCTCCAGGTTGTTGAGCTCGATAGACAACGCCCAGGCTGCAGTGTGTTTACAGCTCAGCAGCGCCCTCTCCTGGAGACAACACACAAACTCAGTATTTAGTATATAACTGTATACACATGCTCTCTCTCTCTCTCTCTCTTTCTCTGTCTCTCTCTCTCTCTTTCTCTCTCTGTCTCTTTCTCTCTCTTTCTCTGTCTCTCTATCTCTCTCTCTGTCTCTTTCTCTCTCTCTCTCCCTCTCTCTCTCTCTCACACACACACACACGCACACTCTCTCCTGGTTGAGTATTCACTTCCCCTCTGTAATTAAGTGCTGTTTGATTTCTTCTGAATGAGGACAGATTGTTCAGTACCTTGCAGGTTTGTATCAGGTGAACTGCTCTGCATTCAGCTCCCGGGTCCAGAGTTTCCAGAACCTTCCTGAGCTCCAGCACACACTCTGTATTCAGATGGAATGTTCTTCATAAGTATAATGAAAGATGCATAAATGTTATTATTTAAGACTGAAGTTTTATCTAACCTTCAGCCAGCGGTCGCTGTTTTGGATCAACAGACCAACATCTGGTCATGAGCTGAGTGAGGGCGTGGCTTTGTGGTGTCTCCAGGGGCAACAGATTCCTTGTCATACCTGGCCATGGCCCTTCCTGAGCACACATAACCAGGTTCTGCAGCTGATCAAAACCTAAAAACATCAACAAACCAAATGGAAATATGAGATATTACAAAAATGTGTTTAAAAAATATTCTCTAATTCATCTAATTGTCAGTTAATTATCAGACAACATTTGGAAGTGACACTAAACCGGATTTATAAATTTCTACATTTCTCGTGACGATTTGTTCATGTCAACAGCTCAGTTTGTATCATCGCTGCTAGCTAGTGGCATGTAAACTAGCTTGTACGGTCATGTAACTGTGTTAGCTAGCGTTCAATAATGTCTGAACAGGTTCTCTGGATTCCTTGGCACCAGATGGACAGATTTATCATCAGAGAGAGAGAAAGAGAGATAGAGAGAGAGAGAGAGAGAGAGAGAGAGAGACAGAGAGACAGAGAGACAGAGAGAGAGAGACAGCTAGAGAGATAGACAGATAAGGTATATAGTACCTTCATATGGTGGTCGTCTGTTCAGTGTTTCCCACATCAGAACACCGAAACTGAAAAAGTAAGTGTTAAGACGAGTGAGAACCCGACATCACTGAGCTGCTCATCTGTGTGAAAATGCAAAGATTTGAAGATGTGAATGGAAGATGGAACTCACCTGTACACATCAGACTTCACACCTGGAACGTTTCCCAGCAGAACCTCTGGTGCCAGGAAGGCCAGGTCTCTGAAACATGGAGCTCGGGTTCTCACATCCACCAACGTCTCACATCCCCAATCACACAGCTGTAACACAGAAACACTCACACTCAGATAATAATAATAATAATAATAATAATAATAATAATAATAAATCATCATCATCATCATCATCAGAACAACTCACACTGTCTTACATTGTTATTATTACTATTAGTAACAGCAGTATTGGGTACACTGTTAATTTCTTTTGATATAATATTATTACATTATTATATATTTTTCTTTAAATCTAATTTTTATTTAATATACCCTGCTCAAAAAAATGAAGTGAACACTTAAATCACACATGGGATCCCAATGAAGTAAATATTTAAATTGAAAATCTTTACTTATAAACACTGTATAGTTTGTTGTGAAGAAATTGATGTGAGAGTGATGTGGTCAGTGGAAACCAAAATCATCAACACACTGAGGGCTGGACTCAAAATCTCATCGGAAATCAAAGTCAAATATTGAAATTATTGAAATATTGACCTCCACGTACTCTCCACTTAACATCAGGACATGCTCCTGATATCTCCTCCATGCTCCTGAAACTGTGCTGGGAAACACACCAAGTCTTACCATGTGTGTGTGTGTGTGTGTGTGTGTGTGTGTGTGTGTGTGTGTGTGTGTGTGTGTGTGTGTTTGTGTGTTTGTGTGTTTTGAAGAAAGTGGTGTAGTTAGCATTACTTTAGCACGGTACTGGTGGTCAAGCAGGACATTGGTGGTCTTCAGTGCAGCGTGAGGCAGAGAGATGGCATGAAGAATGTTTAAACCCTCAGCTACGTCCAGCAGGATCCGCAACCGAAGGGCCAGAGGCAGGTCGGGGTACAGGTTAGTCTGATCAAAGATTAGATTTAAGAAAGACAAATCAGAAATACAGCAAAAATGACAAAACATAAAACAATGAATAAACAGCACTTTAATTATTCAGTGATGTGACACTTTCACTGTGTCCTGATTCACTCTGACTCCTGATTCACTCTGACTCCTGATTCACTCTGACTCCTGATTCACTCTGACTCCTGATCACTCTGAGTCACGATTCACTCTGAGTCACGATTCACTCTGAAGCAGAATCAGGTTTATTGGACAAATATGTTTTTACAGGCACAAGGAATTTGGTATAGGATTTTGTTTACCCTCAAAAGTACAGATATAAAATAACTACACTATACATTTAAATTACAAACAGTGCTATACAGGAAAAAAAGTCAATAAAGTCCACAATATAGAGCTTATGAGACAGGTTACACTCTGAGTGTTGATTCACGCAGCACTTTATTAAACATTGACATCACTTCAGGATTTAAAGTGATGTAACATGTTGTAAAAGGTCTCAGGACATCAGGATTCGATTTAGGACAGCACTAAAGCAGGAGTTCTGCACCACAGAATAATGAAGCACTAAAACTCTAACATGTTTTGTCATATGACAAGCTGCTAGGGAAATTCCAGACCGGGAGAAAAACTTTCCCTTCCAGTGTTTCTAAAAATGGTTTGTGAGGTTGAGTAACCTACTTCAGCTCAGTGAGCACGACCTTCTGCATTCACTCACTTCTCTTTTTTAATTCATCTTTTTTTTGTTTGTAAATGAAAAAAAAGACTTGAGACTGGCCCAATACAGTGGATCCGATCATTTAATGAAAGAAGAAAAGACAAAGTTGTAGTTTTCTTTCAGTGAAGTTTTTAGCCTTGCGTTATACATGTTTTCAGTTAAAAAAAAAAAAAAACATTTTAAGGCTTATTAGTTTTTTAAAAGAGCAAATAGAAACTACTGAAACTAATGTAATAGAAACTAAATAAAAGAACTAACTGATAGTCAAGGGTTCAGATGATAACTCAGTAGACTTCATCGCTCTGAGATATGAGAGAATTCTGATTGTGTATAAATATCATGCCACATATTAAATGTAAAAAACATCTTCATGTATCAGGACATGTGTACAATCATTTTAATAAACACACACACACACACACACACACACACACACAGAAGTGTGATCTCACCTCATAGAGCAGTGAATGTAGAGATCCTTCAGGCATCCAGTCCCACAGCAGACCTGTGAGAAAGCGACTCCGATACACACCTACAGGCAGCAGAACTCGCTTCACACACACTCCACCCTGCGCCAAGGCTTCCTGCATCTGTGACAAACAGCTGGAGCACACACACACACACGTGCTCTTTATCTCGTCTAGACGCAGTAACATTTCACATTATTCAGATGAAAACTACATAAAATAATCCTTCACAGCTTTCTCAGGTTCATTTTCTCACTACTATTCGCTCTATCATACATTTAACTCTATATTTATTTATTATTTACTTTATTAGTTTTAAATGGACTAAAAGGTGAATTAGAGACGTGTTTGGGAGTAAACGTAACACGTTAAGGGTGTGGTCTGTGGTCCCACACCAGCGAGAAGACCACACACATCTTCCTCACAGATCTTTCTTCATCATTACAAATAAAATAAAGGCCAGTGAGTGTATGATGAGATTCATTAACAGGAAAATATCAAAAGCTCAACAGTTTGCACCCCTCTTTTCCTTTCTGAAGGTGATGTCCATTCAGTCTACCTGACTTCTTTACCTGGAACACTTTCTCTCCTGAGTTTCTCTCAGATGAATATTACACACACTTTCTCTTTCTTTTCTTGTGAACAAACTGCAGAAGTATTCCTGACACTTCCCCACCCCTTTCCTTCCTCCACCTTGGGGACGCAAACCTTTGCACTCACCTGTACTCACCTGTCTGTGTTGAGGAGTTTGAGAGTTACTGCGCGCGCAGACGTCCTCAGGTGTCCCCGTAAGCACGCGCCCGCGCTGCTTCGGACCAACGCCACGTTAATCAGCTCCGCTTCATCGACCTCCTCCAACACAGCCGCCATGTTGCTCAGCTCTGTCTGGACCGGGACCGGGACACTGTCTGACTCGCGTCAACTGAAACGGAAAGCACCTCGAGCTCGCAGCGTGTGACGCAACGTGTTTACGTGGCTTCTGATTGGCTGCAGCGGCGGCGGCGGAAATCCCCTTTCATCTGCTCCTGCTGCCCGTCCTTCACCTCAGCTCTCTCCTCCTTCTGCAAAGTGAGCGACCTTCTGCCTCAAAACGAGAAGTCAGACTGAGAAAAAAGTTCAAGGCAGAAAAGTCTACATTCTGTTCCGCAAAGAAATATTAATAGCATCAGAAAAAAAAAAGTGTTTCAATGTACAGCATCCTTATCTTATCTTTATATTTCTCCTCCTTCTCATGTCCTGTTTAATCCTGATGACATGATGAGATGATTTATGGGTAATGATATCAAAATATTATTATATTCCATATCACATTTACGTTTTATAAACTGACCTCTACAGAATGAACGGCACCCTTTAAGGCAAGGTGAGTTTATTTGTACAGTACATTTTATATTTCACAAAATAACTCACAGGTCCTTTCCAAATATACTAAATCAAACCAGAATCCAAAGATTTCAAGCAAATCAAGTCATATTTATTAATAAAATTCAACAGATAGTGCTGAAAACCTAGTCTAAAGATTGGCAGTGTAATAAAGTGAATGTTTTAGTGAATGTAGAACTACAGAAAGATCCATCTAGATGAAGATATCCACATTTCCAACGTCATCTGGACGTCGAGTCCAGTTCGGTGTAAGAGCTGAGAGAGAGAGAGAGAGAGAGAGAGAGAGAGAGAGAGAGAGAGAGAGAGAGAGAGAGAGAGAGAAAGAGAGTCTGGTTGTAGGAGGGTGCTGTGGTCTACAGAATCAAGAGCAAGATCCATTCAAAAGCAAAAGTGAGATGAATTTTATGATTTTGTTTTTGTTGATTTCCCTCTGGGGGAGAATCAGTCTGGATCAATCAGATACAGGACATTTGTGATGACGTGAGTAGGACGTGATTCCATGTGAAAATCCTGTGAAGTTTCATTTCACCAGCTTCACACTCCTGAGGAACATGCAGAAGGTCTTCAAGATCTCAGATTCTTCTCCATCCACATTATTTTAAATGCTGTTATAAGCTCAGGTTTCTTCACATCTGACATGATGGCTGTTCAACATGTTTGTTTTTCTCATTATCATGTTCAATTATTAATCTACGGTTTAGTTTAAAGGCAACTCAGGTTTGGTGTGAAATATTCTGGAGAATTAGGAAAGAAACTGATCTTCACAAGAGCCACAAAATCTCCACAACATCATGTTCCTCAGAAAGTGATTTAAAAACAGACAAAAAACCCAAAAAAACTCATTTTTCTTTGAAAAATGACAAAATGGAAAATTGTGTGTGTTTATTTGAAATAGTTTCTTAGGGGTATCAGTAATCCTTCCACATTATCTTTAATAAAGAAAGATGTTATGTCAGATGTTTATTTCTAGCACCGAACCTCTTTAATCCACAAGGCTTTATAAAGTTTAATCAGTTTAACACAGCTGTGTGTTTATCCGTCTTTTCAGAGCATTAGTCAGGAGTCATTAATCCTTCCTCTACATTTAGGACGACAAATAACGGGAAGTCCCGTCTCTCCCCCGGCTCACATGTTCCTCCAGACTAAAACGCTGAGGTTTGCACACACACACACACACACACACACACACACACACACACACAGAGACTGAAGCGGGTCTGAAATTACTGGGTAAAAGTTAAAGATTTTGCTCCAGAAGCGTTCCTGACCTCTGTCCTGACCGCACACGACTCCTCTGTGTTTATTTTATTTCTTACTTTATTAAGTAGAACTGTGTGAGACAGAAATCTGCTCCTGATATTTTTTAATATCTCAGTTGTTTTTATTTGTCACATATACATCACTGCACAGTGAAATTCTTTCTTCACATATCCCATCCTTGGGTCAGAGCACAGGGTCAGCCATGTCAGTTACACGAACACAAAGATATTATTTTCTTTTTAATTTAAAGTGTTTTATTAATGCATTTAATCTGAGTTTATTTAAAAGATATATTTGGATAATTCTGTTCATCTCCTTAATCACGTTTGTTACTCAGGTTTTCAGCGAAAGTCGTGTCTTTATAGTAAACTCGACTCAAACTATTGAAACAGGACAAATGACTCACAGACACGACATCCTAACTCATCTGTGTGTCCAGTTTAAAGGCCATGACGAGGACACTGCAGCTGACCTGAGCTCATGACGCTAACACAACGAGCACGTCGCTGAATAACACAATAACACAACAGAAGCTCTGTGTGAAGTGGAATCACACTCCATCATTTCCTGAAGGATTTCAGAAAGCTTTCTGTTGAGTCATGTTCACAGGACTTCATGACCACATTAAAGAAAACAATCATTCCATAGTACAGAAAAAGACAGCAATGAAAACAGGAAGTGAGAGCTGAGAGGTGAAGTTTCACATCCATTTATAATCTGTGTCTGAATGTGATAACCTGAGAAACAGCCACAGAGTCCCAGTGTCCTGCACACACCCTAAACACACACACACACACACACACACACACACACGCACACACACCATACATCCAGACACTTTAGTTTGTTTGTTTACTTTTTTCCACTCGTTGTTTTTGTTGTTAAATAAGTTTGTAATGTTTATTCATAAATGCACTCATGTATCTTACTCTATAACTCTGTTCAGTGGGATTTTACATAAATGCTAATAAAGCACTACTGAACTGAACTGAGAGAGAGAGAGAGAGAGAGAGAGAGAGAGACAGAGAGACAGAGAGACAGAGAGACAGAGAGACAGAGGGAAAGTGTGTTGAGAGAGAGGGGGGGGCGTGTGTTTAGAGAGAGAGAGAAAGAGAGAGGGAAGGTGTGTTTAGAGATAGAGAGAGAGAGATTTAGAGAGAGAGAGGGAGGGAGAGAGGGAAGGTGTGTTTAGAGAGAAGAGGAGAGAGAGAGAGAGAGAGAGAGAGAGAGAGAGGGAAGGTGTGTTTAGAGAGAAGAGAGAGAGAGAGAGAGAGAGAGAGAGAGAGAGAGAGAGAGAGAGAGAGAGAGAAGGTGTGTTTAGAGAGAGAGCAGAGAGAGAGAGAGAGAGAGAGAGAGAGAGAGAGAGCAAGAGAGAGAGAGAGAGAGAAGGAAGGAAGGAAGGTGTGTTTCTAGCTACAGGTGAGAACAGGAACTCATTTCCCTGGGCATGAGAGAGAGGGAAAAGGTGTGTTAGAGATAGAGAGAGAGAGAGAGAGAGAGAGAGAGAGAGAGAGAGAGAGAGAGAGAGGGAAGGTGTGTTTAGAGAGAGAGAGAGAGAGAGAAAAGAGAGAGAGAGAGAGAGAGAGAGAAGGAAGGAAGGTGTATTTATAGCTACAGGTGAGAACAGGAACTCATTTCCCTGAGCATGAAATGTGTTTAGAGAGAGAGAGAGAGAGAGAGAGAGAGAGAGAGAGAGAGAGAGAGAGAGAGAGAGAGAGAGAGAGAGAGAGAAGGTGTGTTTAGAGAGAGAGCAAGAGAGAGAGAGAGAGAGAGAGAGAGAGAGAGAGCAAGAGAGAGAGAGAGAGAGAGAAGGAAGGAAGGAAGGTGTGTTTCTAGCTACAGGTGAGAACAGGAACTCATTTCCCTGAACATGAAATGTGTTTAGAGATAGAGAGAGAGAGAGAGAGAGAGAGAGAGAGAGAGAGAGAGAGAGGGAAGGTGTGTTTAGAGAGAGAGCAAGAGAGAGAGAGAGAGAGACAGAGAGAGAGAGAGAGAGAGAGAGAGAGAGAGAGAGAGAGAGAGAGAGAAGGAAGGAAGGTGTGTTTCTAGCTACAGGTGAGAACAGGAACTCATTTCCCTGGGCATGAAATGTAACTATAAATGGATAAAGTGTATGATTTGTAAATAAAGCTTGCAGCTGTGGTCATGTACACTGTGGAGTTTTATTTTCATTTCTGGGGATATTCATGAATTTACAGTAAATTTGTAATATTTTGAAAAAATTCTAAAAGATTAGAAAATGTTAACATGATTTCCTGTAGAAGCCAAAATCCCACCTCTGCTCCACTAAGCACACACACACACACACACACACACACCACACACACACACACACACACACACACACACACAGAATAATAAATTCATTAACTCCATGACATCATGAATTTGGCAAATGTCTCCATGTAAGGGTGCTGTGTGTGTGTGTGTGTGTGTGTGTGTGTGTGTGTGTGTGTGTGTGTGTGTGTGTGTGTGTGTGTGTGTGTGTGTGTGTGTGTAATTTGGTAATTGAGTTATCTCCCCATGTCACTCAGGGACGGCAGTAAAAACCCTGTTGTGTAACTTTCCACAGATGCGTCGTAACTTTCTTCTGATTTTCTTTTCCACATTTTACCAACGAGTGACTGATTTTTCTTCCACAGAACGTTTCACTTCTTTGCCAAATCCGTGGTCACTAATTCGGTTAAATAAGAAAAAAAAAACACACACACACTTCTTGTCAAGTTCACATCAGCATTACTGAAAAAGATAAAAACATTTACTCTCTTTATATTTGCCTACAACAAAATTTGGTTAATTTGGGAATCTGAAAAAGTTTATAAATGTAATGGATTGTATCAGTGAATTTACAGAATATTCATTCATTCATTCATTCATTCATTCATTCATTCATTCATTCATTCATTCATTCATTCATTCGGCATTGGTGGCTCAGTGGTAGGTTTCTCGCCTATCATGCGGAAGGCCCGGGTTCGATTCCCAGCCAGTACCTCAACCCCAGCCACTGGTTGCAGTGCCGGTCCCAAGCCCAAAAAAATGGGAGGGTTGTGGCAGGAAGGGCATCCGGCGTAAAACATTTGCCAAGTTGTTGTGTGGACCAGTTGGTACGCTGTGGCGACCCCGAACAGGGAGTCTCATTCATTCATTGTCTGCCGCTTATCCGATCTATTCTCGGGTCACGGGGAGCCTGTGCCTATCTCAGGTGTCATTGGGCATCAGGGCAGGATACACCCTGGACGGAGTGCCAACCCATCACAGGGCACACACACACTCTCATTCACTCACGCAATCATACACTACGCACAATTTAGAGATGCCAATCAACCTACAATGCATGTCTTTGGACTGGGGGAGGTAACCGGAGTACCCGGAGGAAACCCCTGAGGCACGGGGAGAACATGCAAACTCCACACACACATGGCGGAGGTGGGAATTGAACCCCCAACCCTGGAGGTGTGAGGCACACGTGCTAACCACCAAGCCCCCCAATTTGCATAATATTTACATTTAAAAATAATTTTTAAACCTCATCTGTAATATAGCTCTGTAACATTAAAACAAAGATATTTATTTAAGAAAACATTAATTTACTTATTTCTTTTAAATTTATATACTATTTTTTATATTTTATGATGAAGGTATTTAATATTAAATATTTATTTTATATATATATATATATATATATATATATATATATATATATATATATATATATATATATATATATATATATATATATATATATGCTGTGTATATAATATATAATACATGTGTATAGCCTTAAATATCATTAATTATTAAATGATTATTAATCACATTTTTTAATGTCAAGTCTGAGATCAAACTTCTGCTTAAATCAGATTTGTCACCAGAAGTCACTTTTTTTTCCTGTGTTTATGCAACACACAAAAACGGACGAAGCTTTTATTAGAACGTTGCCAAATGTTACAGCCTCCTCTAGTGTCCGAACGTTCCTGGTCATTGTGTCTGGATATGATGACGTCATTCTCCAACCAGATCTCACTGACATCATCTAAATACAGGAAGCAAAATATTACAGAAACAAAAGCAGAAGCAGAAGCAGAAGTGTCTCCACCACTGAACAGCTCATAACAACACAGACTTCAAACTAAAACTGAAATGAATTCAGTATAGATTCTGATGCCTTTACACTCATAACCCTCAGATTACTCATAACCCTCAGATTACACAACTGCACTTTTTGAACACAGTTATAAAAGAGTAATAAATGTATAATCTCACTCTCTGGTGTTTATAATGATTTATATGATTTGGTTATTTTATTCTGTTTTATTGAAGATTTTAGCTGCTCCATGATGGAGATGAAGTGGTTCTATCCACAGCTGCCCCATGTATCTCCAGACTCCATGTAGAACATCCTCCGCATCAGTGAGCAGATCCAAGTGATGAGACTCCAGGCAGAAGTAGAGCATCAGGGTGGATCGGGCAGATCCAGAGAGGAGAGACGGTCAGGAGCACTGGGAGCTCTGGAGCAGCATGTGTGGAGGTTGGGGGGGGGCAGAGAGAGAGCCGAGGAAGAAGGCTCTTATCTAGCCAAACCATCATCATTATTTTTCTAAGAAGATGAGTGAAGGTGTGGCTAGATACGAGCCTTCTTCCTGGGCTGCGGTTGTTTAGAGCTCTTTGAAGCTGCATTTAAACTGCAGTGTGGAAGGTCAGACTCACGGGCACCATTCAAGTCCACTATATGGAGAAAAATCCTGAAATGTTTTCCTCAAAACACATCATTTCTTTACGACTGAAGAAAGAAAAACATGAACATCTTGGATGACGAGAGGGTGAGTACATTATCTGTAGATTTTTGTTCTGGAAGTGAACTTCTCCTTTAACGTGTTAAGAGATCACTTTTTAAATTAGACATTTTTAACATCATCATTTGCTCATCAACAACAACAACAACAACAACAGCAACAACAACAACAACAACAACAACAAAGCCAGTTTTATTTTTATTTTTTGGGCCTGTGAGAGAAAGTGAAATATACAGACATTTTTTACAAACTAAAAAACAGATAAAACTTTTTTTGGATGTTGCTTTCTTTTTATTTTCTTCTTCTTTTTAGTCTGTAATCTGTGATTAAGATGCAACAAACCAGCAGAGAGACGCTCTGGAGATCGGATCTCAGATAACAGAGAGAAACTGATAACGAAGCTCTGAAACCTCACGCAAATATCCATCAGACACAGACTGGGGTTCTACCATAAAAATACCAGAGAGAGCTAAAAAACCCTGACTAAGCACAGACTAAACACCACACACACACGCTTTCAGAGAGTGCCAATACTTTTACCCTGATTTAATGTCTGGTTTTATTTTCTTAAATTATTTGTCAGAAATTAGTGAGTAAGTGCAAATTTAAATGTGACGGTAAAATCACATGAACTCATGGACCATCACACGCTTTAAAGACGGTTCTTCAATCTGGAATAAATTTGCTGGGATCCAGTACAATAAACCATAAAGGGTAGGAGATAAACGAGGCTCGGGGTGGAAACAGAGACAATAAATAATAAGGAATTGTAAAACCTTTCGTCCTCTTTCTGCTTAAAATCTATTTTTTATTTTTATATTTAATCTAAACATCTAAAACACAGTTTTTGTGAACAGTAGTCAAAGCACATGGAATAAAGCTAAAGTGCTAATGAGAGAATGAAATAGACTTTTTCAGAAGACGAAATAAAAGAGTTTATACAGTTAAATATTCAGCTTAATCTTTTGATTTTTCATCAGTGCACAGCCGCGGATTTCAGGGTTTAATGCTGAAAGAGAACTGGACAGAACTGCCCTTCTCACTAAACTGGCTCTAAAATCCCTCTGAAACTCACTCCTAGCTTCTTCTTTTTGTTTAAGAGTCATTTTTCAGGAGATCGCTCCTAGTTCCTGTCCTGAGAGAAGAGAGAAAGAGAGAGAGAGAGAGAGAGAGAGAGAGAGAGAGAGAGAGAGAGAGAGAGAGAGAGAGAGAGATTAAGTATGCTTGTGATCATGTGATGTTTAAAGACAATGTAGATTATGTGTAAAGTGCAGGCAGGGACTCCGGCAGAACTAGCTATGACATCATAACTGAAAGGGAGAGCCAGAAGGTCACATACATGAAGGATTCCCGGGACATAAAACGTCCAACCACTTCACAGTCAGTGACCTGAGCAACTCGCGAGAGTGGTAAGGCGAGAGCATCCAAACATCCCAGTACACCAAACACTCTACGCCCATGAACCTTCCAGATCTGCTCCTTTACCTAAGAAAAACTATACATTGAAGGCTTGACTAAACAAATGTGTCTTCAGCCTAGACTTAAACACTGAGACTGTGTCTGAATCCCCAACACTGATTGGAAGACTGTTCAATAACTGTGGGGCTTTGGAAGAAAAAGCTCCGCCCCCTGCTGTAGCCTTTGCTACTTGAGGTACTACCAAATAACCTTCACCCTTTGATCTGAGTAGGCGTGGCGGATCATAAATAATCAGAAGATCTCTCAGGTACTGTGGCGCGAGACCATTTAGTGCTTTATAGGTCAGTAACAGTATTTTATAATCAATGTGGAATTTGACTGGGGGTCAGTGTAGTGTGGCTAAGATAGGAGTGATGTGTTCATGTGTTCTGGTTCTAGTTAGGACTCTAGCTGCTGTGTTCTGGACTAACTGGAGCTTGTTCATGCTCCTACTGGAACATCCAGACAGTAAGGCATTACAATAATCCAACCTAGAGCTAACAAAAGCATGAACTAGTTTTTCTGCATCATGAAGTGACATCATATTTCTTATCTTAGCAATATTTCTGAGATGGAAGAAGGCTACTCTAGTTATATTATCCACTTGAGCTTCAAATGAATGACAAGAGCCAATAATCACACCAAGATCTTTTACTGCTGGACGAGATGAAACAGAAAGACCATCCACAGTTCCTCTGTAACCAGAAAGCTTACTTCTAGCTGCATGTGGTCCTAGTACAAGCACCTCTGTCTGTCAGAGTTAAGCAGGAGGAAGTTAGTGACCGCCCACTGTCTAATGTCCTTTACACGTTCTTCAATCTTAATAATCTGGTGTCTCTCATCTGACTTAGCTGAAACATACAGCTGTGTGTCATCCGCATAACAGTGGAAGCTAATACCATGTTTACGAATAATTGCACCAAGGGGTAGCATATATAAGGAGAAAAGCAGTGGGCCTGAGACAGAACCTTGTGGAACACCAAACATAACCTTAATATGCATAGAGAAGTCCCCAAATCTAGATCTACACACTGATAACGATCCGTCAAATAAGACCTGAGCCAGGGGAGGGCTGTTCCTTTAACACCAACAACATGTTCTAGCCTATCAAGTAGAATAGTGTGGTCAATGGTGTGGTCAATGGTGTCAAAAGCTGCACTGAGATGGAGTAACACCAGTAAGGAGACACAACCCTGATCAGAAGCCAGTAACAGGTCATTTACCAGTTTAACCAGTGCTGTCTCTGTGCTATGATGAGCCCTAAATCCTGACTGAAACATTTCATGAATGTTATTCCTATGTAGGTTAGATATTGGCCTATAGTTGGACAGCAGACAGGGGTCAAGGTAAAGGTTTTTTAATCAGGGGTTTGATAACTGCTAGTTTAAAAGATTTAGGCACATAGCCAGTGCTAAGGGAAGAATTTATAATTTTTAGAAGAGGTTCAGTAGCTACTGGTAATATCTGTTTAAGGAAAGACGTGGGTAAAGGATCTAGAATGCAGGTTGAAAGTTTTGAAGATGAAATTAGAGAAACTAGATCAGGCTCTTGAAGGGGAGTAAAGCATGATAAGCTCTGATCAGAAATAGTTATATTATCTAAAGGATTATCTATAAAATAATTTGGTTTTAAATTAATAGTCTGAATTTTTTGCCCAATCTTTCCACTGAAAAAATTCATGAAGTCATTGCTGCTGCATAAAGAAGGTGTGCGCTTTTCTACAGTGGTTTTACTCCTAGTTAGTTTTGCTACAGTAATAAATAAAAATTTAGGATTGTTTTTGTTATCTTCCATTAGGGCAGAGAGGTACACTGATCTAGCAGTACTAAGAGAATTTTTGTAGCTCAGAAGGCTTTCCTTCCACGCTAACTGAAACACTGCCAATTTAGTTTGGCGCCATTCGCGCTCTAGTTTCCTAGCTTATTGTTTTAAAGTTCGTGTGTGGTCATTGTAGCAGGGTGCTAGTTTCTTCTCTTTAATTATTTTCCTTATGAGTGGAGCTACAGTATCTAGCGTGTAGAGAAACACCGACTCCAGGTAATCAGTCGCCTGGTCAAGTTCTTTGGGGTCAGACGGTGAACAAGTCATGTGTGATAATTCTGGGAGACTATTGGTAAATCTCTCTGCAGTAGCAGACGTAAATGTACGCTTAATACGGAGACGTGGCAAATTGCGCATCTCGTGTCTAAGACGCATTTTAAATGAAAGAAGATGGCGATCTGAGATAGCTTTTCCCACTTTGGGAAAAGTGACTATGTTTTCTATATTTAAGCCGAATGTTAGAATAAGATCCAGAGTGTGACCTCCATTACGAGTGGGTCCTATTACATGTTGACTAACACCTACTGAATCTAAGATGGATACAACTGCTGTTCTTAGAGGATCTTCTGACTTATCAAAATGAATGTTGAAGTCTCCTACAGTTAATGCTCTTTTCTAAAGAAACAACAAGGTTTGGAATGAAATCTGCAAATTCACTGAGGAACTCAGAATATGGCCCTGGAGCTCTGTAAATAACAATTAGTGGAATCGACTCTGTGAACTTATTGTTTGTGGCTACATAAGTTAAGTTAATTTAAAGAACTTCAAATGTGTTAAATTGATGTCCGGGTTTTTGAGTTGCGCCTAGCTTATCATCATGAATAACTGAGACACCTCCTCCCCTGCCTGTTAGACGTGGTTGGTGTATATAACTATAACCAGGCGAACACGCTTCATTTAATGCTACACACTCGTTTGGTTTAATCCATGTTTCTGTTAAACACAGAACACTAAACTCCTGATCAGTAATCAGTTCATTAATAATAAGTGCTTTAGATGAAAGAGAACAACAACAACAACAACAACAACAACAAAAAAAAGCCAGAGTTTTATTTTCCAGAGCCTGTGAGAGGAAGCGAGGTATAAAGACATTTTTTAGAGACTAAAAAACAAACAAGCCAACATTTTTTGAATGTTGCTTTCTTTTTCTTTTTATTTCTTTTTCTTTTTATATTCTTTCGTTTTAATCTGTGATTAAGATGCAACAAACCAGCGGAGAGACGCTCTGGAGATCGGATCTCAGATATCAGAGAGAAAAAGATAACGAAGCTCTGAAACCTCACGCAAATATCCATCAGACACAGACTGGGGTTCGACTGCATCTCACGCCACAGAGGTAAAAAACATAATGAGCCCCAGACCTCACACACACACTGAGAAAAAATCACTATTACTAGATTAAAGATAAAATACATAAATAAAACACTTGAATCAGTGTCTAAATTAAAAAATGAATGATTTTAGTATATGAGTGTATTTTTATTTATTTATTTAAAATATAAATTTTATTATTAAATTAATAATTTATTATTTCTTCCTAAAAATGTTTTCTCCAGATAAATAATATTTACAAAATTTGTTAATTTTAATTTTAAATGACACTCAAATATTTCCTGAAAAAATCATCACTGTGTTTGTAATGTGGTTACTGTACGAAGCGAAAAATAATATACAGAGCACTTTGTGTGTGAATCAGCCATCAGCTTTTATTTATCACAGTCCACAATACAATCACATTTATTTATTAACTGAAACCGCTCCAAAATACACAAATACAAAAAAAAAAGCCAGTTATTTACTTAGAAAAAAGCTGGACTTCAGTGTGAGAGAATCTCCTGAACTCATCACGTCTAACAGAAAGAAACCTTTATCTTTATGTTCATAGCTGAAATGTGAATATAATGCTAACAAGAAATCAGTGTAAATCTCAGAGATTTAAAGATATCGGCTGAATTCACATCTTTTTATTCAGTTTTTAAAAAAATCAAGCTGTAGAAAATTTCTCTCTTTATTTTCCTCTAATAGAAAGTCAGAAGAAAACGTGTGAACAGTCGTAAGAAAGACTATAAAATGATAAATTATTGTGATCTGAAATTTTCAAAATGCCAGTTTCAACATTTATATATAATATTCAATAATTTGCTCTAAAATCATAAATTGCGGTTTAATGTTCTGAGAAATTTAACTCGTTAAATAAATAAAATCTCTGAATAAAAGTGCTGTAGGATGCAGAATGTTTGTCTGGACACTGTGCGGTTTACGGCCAGTTCAAAAAGAGCAATAAAAAAAACTCCATTAAATGTTTTTCAGCACAGAAATAAAACTGACCGAATAAACAAAACTCTCCAGAGAGTTACTGACCCTTTATCAGCGTTCACTAAACACGGGGCTGAATGTTTTCGTGTCGAATCCGAACTAAAAATTCCCACCGGATTTACAAAAAAACTACTCGTACATTGATAAACACAAATCGGCGGCAAATAACCAAGCGTTCACGGCACATTTACACTTAACCCCGCCCACAAAATACCATAAAAATACCAGAGAGAGCTGAAAAACCCTGACTAAGCACAGACTAAACACCACACACACACGCTTTCAGAGAGTGCCAATACTTTTACCCTGATTTAATGTCTGGTTTTATTTTCTTAAATTATTTGTCAGAAATTAGTGAGTAAGTGCAAATTTAAATGTGACGGTAAAATCACATGAACTCATGGACCATCACACGCTTTAAAGACGGTTCTTCAATCTGGAATAAATTTGCTGGGATCCAGTACAATAAACCATAAAGGGTAGGAGATAAACGAGGCTCGGGGTGGAAACAGAGACAATAAATAATAAGGAATTGTAAAACCTTTCGTCCTCTTTCTGCTTAAAATCTATTTTTTATTTTTATATTTAATCTAAACATCTAAAACACAGTTTTTGTGAACAGTAGTCAAAGCACATGGAATAAAGCTAAAGTGCTAATGAGAGAATGAAATAGACTTTTTCAGAAGACGAAATAAAAGAGTTTATACAGTTAAATATTCAGCTTAATCTTGATGAAGCTTTTTTTTTTGGTCTTTTTTTTTCATCAGTGCACAGCCGCGGACCTGACCAGCAGGGTTTAATGCTGAAAGAGAACTGGACAGAACTGCCCTTCTCACTAAACTGGCTCTAAAATCCCTCTGAAACTCACTCCTAGCTTCTTCTTTTTGTTTAAGAGTCATTTTTCAGGAGATCGCTCCTAGTTCCTGTCCTGAGGCTGCAGCATGTGCTGTCGTGTGGATCCGGTGCTGCTGAAGTCAGAACTGGACTGAGAATTCTTCTGTATCTTCTCCAGAGCAAAGAACCGCAACATGAGGAAAAAGCCTGCACACACCACACAACAAACCTTAATTAAATGATTACATCGTTTACAATAACACCACAAATCACACAGTTCACATCAATTCACTACACTTCAACTAAATCATTTATTTCTGAATTATGCCACAGATCCTTCAACTGGTTTCATCATTACTTTACTGAATTTATTTACAGTACAAAATAATAATAATTCAATTCACGTTTTCAATATATTTAGAAATGAATTTATTTACTTAAAATCTATTTATAACTCTTTATATTTTTATTACTATTTATTTATAATTTCAAATTATATTAAACATTATACAGCACTTGTTCATGAATTCATTTAATTACATTTAAATAATTTGTTTTAGAATTTAGACTATTATTTTAGTGTTTCAGTGTGTTTAACTGTTACATTTATTTTAATTTTTTATTTCATAATTTCCAATTATAGTACAAAACTCTTAATGTTTACTTTATTAATTTCTTTTTTAAATCTGTAATTTAAAAAAAAAAAGATGTATTTATTATTGTTTATTATTGTTAACCATTATACAGAATTATATATTATTTCAAATTATATTTCAAATATTTAAAAAAAAAAATCAAACATCACTTGTTCATGAATTAATTTCATTTTAATATTTTATAATTTACAGCTAACTCCCTCAAATACTAAATCTTGGATAAATGATATAAACAAGGAGATTTTTTTTAACTCCCGGCTGAATGTTGAGGAGTTAAACAGCATTAGTTTATAAACTAAACCCACAGCAGGAACACTGTGACTGATATCATCACTTGCTCAGGAAATCTCACATAAACAATGTGCTGCCCTTCGGCTCGGTCAGTGTGGCGACAGGAAAGGAGAAACCGCCCAGAAACTCACCTTGTAACGAGTTAATGATGCAGAAGAGGAAGAGGACGGTTTCTGAGGGTTCAGAAGAAAAGAAAGTGAGAACCCAGGTGGAACCAAACAGACAGCTGAGCCCCCAGATGCTGAGGAAGGCCACGCGGTTCCTCCTCCACTCGTCCCGGGGCCGGATCTTCCTGAAGACCAGGTAAAGCATGACGAGGCCGGAGGTCACCACCGCCGCCAGCAGCCCCGTGTTGATGATGAAGTGAGCCAACAGAGCCGGGCGTGAGTCCTTCATCCAGCACCTGGACCAACACACAACATCTGGATCATTAGAGCTGAACAAATAATCCACCTTCACACAGACTGGGAAATGATTTATGTTCCTTACATGCGATATGGAGTTGTGAGAACATCATCAGACTTCACCGTCCTCCTGCCATAAATGTCTCCCATGCATCCCAGAATAATGACCGGCACAGCTGGAACACCTGGAACAGATCAATGAATCTTTTTCTTTTAGTATTTTAATACACCCGGTCCAAATTCCCCTTTCTTCACACTTCACTATTTCAGATTCAGCTTTAACAAATCAGCAGAAATAAAAAATAAAATAGAAAGAATTTGCCTCTTTATTCATGTTATTGCAAAAATTGTGGAGGTTCTTTCCTCTTCAGCTTTTTTGAAAAAATGTTTTTTTTTTTAATAAAAGGAGCTTAGTTTTCTTTATTTAAAAAAATGTAAAACTGGTGTATTTAATATATGTGTATAAAGTCACCTCTAATTTTTAGAAAATCTAAATCTAAAAAAGATCAGGATTGCTCCAGACTTGTTTAATATTTATTAAAAACAGTTAATACAGTCAATGATAAATGAATCTTCGTACCGAATCCCAGCAGGTACCAGATCCAGGGCTGAGGCGGCGGATTAAACACCATGTACATCATCCAGAAGGTGTGAATCACTTCCACGGCCATCCAGCAGAGGACGCTGATGAGTGTGTAGTGCAGCAGGCCGCCCATGAAGCCACACACGCTCTCGGACGTGACGTTGGCCACGGTGCCGGTGAGGACGAAGAGCACAAGGAGGAAGAAGAGAGCGACGACCAGACCGCGGTGCACCAGACTCGACTGGTTCTTCGATTTCCTGGAAAAAAAAAAAAACAGCGCTCAGCGTTTATAACAGCTCTTATAACACCTTTAATAACACAGCGCACATACAGGCTACAGTG
>JAUCMX010000010.1:25892625-25930125 GCA_033459395.1 Hemibagrus guttatus
CTGCTACCGCTGCCTGGAATAATTTACAAAAAGAGCTGAAACTTAAGGAGTTGATCTCATTCGATGCTTTTAAAGTGATTTTAAATGGCTCGGTGACAGAAGCATCTGGCTGTAGATGTTTTACCTGATTCAGTTATGTACAGATATTCATCCTCTGTCCATTATTCATTTTATTATATTGTAATTTGATTTAATTTGTATGATGATTGTGTGCTTGTTTGTATGTATGGCTGCTATTTGTTAAACCTGCACGAGCTGTGATGCTTCCTCTCCTGGCCAGGACGCTCTTGTAAAAAGAGATCTCGTGCTTTTCCTAGTAAAATAAAGGTTAAATAAATAATAATAAAAAAATAACCCAAAAGTTGTTAGTTTTTTAATGAATAGAAGTAAACCACTGCATGTGTGAAGATTAAGTTCTGACTCTGACTCCCTTTTTCAACCATGTGTGGAAATACCAGGAGGCTGTGGAGTTCATCACTAAGTCGGAGATGGAGAGGTTTAACCTGATACACCAGGTGAAGACACTGCGAGACACAGTGAAGGACATGGAGAACCAGCTCTGTGATACTCGCTTGCAGTGTGAGGAAGAGCAGGAGGCTCACAGCCATCTGAAGTCAGAGTACCATGAGATGATGGAGACTCTGACAAACAGTGAAAAGTTACTGAAGGTAAATATTCTTGTGATGAAACTATGACAGTTCTTGTGAACTGTGTGTGTGTGTGTGTGTGTGTGTGTGTGTGTGTGTGTGTGTTATACATCATATGATATTCTCATGAGTAATGAGTCAGTATTTAAAAGTATCTGAATGTGTGTGTGTAAAAGGGAAATAAAGTCAATAAGCCTTAATTGTTGCTTTTTCAGGTCTCCCTGGATGAAGCTGAGGAGAAACACCAGAAGGCTGTGGAGACCATCACTCAGCTGGAGGAGGAGAGGTTTAACCTGACAGGCCAGGTGAACACACTGCGAGACACAGTGGAGGACATGTTGAACCAGCTCTGTGATACTCGCTTGCAGTGTGATGAGCTAAAGAATGTAAGTGAGAAGAAAGTCTTTCATTGAGCAGCTCCTTTTAATTGAAGTGAATTGTATGAGGACTTTTCATATTTATGCTGCATGCTGAGTCTCTTTTAATGTGTGTGTTTTAGGAGTGTGAGCGAGAGCAGGAGGCTCACAGCCATCTGAAGTCAGAGTACCATGAGATGATGGAGACTCTGACAAACAGTGAAAAGTTACTGAAGGTAAATATTCTTGTGATGAAACTATGACAGCTCTTATGAACTGTGTGTGTGTGTGTGTGTGTGTTATACATCATAAGATATTCTCATGAGTAATGAGTTAGTATTTAAAAGTATCTGAATGTGTGTGTGTGTGTGTGTGTGTGTGTGTGTGTGTAAAAGGGAAATAAAGTCAATAAGCCTTAATTGTTGCTTTTTCAGGTCTCCCTGGCTGAAGCTGAGGAGAAACACCAGAAGGCTGTGGAGACCATCACTCAGCTGGAGAAGGAGAGGTTTAACCTGACCGAACAGGTGAAGACACTGCAAGACACAGTGGAGGACATGGGGAACCAGCTCTGTGATACTCGCTTGCAGTGTGATGAGTTAAAGAATGTAAGTGAGAAGAAAGTCTTTCATTAAGCAGCTCCTTTTACAAACCCGATTCCAAAAAAGTTGGGACACTGTACAAACTGTGAATAAAAAAGGAATGCAATAATTTACAAATCTCATAAACTTATATTTTATTCACAATAGAATATAGATAACGTATCAAATGTTGAAAGTGAGACATTTTGAAATGTCATGCTCATTTTGGATTTCATGAGAGCTACACATTCCGTAAAAGTTGGGACAGGTAGCAATAAGAGGCCGGAAAAGTTAAATGTACATATAAGGAACAGCTGGAGGACCAATTTGCAATTTATTAGGTCAATTGGCAACATGATTGGGTATAAAAAGAGCCTCTCAGAGTGGCAGTGTCTCTCAGAATTCAAGATGGGCAGAGGATCACCAATTCCCCCAATGCTGCGGCCAAAAATAGTGGAGCAATATCAGAAAGGAGTTTCTCAGAGAAAAATTGTAAAGAGTTTGAAGTTATCATCATCTACAGTGCATAATATCATCCAAAGATTCAGAGAATCTGGAACAATCTCTGTGCGTAAGGGTCAAGGCCGGAAAACCATACTGGATGCCCGTGATCTTCGGCCCTTAGACGGCACTGCATCACATACAGGAATGCTACTGTAATGGAAATCACAACATGGGCTCAGGAATACTTCCAGAAAACATTGTCGGTGAACACAATCCACCGGGCCATTCGCCGTCGCCGGCTAAAACTCTATAGGTCAAAAAAGAAGCCATATCTAAACATGATCCAGAAGCGCAGGCGTTTTCTCTGGGCCAAGGCTCATTTAAAATGGACTGTGGCAAAGTGGAAAACTGTTCTGTGGTCAGACCAATCAAAATTTGAAGTTCTTTTTGGAAAACTGGGACGCCATGTCATCCGGACTAAAGAGGACAAGGACAACCCGAGTTGTTATCAGCGCTCAGTTCAGAAGCCTGCATCTCTGATGGTATGGGGTTGCATGAGTGCGTGTGGCATGGGCAGCTTACACATCTGGAAAGGCACCATCAATGCTGAAAGGTATATCCAAGTTCTAGAACAACATATGCTCCCATCCAGGCGTCGTCTCTTTCAGGGAAGACCTTGCACTTTCCAACATGACAATGCCAGACAAAATACTGCATCAATTACAACATCATGGCTGCGTAGAAGAAGGATCCGGGTACTGAAATGTCCAGCCTGCAGTCCAGATCTTTCACCCATAGAAAACATTTGGTGCATCATAAAGAGGAAGATGCGACAAAGAAGACCTAAGACAGTTGAGCAACTAGAAGCCTGTATTAGACAAGAATGGGACAACATTCCTATTCCTAAACTTGAACAACTTGTCTCCTCAGTCCCCAGACGTTTGCAGACTGTTATAAAAAGAAGAGGGGATGCCACACAGTGGGAAACATGGCCTTGTCCCAACTTTTTTGAGATGTATTGATGCCATGAAATTTAAAATCAACTTATTTTTCCCTTAAAATTATACATTTTCTCAGTTTAAACATTTGATATGTCATCTATGTTGTATTCTCAATAAAATATTGAAATTTGAAACTTCCACATCATTGCATTCTGTTTTTATTCACAATTTGTACAGTGTCCCAACTTTTTTGGATTCGGGTTTGTAATTGAAGTGAATTGTATGAGGACTTTTCTAGTTATGCTGCATGCTGAGTCTCTTTTAATGTGTGTGTTTTAGGAGTGTGAGCGAGAGCAGAAGGCTCACAGGCTTCTGAAGTCCAAGTACCATGAGATGATCGAGACTCTGACAAACAATGAAAAGTCGCTGAAAGTAAATAGCCTTGTCATGAAAGTACGACTACTGTTGTGAACTGTGTTTGTGGATGGATGTGGTAGCTTAGTAAAGGCATTGACCTACTGATCGGCAGGTTGTGAGTTTGAATCCCAGGTCTAGCAAGCCACTGCTAGGCCCCTGAGCAAGGCCCTTAACCCTCACTTGTTCACTTGAGTAAAAAATATGATGAACTGTAAGTCACTCTGGATACGGGCATCTGCCAAATACTGTAAATGTAAGAGTGTGTTGAAGTAAATAAAGTCAATGTTGTTGTTTTTTCAGTTGTCATTGGCTGCAGCTGAGGAGAAACACCAGAAGGCTGTGGAGACCATCACTCAGCTGGAGGAGGAGAGGACTGACCTGACAGACCAGGTGAAGACACTGCGAAACAGAGTGGAGGGCATGGGGAACCAGCTCTGTGATACTCGCTTGCAATTTGATGAGCTAAAGAATGTAAGTGAGAAGAAAATCTTTCATTAGCAGCTCCTTTTAATTGAAGTAGACTGTATGAGGACTTTTCATGTTTATGCTGCATGCTGAGTCTCTTTAATGTGTGTGTTTTAGGAGTGTGAACGAGAGCAGAAGGCTCACAGGCTTCTGAAGTCCGAGTACCATGAGATGATGGAGACTCTGAAAAACAAGGAAAAGTTACTGAAGGTAAATTTTCTTCTTATCAAGCTATGACTGCTGTTGTGAACTGTGTGTTGAGCTGGTATGAGATTGTTATCCCTCTGTATCAGGGCATACTCTTGGGGTCTGTGACAGGAGAAGCAAATGTAGACGCAGCAGGCCCAGAAGCATTCCACTTTTTAAAGAGGTTTATACGGGCATTGGTGGCTCAGTGGTAGGTTTCTCAGCTATCATGCGGAAGGCCCGGGTTCGATTCCCAGCCAATGCCTCAACCCCAGCCACTGTATGCAGTGCCGGTCCCAAGCCCGGAAAAATGGGAGGGTTGCGTCAGGAAGGGTGTCCGGCGTAAAACATTTGCCAAGTTGATGTGCGGACCAGTTGGTCCGCTGAGGCGACCTCGAACAGGGAGCAGCCGAAAGCAACTTCTATACGGGAAATCTGATTGTCTGTGCACTTACCTGTTTTTTGCAGGCAATAGTTCACTGGACCCACCCTCTCGAGGACTGTGCATGGGCCCTGCCACCTTGTCAGGAATTTGCACACTGCACTGGTGACTAGGAGCAACACTTGATTGCTCGGGTTGAATTCTTGTGGCTGTCCTGGGCAATTGTAGGCGCGCTGCTGCTCTTATTGGGCGGACTCCATATGCTCCTTTACAATGTGAGCAACTGTCCTGAATGAAGTCAGTCACTGACCTGAATAGAGAGGACGGTTTCTCCCACGCCTCTTGGCCCACTTCTAACAGTCCTCGTGGTCGCTGTCCGAACAGTAGTTCAAAGGGTGTGAAGCCAGTAGAGGCCTGCAGAGTTTTATGGATGGCAAAGTGGATGTAGGGAAGGAGGAGTTCCCATTTTCGTTCTTCCTCATCTACAACCCTCTGTAACATCCTCTCCTGTGTCTAGTTGAACTGCTCCAAAAGTCCATCTGTTAAGGGCGTACCTTGATCAGTGAGGATGTCTTTCGGAATGCCCACTCGACTGAAGAGTGTGAGGAGCTCCCTGGCAATATTTTGGGAGGTAGCCTTTCGAAGTGAGATGGCTTCAGGGCAGCGGGTGGCGTAGTTCTTGATGACGAGGATGTACTCGTGGCCTGGGGCTGACTTTGGTTGCAGACCGAAGACATTCATGCTATCTATTCAAACGGGATTTAGATAATTGGGAGAAGGATTAAGGATGCTGGTGCCAGCTTCTAGGGGGCCATGCGCTGACACTGGGGGCACCTTTTGACAGAAGGCTTTTGTTTCCATTTCCATGCCAGGCCAAGTTTCTCCCCCCAGTGGGTGTGAGTAGACCAGGTGCAGGAGGAGCAGAATGTGAGACCGGGGTACCACCAGAAGGTCCCAGGGTTCCCCTCTTCTCTCGGTGTGGTAGTACAACAGGCCGCTTTTGACTGACAAATAGGAGGCGGGTATGCGTTGGGTTGGTTCTGTGTTTTTCATCAATTTGGTGCACCTGGCCACAACAGTGCTTTAGCCACTCCTCCTTCTGCTCCTTCCCAAAATTCCCCTCTCTGGTGATCTGTTAGAACACAGATGAAACAGGATTAGATATATTACAAGGCTCACCTGGGGATGAGGTATCAGCGTCGCTGTCTTCTAGAACTGTGTAGACCTGATGTGCTTGGGCTTTGGTGTTTTGAGGGGCCTACTTCTTCATTGGGGTGGAGATTGCAGCCTCGAATGGTGGCCAGACATGTCCTAGCAGGAATGGCACTGGGAGGTCCTGGATGAGCCCAATAAGTAGTGGCCATTTCCAATAAGTGTGTCCTGACCTTTGTGGCAGGGAGAGTGTGGGTATCGCCATGGATACACAGACCACAATGGTCCTCACTGGTTTAGCCAACCATGGTAGGATAGCAGGCCAGGCTAGGGTTACAGTGCTCCCTGAATCCAAAAGAGCGGTAACCAGGTTCCCATTAACTTCTACGGCCACCTGTGGTGCCTTGGGGATGGGCAGTGTATGTAGGCTGCATCCAGCCAACCGTAGTTTGTTGGCCCGAGATGGTGGGGCCAGGTCTTGCTTAGTGATGGGCTCATTGCTGGGTCCCATGGCTGGACGGCTTTTGGAACTCTTTCTGGTTCTGGTTCATGTTGGTGTAACAACGGGGGACGGCGTAGGCTGGGGCAAAAGTCCCTCCTTGGCTCTCAGATGATCTCCAGGGTTGCCATATTGCATTCAAGAGAACAAAAAATTCCTTAGGCAAGCTCCATTTAGGCCTATAGCTTTCCTTTCCTCTGATGACAGGACCCATAAGAACCTGTGTATGGCCACACATTCGGCCACTTCCTTGTCTCCAATTGTAGACAACATTGGGTGATATGGAGCAATTCATCCATCCGGGGGAAGAGGATTGAGGCCCAGGGAAATGTATTTCCATTTGTGGAACTCCATCACCGAGTTGACTGGAGATCGGCCACAGTGTATGAGGATTTCCTCCCAGACAGTGTTATGATCTCAAGCTTCCTCAGCAATGAGTGGTAGGCCAGTTGGTCCTCGCCGCTTAGTAAGGGAGGTGGAAGGTCAGCCACATGGAAGTTCAGTCACATTTCCCCCAGCCCTCCTGGTCCGCAGTGTGCTCGACATATGTGGGAATGCCTCGAAGTGAACATTAGCGGTCATTTTATTCAGCAGACACTGTGAACCACAGTAGGGTTTCGGGGAGAGGGACTGCGACGGCCTCCGAAATCCAGCAACTCCTTGGTGGCGGATTTGATGCTTTGATGTGCAGGCCTAGGTGCTGAAGTGCCGCTGTTTCTTCAGCACTGTTGTTTGTGCACTGCTGTCACAGTTTGTGTGTGTGTGTGTGTGTGTGTGTGTGTGTGTGTGTGTGTGTGTGTGTGTGTGTGTGCTTTTTTTTTTAATGTATTCTCATGAGTAATGAGTCAGTTTTTAAAAATATCTGAATGTGCGTAGAAGTTAAAAAAATTTAATTGTTCTTTTCAGGTCTCCCTGTCTGAGGCTGAGGAGAAACACCAGAAAGCTGTGGAGACCATCACTAAGCTGGAGGAGGAGAAGTATATCCTGACAGGTCAGGTGAAGACACTGCGAGACACCATGGAGGACATGGGGAACCAGCTCTGTGATGTTCACTTGCAGTGTGATGAGCTAAAGAATGTAAGTGAGAAGAAACTCTTTCATTAAACAGCTCCTTTTAATTGAAGTGGACTGTATGAGGACTTTTCATGATACGATGCATAATGAATAGAAGTAGCCCACTGCATGGAAAAATTAGGTACTGACGTTTGACCTCCTTTTCAACCGTCTGTGTTTTAGGAGTGTGAGCGAGAGCAGGAGGCTCACAGCCATCTGAAGTCTAAGTACCATGAGATAATGGAGACTCTGACAAACAATGAAAAGTTACTGAAGGTAAAACCTGTGCCAAGTTGTTGTGTGAACCAGTTGGTCCGCTGTGGCGACCCTGAACAGAGATCAGCCAAAAGCAACTACATTTATGTTTACGCTTTAAGCACTCAAATATAAATCTCTTGTGCTCCATCTGTTTGTTTTTTAGGCGTATTATCACCTGAAGGACACTCATAACATCCTCCAGGCCGAGCACAAAGAGACAAAGGAGAAGTTAAAACACTATGAAGAGTTACTAATGGTAAGTTTTTCTTCTAACAGAGTCATGCTTCCTGTAGTCTTTAATTAGTGTTTGTATAAGATGAAAGAGCCTTCAATGCACAATGAGGAGTTAATTATTTAATAGTGTATTCAGTCACTTTATGGTAAAGGTGAATTGGAGAAATTCAAGAGTTATATATAGTGTATCCAAGTGATCATGTACACCAGGCACATCAGGCAGAGAAACTGCTGCTTCTTTTTCATTCATAATTGAAAATTGACTGTTTAGTTTAATTATTTTAAGTAATGGGTTTGTTTTGGCTTGCTTTCCTAATTATTTTTTTTTACATATGATATCGATGTTAAGGTGAGTTTCACAAAAGTTCTTGTAAATTTGGATTTGTAACTAAAACTACACAGCATAAGCTTTATATGAAAAAAAAGCATGGTGATTATGTGAAGCCTGGTATATAAATATGCTTTGAGTAGCAGTCATGGGCGGGGGCCCTGACGACCCAAACCCTGGACAAAGAATCTGGCTTTTGGGACATGGAATGTCACCTCACTTGGGGGGAAGGAGCCTGAGCTGGTGAGGGAGGTTGAGCGGTACCGGCTAGAGATAGTCGGACTTGCCTCCACGCACAGCCTGGGCTCTGGAACCCAACTCCTTGAGAGAGGTTGGAGCCTTTTCTACTCTGGAGTGCCCCATGGTGAGAGGCGTCGGGCTGGGGTGGGCTTGCTTATAGCCCCCCAGCTCAGCCGCCATGTGTTGGAGTTTTCCCTGGTAAACGAGAGGGTTGTTTCCCTTTGCCTTCGGGCTGGGTATAGGTGTCTCACTGTTGTTTCGGCTTATGGGCCGAACAGCAGTGTGGAGTACCCAACCTTCTTGGAGACCCTGCGAGGGGTGCTGGAAGGTGCTCCAACTGAGGACTCCATAGTTTTACTGGGGGACTTCAATGCCCATGTGGGCATCGACAGTGATACCTGGAGGGGCATGATTGGGAGGAACGGCCCCCCTAATCTGAACTCGAGTGGTGTTCTGTTATTGGACTTCTGTGCTAGTTACAGTTTGTCCATAACGATCACCATGTTCAAGCATAAGGTTGTCCATCAGTACACTTGGTACCAGAGTTTCAACCAGATCCTGAGGGAGGTTGGGGACATTGAGTCTGAGTGGACCATGTTCTTCTCCTCCATTGTTGATGCAGCCATCCGGAGCTGTGGATGTAAGGTCTCTGGTGCCGGTCGTGGCGGCAATCCCCAAACACAGTCGTGGACACTGGAAGTAAGGGATGCCATCAAGCTGAAGAAGGAGTCCTATTGAGCCTGGTTGGCTCAGGGGACCCCGGAAGCTGTTGAGGCGTACCGGCAGGCCAAGCGAGCTGCAGCCCGGGTGGTCTCGGAAGCAAAAACTCGGGTCTGGGAGGAGTTCAGTGAGGTCATGGAGAAGGACTATCGGACGGCCTCGGGGAAATTCTGGCAGACCGTTCGGCGCCTCAGAAGGGGTAAGCAGCTCTCTATTAACACTGTTTACAGTGGAGATGGAGAGTTGCTGGCCTCAACTGGGGATATTGTCAGACGGTGGAAGGAATACTTCGAGGATCTCCTCAATCCCACTGACACGCCTTCCATAGAGGATAGGCCCTACTCAGAGGTAGATTCATTCATCACCCAAGCTGAGGTCACTGTGGTAGTTCAGCAGCTCCTCAGTGGAAAGGCACTGGGGGTGGATGAGATTCGCCCTGAGTACCTTAAGTCTCTGGATGTTGTGGGGCTGTCTTGGCTGACACGTCTCTGCAACATAGCATGGCGGTCAGGGACAGTGCCTCTGGACTGGGCGACCGGGGTGGTGGTCCCCCTATTTAAGAAGGGGGATCAGAGGGTGTGTTCCAGCTATAGGGGGATCACACTTCTCAGCCTCCCAGGAAAAGTCTGTTTCAGAGTACTGGAGAGGAGAGTCTGACCGTTAGTCGAACCTCAGATACAGGAGGAACAATTCAGTTTTTGTCCTAGTTGTGGAACACTGGACCAGCTCTATACCCTCCACAGGGTGCTCCAGGGTTTGTGGGAGTTTGCCCAACCAGTCCACATGTGTTTTGTGGACTTGGAGAAGACATTTGACTGTTGGAGGGGAGTTCCTTCCTCAAGTGGAGGAGTTTAAGTATCTTGGGGTCTTGTTTACGAGTGAGGGAAGGATGGATCGTGAGATTGACAGACGGATCGGTGCAGCGACAGCAGTAATGCGGTTTATGTACCGGTCTGTCGTGGTGAAGAAGGAGCTGAGCCGAAAGGCGAAGCTCTTAATTTACCAGTCAATCTACGTTCCTGCTCTCACCTATGGTCATGAGCTCTGGGTCATGACCGAAAGGATAAGATCCCGGATACAAGCGGCCGAAATGAGCTTCCTCCCTAGGGTGGCGGGGCGCTCCCTTAGAGATAGGGTAAGGAGCTCTGTCACCCGGGAGGAGCTCGGAGTAAAGCCGCTGCTCCTCCACATCGAAAGGGGACAGTTGAGGTGGCTTGGGCATCTGTTTCGGATGCCTCCTGGATGTCTCCTTGGGGAGGTGTTCCGGGCATGCCCCACAGGGAAGAGACCCTGGGTTTTTTTCTCACCCAGTTTATCTCATGAATGATGAGTCTGAGGAGTTTGAGTGTGAATGCCTTTGTAGACATAAATAATGCCAACAAGCCTTAACTGTACTTTCAGGAATCCCTGGATCAAGCTAAGGAGTCGAAGGCTGGGCAGTCCACTGATGAGCTTGAAGCTGGAGAGTCCAGCCTGACCAATGTGGAGGATGCAGTGCAGGAAACATTGCAGGACAAATTCAAGAAGATCTTTAAAAAAGTAAAAAAAAAAAAAAAAAAAAAAAGTCTTTATGTTTACGCTGTATGATGACTTGTATTGTTTAATTCTATTTTAAAGTTATTAGTTTAAGATCAACATTTTTCTCACTAAGCTACATGTGCTGTAGTAAATGGTGCCTCAGTTATGGGCCAGCAAGAATATTGATATTTTGAAGCTTCATACATTAAATCTGTTTTTTGTTTTTTTCCCCTTCTTTTTCCAGAAACCTGACAAAATTCGTAGAAGCAAGAAGGAAACACTTCCTGAGCCAGAAAGCATTTGGGAAAGCGAAACCTCATCAGATTGACGGGTGAAAATAAAAAAATGAACAAAACAAAAAAAGTAAAGTTGTTCTATAATTAGTATTTGTTAGGCTCCCTCAAATTATTTCCAGTCTGACATTAACTTGCATACATTTTTCACCCTTCACTCGACCTAGACTACTCTGAAAAAAGTAAAACTGCTGTGTCATTCATCTAACGTACGCTTCTTCATTGGTCTGATAGAAAATTTTGATTTCTTATCTAAAACTGTTATTTATACTTTGCTTAAGAGCAAACAATGCCTCCCTTGGTTAAAATCACGTGTAATCCGTTTCCTCAAACCACATTTCTACTTCAAAATAAATGTTCACCTTGTCACGTGACCTCATGACGTAGCACCAGATCGGTCTGAACCAGAATCTGCTGGCCACCATTACAGTTTTCTTGGAAAGGGAACTTTGTGTACTGCAAAAGAAAAGTCATTTACACAAGGTAAGAAGACAAATGTATATTATTGTTGTAGTAAATCTGTCTTTTTCATGCTAACACAAATCATGCGTGTATGCTGTGGGTTAGGAACAACTACTTTTGTAGAATATATTTGGCAGGTTTGTTTGCTAACGTTAGCTAGCTAGCTCAAAACTATTTTCAAAAACAGCTGACTTTGTAAGTCACTAAGACTGTTACGCCGAGTTCCCTGCTGATATTAATTAAATTTAAGTACGGTTGGTTAACAATGTAATAATTGATGTTAATCTTATCTAACTACAAAAAATTTTATAGGCGTGCTATTTGCAGTGGAACTGCATGCTTAAGGCGTATATTGTATTTCCTGCATCCCATTCACTCAATCATTCCTATCGAATGATCATGGATGATTTTGCAATTCCGCAAAATTCATAAAATCGAGACAAGCGAAATCTTTTAAGACTGGCAACTGTAATATCAGTATCAGGTAAGGAACTCAGCTTTATTTGTCCACTCAATTACGTAATGGTAATGTTAATTAATGAAAATAAGAAAATATTTTTTTAAATGATCATGTTTTCAAAGTTACAAGTCTGCAGTCAAGTCATATGACTACACGTATCTAGAGCATGTGATCTTCTGCAACCTCTGTAATAACCTAAGAGACCTAGTCCTCGTCCGAATTGGTACATAAAATCACAGACTTCGTGTGAGAACTCAGAGAACTCAGACGTCCTTTAGAAAACTAGTCCCGTCCGAATAGTGCTTAAGATTATTTTTCTTTGTACGAAAAGCGGGGCAGTTATTTTAGGCCAATTTTGTATTGTCCTTAAACTTGTCTGTGGGGATGTTTCTTTGCCCGAAGCGGGACTGAGCTGTTCCTCCCCCGGGACAGACACACACACACAGAGCCAGAAGCAAAGAGAGGTGAGGATCAAAGTATGTGGATACAATTTCTAAAATTTACAACGATAGTGCACTTTACTGTAAGTGTTGGCGAGTAGAAACGTAATGCAGTCAATGTATTATAACTCCTATTTATCGGTTATAATTCAGCAGAGGTGACAGGTTCGTTTGTTACACCAGCAGCGTCACAGTCCCGGGTACAGCCGGCGTTTACATAGACATAGCCCCAGCTTGTGTCTCCCATTATTATCTTACATTAGATGCACAAGGCTTACACAGCCACTGCCCGTTGTTTTCCACTGAGATGGATATGCCAAGTCGAGCAATGCTCTGAACATCTGTAAGTGACGCAAGTGTAGTAAGCAATAACAGTAGCCCACCTGCACTGCTAATGAAGCTCAGCCAAGTTAGGTACACATCATGAGAGAAACACATTGCATTTCTTATGACCTCTTCACAATAAAAGCATCCCTCTCGTTCACCAATGGAAAGATTTTAGTGTGATGCAGACACAGCAGGAAATCTTCAGATTGTATTAGCAGCAACTTGACACACATCTGATTCAGTTGAAAGCCATCAGTAAACAGTAAAACAAGGTTGGTATCTCAAAATACAAACAAAAACACAGGTTGGCCATTAAACCCCAGACCACTGAGATTCAGGTAGAGGCTTCAAAAGGTTGACCATTATTTATGTCCGGTTTGAAATGCAGAACTAAACATAAAATATTTATTCCCCTCTGTGTTTACAGGTTTGTGAGCGTCTTCTCAAAAGGCCACTACTTTACCAGTACTACAGAATTTGGTAAGTTCATATGTATGCATTTTAGAGGACTGAACCTAACCACAAAGAGTCAAGTATGAAAGTACACTCATTAATTTCGGTTGAATTTTGAATTTGACAATTTAGTAAAGTATAGAAATGTAGAGGCAATTTAAGTTCACATTACTTTTATTTTTTAAGAAACCCTAACTTTGGTTAAATGGAACATTTGTATAAGCTACAATTGCATTAAATATATAGTACAATGTTGAAAATAATAAAAATAAAGAAAAAACACAGAAGGAGAAGGTGTGTCCAAACTTTTGACTGGTAGTGTATGATGGAGGAGCCGGGGATCAAACCGCTGATCCTGGGATTGGTGGACAACCGTGATTGAATTTAATATTGAATATATATGAATTAGATGTGGAATATAGCTAATACTTGCACTTAAACTGTGGTTTGTTTGTTTTTTCTTCTTTTTTACTAGATCCATTTGGATGGGCTGCCATGGTAACGATGAGTCCAGCTACGTATCCTGATGATATCAGGAAGCTAATTTTGCCACATGGAATTTCAGAAACAGTAGAAGAGCTTATGGATGGAAGTCAGGAAAATGTGTGGGTTAAATGGGAGTTTTAGGCTATAGTACCAAAGACCATAACTGACATAATAATGCACTTTATATTTTTCTTCTTTAAGTGTGTTTGTTGTGCACTACACTTTATGTTTATGGATTTAAAATGCATTTTGTGTTTTGTTTACTGTTTTATTTATGTTATAGTTATTTTGTTTTTCTATTTAATCATTATTATTTTTCTGGTTTGAGTTTTATAGTACAATATAAAGTAAAGGTAATGCGTATTTTAAAATACAGAATAAATGTGTCTTTGGAGCAGGACTTGATTGTCTATTTAGTGTTATTCTGTTAATAAATTTGCCTCTAAGAAAATTATTAGTTTCATCGGAAGTAAAAAAAAAAACTATTGTAATGTATTAGTACATCTTTTTTTGTTGTATTCATGTTCACATTTAAGTTGTTTGAAGGCGGAAAACTACACAAACTTATTTGTAGGTACATTTTTGGATTTAAGGGCAGGACAAGATATTGATTTGGCTACAGTTATAAATTTTAGTTTGTACGGAATCACACTTTTAACTTGAGAAAAATTAATAAGATATCTTGAAACAAAATTACAGCAATTAGTTTTTTCCAAAGTAAAAACTACATTTGGACGTAATGATCAATTTTAGGTTTTTATGAAGTGAAGTAAAGTTGTTACAAAGTAGAAAAAGCAGTTGCATTGGTCTATTCCTTTGTCACAAATTCAGTTTGACTTGTGTGGATGCAAATATTTTGCATTGGGGAAAATTAGAAGAATTGATTAACATATAATTAAAAAAAAAAAAAAAAAAACAATAAATATGTTTTGAGAAAAAGTAAAAAAAGTGTAGCTGTTGATCCAAAAGTATCATTATTTTCAGTGTACGAGAAAAAAACAACAAAAATTAACATAAAGAAGTGATTCTCCCACTGAAAGAAAGAAAGCAGATAAAACAATGAAAAAAAGAACAAATTCTATATGTATATAAGAAATGTAGTGTGTTTAAAATTACACTGCAAAATGATCATTCTCTGGTTTTACTATTTATAGGTATGTGTTTGGATAAAATGACCTTTTTGTTTTATTCTATGAACTACTGACACCATTTCTCCCAAATTCCTAATAAACATATTGTCATTTAGTGCATTTATTTATAGAAAATGACGACTGGTCCAAATAACAAAAAAATGGAGTGTTTTCAGATCTCAAATCATGCAAAGAAAACAAGCTCATATTCATTTCTAAACACCACAATACGAATGTTTTAACCCTGATTTTCAGTCACAGCTTTCATGCGTCTTGGCATGCTCTCCACCAATCTTTCACATTGCTTCGGGGTGACTTTATGACAATCCTGGTTCAGAAATTCAAGCAGCTCTGTTTTGTTTGATGGCTTGTGACCATCCGTCTTCCTCTTCATCACATTCCAGCGGGTTTGCTCCATGCCACACAGCCAGATTAATCAAGGTGTGGATGGAGGACCACCAAATTTCACAGTGAGTATGAGACACTGAAGCATCTCAAGGTCTCTATCTAACCATTGGATGACCAGGCGTTGGGCAAAGCTGAAAACTGGACTCATCAGAAAAGATGACCTTAGACCAGTTCTCCACGGTCCAATCCTCATGGTCTTTTGCAAACCTCCACCTGACTTTTCTTTGTTTCTCATCGATGAAGGGCTTTTTTCTAGCTTTGCATGACTTCAGCCCTGTGTCTAGGAGCCCATTTTGAACCGTCCGGGTTGCCATTTGTTGTCTATGATGTCTCCAACTTGACTTTGTTCTTATGAACCTCTGTCTTTGAAATTTTAAGTATGGAAGCAACCTGATGCTCATTGTATCCCTCTGCCAGAAAAGCCAGAAGTGAACCCTTCTTTTCCTCACTCAGATCATTTCTTTTCAGCTCTTTTGGCATGGTCAATAGTTGTTTGAATCTAATTACTTTTGAGATACCTACTAACACTGTTTTTGCCATCCAGCTGGTCCTACTGGAAGAGAATAGTGATGACAGCAGCAGTGGTTTTTATATTTTTCCTCATTAAATAAGATTTGGTTCAGGTGATCACCTAATCAGTACTTCATTAAGCAGATGTGCCAGTGTTGAAATTCAACAGTCACTGGAATGGAATGGCTGCCCTGATTTTAAAAAAAATTGAAGTGGTCTCTTAACATGTTCCAGAGCTGTATATTTAGGGGTTCAGGCATGACACACTGAAACACTAACATTATTGTAGGCATTATTTTTATAAATCAATTGATTTTACTTTATCCTGTCTTTATTGTGACTGTGCAGACCAAACTGTAAGGCTTTAAGGCGTTGAGAGACGGTACTACACCACCAGTCTACCACAGCACACAGTCACCATTACTTATTTTAAAATGCTGTATGAATCCATTTTCCTTCATGAATTTAACAGCCATTCATCGCTAGAACCACGAAATAATCAGTTCCATCATTCAGGTGTCATTGTTTGGATATTAAACAATTTTTGCAATGAATATTTGTAAAGTCAAGTCAGGTCAAGAAGCTTTTATTGTCATTTCAACCATATATGTTGTGTTTGAAGCGCTTACCATGAGTTTCTTGCCTGTGTCTGCGTTTTAATCTTAGTTTATACAGTCTAATTTTCTCGTTTGCCTCAATACTCTATGCTGTCACCTTTCGTTTTCAAATTTTTTACTTCCATATTGCAGTTAATTGTTCTTTTTTGGGAGAACCTTTGTTTTTTTGGTCTTCAAACATCAATTGAACCCACTTTGGAGCTCTTCAATATCCAGGTTAAATTCACTTAAAGGATACATAATCATAAAGTATGGCAAACTTTCAGCTTGTATAATGTGTGAGCTTCAGGATGTTTTGTAATTCTTCCTTCGTCATTAACGTTAATTTTACTTGTGATAAGTGTACGCTAGTTAGCTCTCTGACAGAGAAGATAGCTTTAGAGGTGCGCATTCAGACACTAGAGAGGGTTGGTGATAGTGAGAGTAGTTTAGTGTCTGTAGCAGAAAGTCTGGATGCCTTAGGTGGAGTTAGTAATCCCCCAACACCGGCATTAGTGCCCTCACAGCTTGGCAGCATAGTCGTAAAGCCAAGGCTAACGCTAAGGCTTGCCCACGGGAGCACCACTTCTCTCCGCTTCACATGTCCAACAGGTTTGCCCTCCTCAGTGAAGAACCCGCTGAGAAACCTGAAAGAGCTCTGGTTATAGGAGACTCTATCTTAAGGCATGTGAAATTAGCTAGGCCTTTAGGGGCTCCAGCAGCACAGGTCAGGTGTATCCTGGGAGCCAGGGTGCCGGACATAGCAGGTAATCTTAGGGTCCTAGGCAAGCATAGGTTCTCAAAGCTAGTTTTCCATGTAGGACCTAACGATATACGCCTTCGTCAGTCTGAGGTTACTAAGAGTAATATTGTAGAGGTGTGTAAATTAGTGAAGGCGATGTCCGATGCTGTAGTATGCTCTGGCCCCATCCCAATGCGACGTGGCGATGTAGCCTACAGCAGGTTATGGTCGCTGAACTGCTGGATGTCCAGGTGGTGCTCCGTGTGGGCTTCATAGATAATTGGAGCTCTTTTAAGGGCAAGGCTGGCCTGTTAGGACGGGACGGTGTCCATCCCACTCGGGAAGGTGCTGCTCTCATTTCTTGCAGCATAGCACATAGCCTTAGAGCAGATCTAGTTAATTTGTGACAATCCAGAGCCAGGGAGCAGACAAGCAGGCTAATCCCACCGTCCGCTAGCTGCAATGAGTCGTCACCCAGGGTTCATAACATTGAGACTGTGTCTGTTCCCCAAGCTAAACAAAAAAGTTTTAACAATCAGAAAATTTGATTTAGTAAAGTGATTAACATAAAACTAGATCATAGTGAATGCACAGCCAGCACCTTTGATCTGAAGCTAGGAATGTTAAATATAAGATCTCTTTCATCTAAAGCACTTATTACTAATGAACTGATTACTGATCAGGAGTTTAGTGTTCTGTGTTTAACAGAAACATGGATTAAACCAAACGAGTATGTAGCATTAAATGAAGCATGTTCGCCTGGTTATAGTTATATACACCAACCACGTCTAACAGGCAGGGGAGGAGGTGTCACAGTTATTCATGATGATAAGCTAGGCGCAACTCAAAAACCCAGACATCAATTTAACACATTTGAAGTTCTTTAAATTAACTTAACTTATGTAGCCACAAACAATAAGTTCACAGAGTCGATTCCACTAATTGTTATTTACAGAGCTCCAGGGCCATATTCTGAGTTCCTCAGTGAATTTGCAGATTTCATTCCAAACCTCGTTGTTTCTTTAGACAAAGCATTAACTGTAGGAGACTTCAACATTCATTTTGATAAGTCAGAAGATCCTCTAAGAACAGCAGTTGTATCCATCTTAGATTCAGTAGGTGTTAGTCAACATGTAATAGGACTCACTCGTAATGGAGGTCACACTCTGGATCTTATTCTAACATTCGGCTTAAATATAGAAAACATAGTCACTCTTCCACAGTCGGAAGCTATCTCAGATCGCCATCTTCTTTCATTTAAAATGTGTCTTAGACACGAGATGCGCAATTTGCCACGTCTCCGTATTAAGCGTACATTTACGTCTGCTACTGCAGAGAGATTTACCAATAGTCTCCCAGAATTATCACACATGACTTGTTCACCGTCTGACCCCAAAGAACTTGACCAGGCGACTGATTACCTGGAGTCGGTGTTTCTCAACACGCTAGATACTGTAGCTCCACTCATAAGGAAAATAATTAAAGAGAAGAAACTAGCACCCTGCTACAATGACCACACACGAACTTTAAAACAATAAGCTAGGAAACTAGAGCGCAAATGGCGCCAAACTAAATTGGCAGTGTTTCAGTTAGCGTGGAAGGAAAGCCTTCTGAGCTACAAAAATTCTCTTAGTACTGCTAGATCAGCGTACCTCTCTGCCCTAATGGAAGATAACAAAAACAATCCTAAATTTTTATTTTAATCCTATCCTAAAATTTATTTTATTTTATTTTTCTGTAGCAAAACTAACTAGGATTAAAACCACTGAATTTTTTCAGTGGAAAGATTGATAATATCAGGCAAAAAAATTCTGACTATTAATTTAAAACCAAATTATTTTATAGATAATCCTTTAGATAATATAACTATTTCTGATCAGAGCTTATCATGCTTTACTCCCCTTCAAGAGCCTGATCTAGTTTCTCTAATTTCATCTTCAAAACTTTCAACCTGCATTCTAGATCCTTTACCCACGTCTTTCCTTAAACAGATATTACCAGTAGCTACTGAACCTCTTCTAAAAATTATAAATTCTTCCCTTAGCACTGGCTATGTGCCTAAGTCATTTAAACTAACGGTTATCAAACCCCAGATTAAAAACCTGACCTTGACCCCTGTCTGCTGTCCAACTATAGGCCAATATCTAACCTGCCCTTTATCTCCAAGATCCTAGAAAAGGCTGTAGCACAACAGTTATGTTCAGACCTACATAGGAATAACATTCATGAAATGTTTCAGTCAGGATTTAGGGCTCACCATAGCACAGAGACAGCACTGGTTAAAGTGGTAAATGACCTGTTACTGACCTCTGATCAGGGTTGTGTCTCCTTACTGGTGTTACTCGATCTCAGTGCAGCTTTTGACCATGACACCACTGACCACACTATTCTACTTGATAGGCTAGAACATGTTGTTGGTGTTAAAGGAACAGCCCTCTCCTGGCTCTGGCCTTATTTGACAGATCATTATCAGTTTGTAGATCTAAATAGTGACTTCTCTATGCATACTAAGGTTATGTTCGGTGTTCCACAAGGTTCTGTCTTAGGCCCACTGCTTTTCTCCTTATATATGCTACCCCTTGGTGCACTTATTCATAAACATGGTATTAGCTTCCACTGTTATGCGGATGACACACAGCTATATGTTTCAGCTAAGTCAGATGAGAGACACCAGCTTATTAAGATTGAAGAATGTGTAAAGGACATTAGACAGTGGGCGGTCACTAACTTCCTCCTGCTTAACTCTGACAGACAGAGGTGCTTGTACTAGGACCACATGCAGCTAGAAGTAAGCTTTCTGATTACAGAGTAACTGTGGATGGTCTTTCTGTTTCATCTCGTCCAGCAGTAAAAGATCTTGGTGTGATTATTGACTCTTGTCATTCGTTTGAAGCTCATGTAGATAATATCACTAGAGTAGACTACTTTCATATTAGAAATATTGCTAAGATAAGAAATATGATGTCACTTCATGATGCAGAAAAACTAGTTCATGCTTTTGTTAGCTCTATGTAACCCAGACTCAAATTAGTTCATTTGTAGTCCAAGAAAAAATCATTTTACTTACCTATGTAGCAAATCTATAAATATATATAAAGAAAGACACAGAGACAAGATTGAGAGGAAATTCATTCATTCATTCATTCATTCATTGTCTACCACTTATCCGAACTATTCTCGGGTCATGGGGAGCCTGTGCCTATCTCAGCCGTCATTGGGCATCAAGGCAGGATACACCCTGGACGGAGTGCCAACCCATCACAGGGCACGCACGCACGCACACAATTTAGAGATGCCAATCAACCTACCATGCATGTCTTTGGATTGGGGGAGGAAACCAGAGTACCCGGAGGAAACCCCCGAGGCACGGGGAGAACATGCAAACTCCACACACACGGCGGAGGCGGGAATCGAACCCGCAACCCTGGAGGTGTGAGACAAACGTGCGAACCACTAAGCCACCCAATGCCCCCCTTGAGAGGAAATATAATTCTTTATTAATCATATTAATAATATGCAAATTACTGCAATAAAATTCACCCAATTATAGTTTGAATCAGCGCTACAGGTGTAAATTGCCCAGTTGAGTGAGATTAGCAGCGACGCTGACTCCGCCCACCAGAAGATGCCGAAAAAATCAATAGAGAGAGAGAAAAAGAAACAGAAAGTGCGTGTGAAAAAAACGAGAAATTTTGAGAAAAAAGAATCAAGTTATCTTAGAAAAAATAACTGAAGAGTTCTTCCGTAAGGATTAAACAAAGTAGATTAGTTATTTCAAGCTAAAACACTGATTACTGAATACTAAACTGGAGTTGTAAAGAAGCTTACCCGGTTATGGCCTTGTTCATCTGGATCGTCGAGCTGAAGTTAACGGAGACATTGCTGTAGTTGTGGTGTAAAAGGTTGTTAAACACAGTTAATTCAGATGAATCGGCCAATATTGTTGTATGCCTTGAAATTTGGATTTCTGCTGTGAGTTAACTGGTCTAGATGCATCAAGCTGCATGGAGGAAAAAACAAGATGGCGAGCCACCCATAGACGGAGTTTGAACCTTTTTCCATCAATTCATCGTCTGTTCTGCTGACGGATACTTTTACCTTCAACCTCTGAGGGGCAGAAGTATATATATTTTTCACACTGATTTTCATTTAATGGACTGAAGTGACTTTCTGAACTTGATTCGATTCTTTGAATGGACTGAGGTAAATAACCTTTATTGTTTGCTATTATGTGACTTAGTTCACATTTTGTTGGTTACAAATATTTTTTTTCCCTGACAAGAAGGGTTATCTGATCTGTCCCTGCCTGCACTTTACACATAATCAAGTCAAGTCAAGAAACTTTTATTGTTATTCCAGCCACATATAGCTGACGCAGTACATAGCGAAATGAGACAACGTTTCTCCAGGACCCTGGTGCTACATTAAAACAACACACAACATGTAATTACAAAACCAACAACACAAAGCTAGGACAGAAGTTTGTTCTAGCTACATAAAGTGCAAAGTGTGCAAACAGTGCAAAGACAAAGTACAAAAATAACACAAGACAGAACACAAAAACATGTGCAATGTTGACAGAAAGTGATGTGCATAGCAGCATGACCATTTGTAGTGTGCAAAATGTGATCGCAGCAGTTAAAGATGCAAATAAGTGCAAATAAGTAATCATTAACAGCGGTTGAGGTAGTGCAAATAGAAGATACATTATATTGAGAGTCCGTTCATACAGGTGTGTGTGTGTGTCGTGTGTGTGTGTGAGACAGAACTGGTAGTTCAGTTCTGGGTGTTAAGAAGCCTGATGGCTTGTGGAAAGAAACTGTTACAAAGTCTGGTTGTGATGGCAAGAATGCTTCGGTACCTCTTTCCAGATGGCAGGAGAGTGAAGAGTGTGTGTGAGGGGTGTGTGTGTGTGTGAGGGGTGTGTGTGTGTGTGAGGGGTGTGTGTGTGTGTGAGGGGTGTGTGGGGTCATCCACAATGCTGTTTGCTTTGCGGATGCAGCGTGTGGTGTACATGTCCGTGATAGAGGGGAGAGAGACTCCAATGATCTTCTCAGCTGTCCTCACTATCCGTTGCAGGATCTTGCAATTCCCAAACCAGGCAGTGATGCAGCTGCTCAGGACGCTCTTGATGGTCCCTCTGTAGAACATGGTCAGGATGTGGGGAAGTAGATGGGCTTTCCTCAGCCTCCGTAGGAAGTAGAGACACTGCTGGCCTTTCTTGGTGATGGAGGTGGTGTTGAGTGACCAGGTGAAGTTCTCCACTAGATGCACACCAAGGAATTTGGTGCTCTTGACGATCTCCACAGGGGATCCGTTGATGAACAGCGGAGAGTGGTCACTCTGTGCTCTCCTAAAGTCAACAACCATCTCTTTTGTCTTGTCAACATTCAGAGACAGGCTGTTGGCTTTACACCAGGCTGTTAGACGTTGCACCTCCTCTCTGTATACTGACTCATCGTTCTTGCTGATGAGACCCACCACGGTCGTGTCATCAGCGTACTTGACAATGTGGTTCAAACTGTGCATTGCTGCACAGTCGTGAGTCAGCAGAGTGAACAGCATTGGGCTGAGCACACAGCCCTGAGGGGCTCCAGTGCTCAGTGTGGTGTTGCTGGAGAAGCTGTTCCCAATTCTGACTGACTGAGGTCTCCCTGTCAGGAAGTCTAGGATCCAGTTGCAGAGGGAGGTGTTCAGGCCCAGCAGGCTCAGTTTCTCAATCAGGTGCTGAGGGATGATTGTGTTGAATGCTGAACTAAAGTCTATGAACAGCATTCGTACATATGTGTCCTTATTGTCCAGGTGTGTGAGGGACAGATGGAGGGTTGTGGTGATGGCATCATCTGTGGAGTGATTCAGACTATATGCAAACTGCAAGGGGTCCAGTGAGGGTGGTGGCTAGGTCTTGATGTGCCTCATGACGAGCCTCTCAAAGCATTTCATCACAATGGGTGTGAGTGCAATGGGACAGTAGTCATTGAGGCATGAAACTGTAGACTTTTTTGGCACGGCACTACAGACTTTGACTAACAACATTACTAAGGATAGCTGCATTCTGCTGATCACAGAAACTTGGCTTCATTCATCCATTCTGGACTCAGCTATCGAGCTAACAGGCTACATTGCACAGCATCATGACAGGACATCGGACTCTGGTAAGAGCAGAGGAGGGGGGCTCTGTATGTACGTCAATATCAACTGGTGTACTAACAGAGTAACTGTAGACAGTCACTGCTCCCCGGACCTGGAGTATGTGACTGTTAAATGCAGACCCATTTATCTCCCGAGAGAGATCACTGTGGTCATGATTACTGCTGTTTACATTCCACCGAATGCTAATGCAAGCTCGGCTATCATACTTTTACATGGTAGCATTTGTAGTCAGCAGTGTACATATCCTCATGCTGTGCGCATCATAGCAGGGGACTTTAATCGTACGGATTTGAAGGCAGTGCTCCCCAAATTCTATCAGCATGTTAAATGTGCTACAAGAGGAGCCAACACACTGGACAAGGTCTACTCTAACATCAAGCTGGCCTACAGAGCTAGACCACTTCCGCAACTGGGCCAGTCTGACCACATGTCCCTGCTTCTAATCCCCGCATATGCCCCCTCTGGAAATCTGCTCCTACCATCACTAAGTCTGTCAAGATTTGGCCAGATGGTGCCTCTCAGCAGCTGCAGGACTGCTTCAACAGGACAAACTGGGACATTTTTGAACATCCAGACCTGGAGGTGTTCACAGACAGTGTGCTGTGTTACATTAAGAATTGCTGTCCAGCGGCTGCTGAGGGAGAGTACTTGACAATGTGGTTCGAACTGTGCATTGCTGCACAGTCGTGAGTCAGCAGAATGAACAGCAGTGGGCTGAGCACACAGCCCTGAGGGGCTCCAGTGCTCAGTGTGGTGTTGCTGGAGAAGCTGTTCCCAATTCTGACTGACTGAGGTCTCCCTGTCAGGAAGTCTAGGATCCAGTTGCAGAGGGAGGTGTTCAGGCCCAGCAGGCTCAGTTTCTCAATCAGGTGCTGAGGGATGATTGTGTTGAATGCTGAACTAAAGTCTATGAACAGCATTCGTACATATGTGTCCTTATTGTCCAGGTGTGTGAGGGACAGATGGAGGGTTGTGGTGATGGCATCATCTGTGGAGTGATTCAGACTATATGCAAACTGCAAGGGGTCCAGTGAGGGTGGTGGCTGGGTCTTTATGTGCCTCATGACGAGCCTCTCAAAGCATTTCATCACAATGGATGTGAGTGCAATGGGAGAGGAACACCGCCTTCAGGTCTGGAAACAGGACTCTTTACAGTACGGTTCGAGCTAACCTGAAGAGAGGCATCAGAGAGGCCAAGTCTGACTGCAGGAGGAGAATTGAGGACCATCTGAACAGCAACAACAGCAGGCAGGTGTGGCAAGGTGTCTGGTATCTTACGAACTACAGGGCTAACCTCGGAGCTGCTGATGGTGATGCCACGCTGACGGAGGAGCCAAACCTCTCCTTTGCCCACTTTGATGTGGAGCCACCAGAGACAGCTATAGTACAACCCATGGTCCACAACAGCTTCACTTTCACAGCGGAGGAGCATGAGGTCAGATGCATGCTGCGGGCCGTCAACCCGAGGAAGGCGGCGGGACCCGATGGCATACCAGGACGTGTGCTGAAGGACTGCACAGACCAGCTGGATGGAGTCTTCACCAGGATATTCAGCCAGTCCCTGTCCCAATCCACTGTCCCACCCTGTCTGAAGTCCTCCACCATAATCCCTCTGCCTAAGACACCCCACATCTCCAGCCTCAACGACTACTGGCCAGTTGCACTCACTCTGGTGGTGATGAAATGCTGGTCTGGGGTCACATCATGTCACTCCTGCCCTAGAGATTTGACCCCCACCAGTTTGCTTATAAATCAAATAGGTCTACTGGGGATGCTGTAGCCACAGCCCTTAATGCTTCACTGTCCCACCTGGAGCAGCAGGGGAGTTATGTGCGGCTACTCTTTGTTGATTTCAGCTCTCTGTTCAACACCATCCTCCCCTACAAACTGATGGACAAGCTGGGGGATCTGGGACTTCCACATTCCACCTGCATGTGGATCTATAGCTTCCTGACTGGTCGCAGCCAGAGAGTTAGAGTGGGTCATCACACATCTACAGTTCTCAGCATCAGTACTGGCTCCCCACAGGGCTGTGTGCTGAGCCCCCTGCTCTACACCCTCTTTACACATGACTGCACTCCCACCCACCACAGCAACACCATCGTCAAGTTTGCGGATGACATCATAGTGGCGGGACTCATTTCTGGGGGGGACGAGTCTGCCTACAGGGATGAGGTGGAGCGGCTGACAGTGTGGTGCAGGGAGAATAACCTGCTCCTCAACACCTCGAAGACCAAGGAACTGGTTATAGATTACAGGAGGAAGAAAACAGATATCTTGCCACTAATCATCAGCGGGGACTGTGTGGAGAGGGTGGCCGACTTCTGCTTACTGGGAATCTACATTGAGGAGGACTTGACCTGGAGCGTGAACACCTCTGAGCTGCTGAAAAAGGCCCAGCAGAGACTGCACTTTCTGAGGGTGCTCAGGAAGAACAACATCACCCAGAGACTGCTGGTGTCCTTTTATCGGTGCTCCATAGAGAGCTTACTAAAGTACTGTATATGTGTGTGGTACACCAGCTGTACAGTAGCTCAGAGGAAAGCACTGCAGAGGGTCATTAACATGGCTCAGAAGATCATCGGCTGCCCTCTCCTCAATCTGGAAGAACTGCACAGCTCCCACTGTCTCAAAATAGCACAGAACATAATAAAGGACACCTCACACCCTGGACACCATCTATTTGAACTTCTGCCATCAGGTAGACAGTACAGGTCATTAAAAACAAGGACAATTAGATTCAGGAACAGCTTCTATCCCACAGCAATAACCACACTCAATAGAACGAAAACATAACTAGTTGCTAGTAAAAACAAGGGCTTGTGCAATTGTTGTATGACTGAATGTATGATTGTGTGTGAACACTATTTTTTTAAATCTATTTTTTATGCTCCTTTTTTAGTTTTATAATATAATGCACTGACAGGGTAGCATTTTTAATTTCATTGTACATGTTACAATGACAATGAAGACATTCATTCATTCATTCATTCATTCATTCACATTCATTCATTCATTCATTCATTCATTCATTCGTTAACTCTACATAGAGTTCTCTTCACATCAGCTGTGGAAAGACAGAGCACCTGGTCCTTGGGAGGAGGGATGGTCTTCCTCACTGCTACGTTGTTCTGTGCCTCGAACCAAGCGTAGAAGTCATTCAGCGCATCTGGGAGGGAGGCGTCACTGTCACAGGCAGATGGTGTGGTCTTATAGTTTGTGATTGCCTAGGGTGAGGGTTAGGCAATTATCTCCAGCGATAATGAACAGTCCGTCAGGGTGAGCATTCTGCAGCTCGCTAATAGCTCCGTAAAGCTCACACAGAGCCTCTTTAGCATTAGCGCTAGGGGGAATGTAAACTCCGACAATGAAAGCGGTGGTGAATTCCCATGGTAAATAAAATGGCCTGCATCTAACAGTCACAAACTCCACTAGCGATGAACAGTAACTAGAGACAAGCACAGAGTTCTTGCACTATTCCGTGTTGATGTAAACACACACTGCTAGCGCGAGTCTTCCCGCACAGAGCTGCATTTCTGTTGGCACAAAACACGGTTAGCCCGTCTAGCTGAATGGCAGCGTCCGGAACTCTGTCGCTGAGCCACGTCTCCGTAAAAACAAAAACGCAGCAGTCTCTGTACTCACACTGTGTAGTTTGCTGGAGTCGGATGTAGTCCAGTTTATTATCCAGGGAGCAGACATTAAACAGAATGATGGACGGGAGAGCCGGCCGGCTAGGGTTTGTTTTTAGCTTAGCACGAACACCTGCCCGCATGTCCTCTCTCCCAGCTACCGGCAACAGGTGTCCATGCACTTTGGTATTTGGGCTAAAACACAGAAATAGCACCATTTTGGATCCAGAGTGGCCGCTGCGTGCTACTGTCGCGCCACCATCTTGGAAGTATCTACGTTGTCTTTAAACATCACATGATCACAAGCATACTTAATATCTTTTTCTCTCTCTCTCTCTCTCTCTCTGTCTTTCTCTGTCAAACTATACGTCCCGCTCCCAAGCTCCCAGTGTTCTGAGTTTCCAGTATGACCACTGGCTATACCTCTGGTCAGAGTCTTGTGACTTGGTGGTGCTCACTGATGCAGTGGATGGGTCTGTGTGGACAGCCTGTGACCAGGAGACAGCCGTGGACAGAACCACTTGGAGACTATCACACTGTCACGGATCTGCCATTACATCTGTCAGCTTGCGACTGAAAGTTGTTGTGGATTCTCCGGACGTGTGCGTGCTTCGCCTCTCTGATGGTTGGGGACAGTTTGTTCCTTGCTGTCCATCTTGTCCCCTGCTTTGAAGGCAGAGTCTCTCGACTTCAGGAGAGCACACACCTTTGAGGTCATCCACAGCTTCTGGTTGGGGTGTGTGGTGATGGTCTTGGAGATGGTCACGTCACCAATGCACTTACCGATGTAGTTGGTCACGGATGCCATGTTCTCCTCCAAGTTGATAGAGTCGCCATTGGTTGCAGCCTCCCTGAATGAGTGCCAGTCAGAGCACTCAAAACAGTCCTGAAGAGTTCCTGCTGGCCAGGTTATCACCTGTTTCAGAACTGGTTTAGAGCGATTGACGAGCGGTCTGTATGCTGGAATTAGCATAACAGAGATGTGGTCTGAGTAGCCGAGGTGGAGGCGGGGCTCCGCACGGTACGCACCGGGAATGTTTATGTAAACAAGATCCAGCATGTTCACCCCTCTTGTTGCAAAGTCCACATGCTGATGGAATTTAGGGAGCACTGTTTTGAGATTCGTATGGTTGAAATCTCTGACGATAAACAGTTCAAGGTGATCTGCATTCTGCAGATCGCTAATAGCCCCATAGAACTCACATAGTACCTCCTTATCATTAGCGCTGGGGGGAATGTACACTAAGAAAATGAAAGCAATGGTAAATTCACATGGTAAATAAAATGGCCTGCATCTAACAGTCCCAAACTCCACTAGCGATGAACAGTAACTAGAAACAAGCACAGAGTTCTTGCACTATTCAGTGTTGCTGTAAACACCCCCACCGCAAGTCTTACCGCACAGAGCTGCATTTCTATGGGCACGAAATGAGGTAAGCCCGGCTAGCTTAATGGCAGCGTCTGGAACTCTGTCGCTGTCGCTTAAATATAAGACTAAAAAGGTGATACTTTAGACTGATAGAATTATCTTTATAGCTAGTAGCTGTAAACTAGATAGTGATAATAGGTAGATCATTAGTAAAATTCAAAAGCACATCATTTCTGTTGAACATCTTGCTTTTTGTTAGAATTAGCCATGAGTAGCTGTCATATACAATCATGTGAAAAACGTAGGACATCCCATGAACGTCTGTGTTTTTAAAAAAGTATAGTTTAACATATGGGTATTTGATCTTCAATTTAACAATATTGGAAAATTCAAGTAATATAACTAAACAAATAATAAAATCTTTTTAAATGATCTGTAAAAAGTCATTTAAGAAAATTACATTTCTTGTGAGGAAAATGTAAGGACACCCCCCAAGTGTAGGGGGAGGGGAGGTGTGTGGGGGGGTATGAGGGGTGGGTGTGTGTGTGAAGGGGGAGGGGAGGTGTGGGGGGGGGGGTGTGAGGGGTGTGTGTGTGTGTGTGTGTGTGTGTGTGTGTGTGTGTGTGTGTGTGTGAGTGAGGGGTGTATGTGTGTGTGTGAGGGGTAGGTGGGTGTGTGTGAGGGGGTGTGTGTGTGTGTGTGTGAGGGGTGGGTGTGTGTGTGTGTGTGTTTGAGGGGTGTGTGTGTGTGAGGGGTGTGTGTGTGTGTGTGTGTGTGTGTGTGTGTGTGAGGGGTGGGTGTGTGTGGGTGTGTGTGTGTGTGAGGGGTGGGTGGGTGTGGGGGGGGAGGGGTGTGTGTCAGGGGGGTGTGGGGGGTCATCCACATACACATCCTCTTGGCTTTCCGGATGCAGTGTACTGTATACATGTCCGTGATAGCGGGGAGAGAGACTCCGATGATCTCCTCAGCTGTCCTCACTATCCACTGCAGGATCTTGCAATCCAAGGCGGTACAATTCCCAAATCACGCAGTGATGCAGCTGCTCAGGACGCTCTCGATGGTCCCTCTGTAGAAAGTGGTCAGGATGAGAGGTGGAAGATGAGCCTTCCTCAGCCTTCGCAGGAAGTAGAGACCCTGCTGTGCTTTCTTGGTGATGGAGCTGGTGTTGAGCGACCAGGTGTGGTCCTCCACCAAGTGAACACCGAGGAATTTGGTGCTCTTGAGGATCTCCACATTGGACCCATTGATGTTCAGTGGAGAATGGTCGCTCTGTGCTTTCCTGAAGTCAACAACCATCTCTTTTGTATTCTCCGCGTTCAGAGACAGGTTGTTGTCTTTACACCAGGCTGTTAGCCTCTGCACCTGTCTGCTGACTTGTCGTTCTTGCTGATGAGACCCACAGCGGTCGTGTGGGTAAACTTAATGATGTGGTTGGAACTGTGCATTGCTGCACAGTCGTGAGTCAGCAGGGTGAACAGCGGTGGACTGAGCACGCAGCACTGAGTCCATTGGGGTGAGCATTCTGCAGCTCGCTAATAGCTCCGTAGAGCTCACACAGAGCCTCTTTAGCATTAGCTCTGGGGGGAATGTAAACTCCGACAATGAATACGGTGGTGAATACGGGGGTTTGTTTTTAGCCTAGCACAGACACCCGATCTCTTGCTGCGCTTCCGCTTTCTCGTACACCGCTTACGTTAACTCCTCTCCAGGCCACTGGCATCAGGCGACACCGAGGACTCAGGGCCTGGTCTCCGCAGCAAGCCGAGATCACAAAGGCTTTTCTGTAGTTCATCATGCACGCTGGCTGGTGCATGATTTACAAGCTCTAGTAGTATCTGGCGGTCGTGCACATGAACACCGGTGTATCTGGTGTCCATATGCCGTGGTAGTCAGGCTATATGATGACAATAGCACCATTTTGGATCCAGAGTGGCCGCTGCGTGCTACTGCCACGCCGCCATCTTGAAAAGATTACTTGTTAACATTAACTTAACTTTGTTGAGCAACCAAGTATGTAGCAGTTACTTCTAACACAGACTGTGCAACGTTTAAGACACTGCACTGTGTATTCGTGTCCTTGAAGAAACATTTCACTGCAGAATCATTAGTTCAAATAACTCATTTATCATGAAACATCATAGGAACGTTCATTTAGTGCATAATTTATGCACCTGTATGCACCTGTATGTATGTGTGTATGTGTATGTAAGTGTGTGTGTGTGTGTGTGTGTGTGTGTGTATATATATAAATATATATAAAATTGCCTCACACCACCGTTGTTCCCTGCTACAGTACAACTGCAGGTACCGTTTGATTTCCTGGTTGAGCCGTTCTGTCTGGCCGTATGACTGGGGATGGTAGCTTGAACTCAGACAAACATTGATGCCCAACTGCATGCAGAAAGCCCGCCATACTCGAGAGGTGAATTGTGTCCTACGGTCCAACATGATGTCCTCTGGAAGCCCGTATGTACAAAACACCTGATTAAAGAGGACGGTCACCGTCTCCATAGCTGTGGGTAACCCCTTCAATGGAACCCCGAACTGGGTACCTCATGCACTCCCTTTATTACTCTGGAGAGGAAAGCCGTGGGCACATAAAGCTTGTTGGCCGGACAACCGGGTGGAGAGGGTTTGTCACGCTGTGCACGCTGCCCTCTCCTTGCTGAACACCTCACACAAAACCCGATACTCCCTAGGGACGTTGACAGCGGCACCTGAACATTCCTGGTTCCGCGACGCCACTTCCAGTTTCCACCATTTTATGCTCCTCAGCCCTATATTTATATTTACGTTTACATTTCTGGTATTTGGCAGACACTCTTATCCAGAGCGATGTACAAAAGTGCTTTAAAGTCTCTATCAATGAATACATTAACACTGGTTCAATAGGACACAGGCTTAAGATTTTTTTTTTGTACATACAACATAATACATAAAAACTGGGAAAAATAAGAGTTAGTTTAAGTGCTTCAGGAATATAAGCTAGCAGGCTGCACATGCTCCTCGCCAGATAGTCTTCTCAGTTTGCCCCGTGTGTCTGACTAGCTATCCTGCCTTGCTTCTGTTTGTTTTGGTTTGACCCTGTTGTTTTTGACTCTGATTTCCTGCCTGCCCTTCATTGCTCTGTACCCGTGCTTGGATTTTGGACTGTTCCCCTGGACTCTGCTTTTGGCCTGCTTTTTGTTGTTCCTGAAGCCATGTTCTGGATTTTGGATTACTTCTGTAGGATTATTGTCATTAACTCTTTTACCTCGGTTGGATTTCCCCTGTTGGATTAGTTCTGCTGGAATTACAGGTGACTGTCAGTTTTTCCTCTTGGATCATTTCTGTGACTTTCTCTATTTTTCATGTCCTCCTTGTGGATTATTATTTTGCTGCTTTTTCAACCCGTGTGAAAAAGTAATGTAGTGAAAGTGAGTGTGAAAAATCCATGCATTAAAAGGCTGATTTAGAACAATTTTTTGTTTTTCCACACGACGAGTTAACATTAACAGTGTATTTTTAAGATGTAAGATTTTATCTATGGCTCATTGCAGATGTGAACATTAAGCACTTGAGTGTGAACCTCTTTGTCCTATGTGTGTGTTTTAGATGTATGAGCAAGAGCAGGAAGCTCACAGGATCCTCCAAGTGGAGAACGACAAGATGAAGAAGACTGAATCATGAGGAGGAGATAATGAAGGTAAACTTTGGTGCTGAAGTGAGAGAAGTATGACGAGCTTTGAGGGTGTGGACTAGAGGCCTGCCATATCAAGAAGTAAATCAAGTCAATATTGTCTTCTTTCACATCTCCTTGGCTGAAGCTGAGGAGCAACACCAGAGGGATGTGGAGACCATCGCTTAGCTGGAGGAGGAGAAGTCTGACCTGACAGATCATTTGGAGGCACCAAAAGACAAACTGGATGAAATCGAACAACTAATGTGTAACCACAACATGGAGTTTGCTAATCTAACAAACATGAGTGTGAAAAAAAACATGCCTTAAGCAGCTCATTCAGAAATAGGAAGATTTTTTTTAAACGTTTAATGTTTTTCTGCATGATGAATTAAAATTTTAATTCTATTTTTAAGTTACTCATTGCAGATCTGAATGTTAAACTCTTGAATGTGAACTTCTTTTTCTCTGTGTGTTACAGGATTGTGTACGAAACTGGGAGGAGCTGCTGAAGGTGAATTTTCTTCTCATGAAGCTACAACTGCTATTGTGAACTGATAAATAACTTTCAGGAAGACAATCAGAAATCCATCAGCTTACATCCTCCATAAGGCTCCTCACACTCATCCGTGTGTGTGTGTGTGTGCTTGTTTTACATTTTAAACTATCCTCATTATTAATGATTCAGTTTGTAAATGAGTCTGAATGTGTGTGTTTAGAAATAATAAGTCACTGAGCCTTAATTGTTGACTTTTGAGGTCTCTGTGGCCAAAGCTGAGAAGAAACAACTGGAAGGCTAAGAAGACCATCACTCCGCTGGAGAAGGAAAAATCAGATCTGACAAACGAGGTGAAGACACTGAAAGACAGAGTAAAGGTCATGGAGAACCACCTCTCCGAAACTCACCTGCAGAATGATGAGCTCATGGATGTGAGAAGTCCTACATTATAAGCAGCTCCTTTAGTAATAATATCAGGACTTTAATCACTTTAAACATTGCTAAGCATTAAATACTCGAATATAAATCTCTTGTGCTCCATGTGTGTGTTTTAGGTGTATGAGCAAGAGCAGAAGGCTCATGACATCCTCAAGGCCAAGAACCACGAGATGAAGAAGACTCTAAATCACCAGGACCAGTTACTGAAGGTAAACATTTCTTTTCATGAAATTGTGACTTGCATCGTAAGCTTTGTCTGCTGTACACTGCTGCGAGAGAGTTATAGGCCAAAATATCAAGTACAGTACTAATAACACAAATATGGCTAATATGAAGCACTATATATGAAATCTATTTCATATATGATCAGAAGGTCGACCAACCTCATGGATCCGATGAGAGCTGAATTGGATCTGCATTAGAATCTGAGTGACGGATGTATGAGGAAAGAAAATGTGAAATAAACACAAAATGACTCAGATTGTTGCAATATTGTGTATATTCTTGATTACACAATCATCAGTACTAATTTGCACCTTACTTGCTGGTACTGCAGAGCTATCAGTACTATTTACACACTTTCCTACTTGCACACAGTCTGTTAACATACTGGGACTGCACAAGCCATACACAGTACTGTTTACACCTCACTTACACACTCCGTATATTTTACACACTTTTCTTTACAATGAGAATCTGCATCTAAATCTAGCCATGGGGGTCACAGTCCAGTGACTTCTGTGCCGGTCCCAAGCCCGGATAAATAGAGAGGGTTGCGTCAGGAAGGGCATCCGGCGTAAAACAGTGCTAAATTTCATCATGCGAATCGTCAGTTATATTGATAGTAGAATGTTGGACATGGAGCTGCCAGGCAGGAGGTAAAGAGGAAGGCCAAAGAGGAGGTATATGGATGGAATTAATGAGGATATGAAGCTAGTGGGTGCAAGTGTTGAGGATGCAGAAGATAGGGATAGGTGGAGAGAGATGATTCGCTGTGGAGACCCCTGAAGGGAGAAGCCGAAAGAAGAAGAAAAGAATCTACATCTAACTACCTCAATGTGTTAATATATAAATAGATTAGCACACCTATTCTATACTCTGTATATTTATTATTAGTCTTAAGTCTTCTCTTTTTACTTTAGCTCTTTTTTGCTGTTTAAATGATATTGCTGTATTTTGCCTGAACCTCACCCAAGCATTTCATTGTACAAACTGTTCCTGATATCTGTGCATCTGACAAATAAACCTGAAAAGTGTCACTTCCACTGGAGAAAGAAAAGAAAATGCAAGAAAAAAGAAATGTAGGGGGAAAAAGAAAAATTCCATGTGTAAATGCCTATCTAATAAAAATAAATGGACGTGTTTCTCTGGAACGGTTTTCTTTCCATGGAGATTTTTAATCAGTCAGTCTGTCAGGAAAAGTGTCTCTCAGTCTCTCAGTCAGTCGTTTTCGGTCTACACTCAGGAATGATTGTCTTTCTTCACAGGAATGATTGCCTTGCTCTTCCATGAGTTCTTTGTCCCTCCCAAGCGATGACTTGTTCTTCAGAGAGACTGAAGAGGCTCAGGGAAGGTGAACATTGCATCAGGAGCTCATTCCTCATGGACTCAACACAGCACTGGTTACAGACATCACTCCATTTATCTGCCGTCCCGGAGAAGATGGTCTCCACAAACCCTGCTGAGGCTCAGGCTGTAGATGAGATGATTGACGGGAGATCAGCTGCCACATTTCTTGTCTCCTATAAAAGCAACTTAACTGAACAATAAAATTAATTCTAGATTTTCTTTAACAGGTTATTTTCCTGAACATCAGTGGAATGAACTTTGTATTAATTATGATCCTCAAACCTTTTTAGAAGTTCCTCTCCTCGTTATAGCAGTGTTGGGGTTTTTGTTCTCAGATCATTTGGGATGTTGTTGCAATCTACGGCCTGTAGATGGCGCGCTGTAGCTGAATATCAATGTACACGAACATTCAGCTTTCACGTTAAAGACTCCGAGTAAATATTGTACTTTATGTCCGAAACGTATGCTAATGTGTACAATTACATTTTTAAAGCCTTATAACAAAAACAGATTAAGAAAAATACACAGGAACTTTCAGATTCTGCACAATGTCAGTAAAGATCAGCCTGAACAGCAGGTTCTCACACATAAAGGTATAACCGCTGAGGTGGAACCTTCAAGGCTTTAATTTAGTGTGTATCTTTAGCTGATCTTGTTGATGTAGTGTATTCTTAAAAAAAATAATTTAAGGTACACCACCATGTGCACTTTCTTCTAGATTCCCACTCCAGAACATGTCCCTGTTTCAGTACCAAGGAAAGGTTCCGTTTAGTTCCTCTGTGTCTGAGAGTGTAGGTCAGTCTCACCCTGTGTACACACACTGACTAACCTCGAAACACTAACTCTTCCTTTTCAGGGGTTTCGGATTATTTCACGGGCGGAAACCACAAATGAGCCTCCAGGAACCTTGTTAGGAAAACGTCTGGAGCTTTAAAGGTTCCTAAAATAATCCCAAAGTGAAAGATTCCCTGTGTGCAATGTAAACACAATGTCTGTGGGATATTTCCACATCAGAAAGAAGGTCAGAATGAAAAACGGTACCAAACTGTACCTTTCCTGCTCACAGGGCTGGTACTCTTCAGTGCTCTTAACCCTGAAAAGGTTCGTGTTTACTTTATCTTTAAAGTTTTACTTATTAATCACACTAATCATGGTCTGCTCTGTTCCTGTGTGTTAAATCAGACTGTATCCACATGTACAGGTGCAAGATCCACACAGAAAGTACAAACGGTGTGTGTTCTGGATGGTTTCGACCCAGTGACATGCAGGAACCCTTTTTAGTCCTCTTTTCTTCAGAGAGAGAGAGAGAGAGAGAGAGAGAGAGAGAGAGAGAGAGAGAGAGAGAGAGAGAGAGAGAGAGAGAGAGAGAGAGAGAGAGAGAGAGAGACGAAGCACTGTGGGGAAGGAGGCGGTGAAGATCTGACAACCCCCTCCCCCGACACACACACACACACACACACACACACAGTCGCCTCTCTCGGTGCGAGCGCGAGCTCATTTCAAGTACGGTATGAAGATGAGGCGGACGCACGCGCTCCTCTCCAGAGCAGGATAAACGCGTGTTTGTTTTTTTTTATTATTATTATTATTATTATTATTATTTTTTTTTTTTTTTTTATGTATTTGGAGTTTTGTGATCGCCTCTGAGAGTGAAGTTAAACACCATGGGGTCAGTGAGTGTTGCGCTGCCCTTGTGTGTGTGTGTGTGTGTGTTGCTGTTACACAGTGAACGCGCTGCGCTCCTCCGGGACGCCGGTAAGAGACTCTGCACTCCTCCTTTTCTCTCCTTTTCTCTCCTTTTCCCAGCGCTGTGTGTTTTCACGCACAGATACACCACACTCTGTAGTTTATGTCTTTGCTTGTTTGTGTTATTGTGTTCCGTTCGGTTCTGGCGCAACTTTATTTTTGTTATATTTGTGTTTGTTTTGCGCTTGGTGTGTGTGTGTGTGTGTGTGTGTGTGTGTGTGTGTGTGTGTGTGTTGCAGAGGTGGATCAGTGCTCTGAGGGAAGCGATGCCTGTCACATTGACGCCATTTGTCAAAACACTCCGACATCCTACAAGTGCACATGTAAATCCGGCTTTAAAGGCGACGGGACGCGGTGTGAAGGTATTTCTCTCCTTCTCTTTTCATTTCCCATTTATCTCCTGCTTTCTCCACTCCAGGCTTCCTGTTAGTTTTGGAAATGTTTTTAATAAAAGCTTGAAATCTCAGTGTTGACCATGGCAGGAAGTTAATGGTGTTTATTAGATTTAATATCCACACGTTTGTGTTAGACTTCACATCTGTAATAGTCTAATGTCTGCACATCTGCAGGAAACACTCCTGTACAGTGTCATGTAAAGTGTGTATGATTATTAAATGAGAACTATCTCAAACCCATGAGCATGTGAGATATGAGAATAACACTCAGCTGTGATGTTGTACCTCTGGGATACTCTCTCATTCATTCATTTACATTCTTGTTTGCAGAAATGTAGACTGGCTGCAGGCATTCTCTGTCCATTTTATTATTATTATTATTATTATTATTATTATTATTATTATTATTATTATTATTAAAAAGCTGCCTTTATCTGCAGTGGCACCAGGTCAAGGGCATTTCAGTGATTCTTTCAGGAACCGCATGGCCAGTCCTCATGTTAAATATTCCTCTCATGAAGATTCCCATCATTCCTATTCGTTATCAGTCCTCACTTCCTGTTCAGAACGGTGATGGAGTAACGGTTAGTGGGTCCACGGTGTATATCACTTCGATTTTGGACAAATTGGACCATGATTTAAGAAGTGGATAAACAAAGGAATGTAAAAGTGACTTTTATGTGCTTACGAATAAAAATGGAAAAGTAAATATATGTTTTCTTAAAAATGAATATGTTCTAAAAATGTATTCATATTCCTTTGGCAAGTGCAATTCAAGGCAGATGAGTAAATATGCATGTTTAATTAGCATTTCTGTAACAGAATACCATGAATTTGGATTATTTTGCGAGTTGAGGAGCTCGAGAGGCGGAGCTGATTTCAGGACCAGAAAAGAGTTTAGATTTTTTGACTGTAAAGATAGCAGCTTTAATCGCTATTAACTCGCGTCCTGTGTTTGTAGATATCGATGAATGCGACTCAGAATTCAACGGCGGCTGCGTGCACGAGTGTAACAACATCCCGGGAAATTACCGCTGCACTTGTTATGATGGATTTCATCTGGCCCATGATGGACACAACTGCCTCGGTAACGATCAGGTTCATTAATATCAGGACATCTTTAGATGAGTTGTGAGTGATGGAACAGATGGGAATGTTGTGTATGATGTGGAACTAGAAATTAGAGTTCTGTAGACTCCGCTTCATACAGGATGGAGTTTTAGTTGGACTGCGTTGTTTTCTACAGTAATGTTGTGTTTTTATATTTCATGTTTTAAAAAAAACATGCTGTTGCTTTGCTATCAGGTGAATGTAGT
>JAUCMX010000010.1:25935125-25953084 GCA_033459395.1 Hemibagrus guttatus
CAGTCTCTCTTTATTCTCTCTCTCTTCAGCTATAAACACTCGTCCCCTCAGCAGTCTCTCTTTATTCTCTCTCTCTTCAGCTATAAACACTCGTCCCCTCAGCAGTCTCTCTTTATTCTCTCTTTAAGTTAATAAGAGTAAAAATGAATGAGAGTTTGTTCCACATGTTACTGAGAAACACACAGAAGTGTAAACTCCTCTGTCCTGAAGATATGGAGAACTTCAAGCTCCAGCTTCACCTCTGACTGATACACACACTGACACTGGAGACTCCTTATACACACACACACACACACACACACACACACACACACACACACCCCTGAAACACAGCACTGATACTGGAGACTCCTTCACCACATCGTACACACACACACAAACACATTCCACAGAAAACCTTTTAGAGCACAGTGTTAGCTGTGAATGAGCTGTTACTATAGAAACGATAAAGTGAATTCATTAATTCTAAATAAAGCTGTGGTGTTCCACTGCTCCACTGTCAGAGCCACAGTTACGGGGAATTAATCAACACTTTCTGACCAATCAGAGAGCAGAACTCAGCAGAAATTTATAACTGTATGTGTAATTTATGTTGCATCACATTTTAGTGAATGTTAGATTTAAATGTAAATATTGATGTTTGAGGCTCTGGACTTAATATTTAACGTGAATGTTGTTATTGCTGTATCAGCTTCCTGTTCTGTAGGTGTTTCCATGAGAAACCATCTGATCATCTAATAACAGTAAATCAATTAATCTGAATAATGCTGGATCGGTCAGATCTCAGAACCGGCTCCAGAATGAACCATACGTCTGATCATCAGTTTCATTCTGATCACCTTTTATTGTGATCCATTTCATTTTGAAAATCTAAACTTTTAATTGTTGGGAAGCTGAGAATTAAAGTGCTATTAAATAATACTACTACTAATAATAATTACAACAACAAAAACAGCAATAATAATAATCATTATTATTATTATCATTATTATTATTATTATCATTATTATTATTATTATTATTATTATTATTATTATTATTTCTGTTGTTTTTGTTGTTATTATTATAAAGAATTTAAAGGATATTAGATATTTATGATCTAAATATTATAGAGTTTTATTTACTAGTTTATTTTTTACTTTTTTTCTTTATTTCTGTTCTTTTTCTTCACACTGTGAAACACTTTGAGCTTCATTTTAAATGCATGAAAATAAATTTTATTATTATTATATTCCTGGCGTGTATTTCTGGGTTTATGTAGACTATCCCATCGTTCTTTTTTTCAAATTTTTTTCTTTTGTTTTTGCAGAAAGAGACGACGTGACCAGCAGCTCTGATCACAACGCCACGTCTCTCGCCGAGGTGGACAAACGTGTCAAGCGGCGACTCCTGATGGGTAAAGAATCTGTAACAGTCGAGTCTGAACGCTGTGCTTTTCTCATGATCGTGTAGAGAGCGGTGTAAAAACTTTGCATTTAATCCAAGCGTAAGTTTTGGTAACTCTAACCTCAGAGCGCCGTTCCTCTCGGCCGCACCGCCGCATTCCTCGAGCCTGAGAGCAAACTGTGAAATGGCTGAGAATCCACACTTTCTCACCTCAGATCTCTCTGCTGTAAAATCCATTCTGGTGAAGGTGTGGTAAATTTCACATGTGAGGTTGTGAGGAGGGTTACTGTACGCTCTCTGAGGCTCTTAACCTCCACATTCCCTCTGTCTCGTCTCAGTGACTTCGAATACCAACAAAAACAAATCATTGCTTATTCATGAAGGTTTCCTGATTAACGTCCAGCCTGAACGTTACAGCAGCCCGACCTCGGTCAGGAGGGATCTTTATTAACATGCTTAAAAGTATACGCCCCCCAAAACAGTTTATATTATTCGTTTATTCATTGGGATTTATTCCTCATTACGGTGTATAATGACGTAAACTCATCACTACACGATCACTCGAAACTTTCCATGCCTTAAATAAGACCAACAGGCTGTAGAGTGTGTAGGGAAAACACACACCTCACACACCTTCAGAAAATATCGATCTTATCACTAAGCTAAGGAAGCGAAGGAGATAAAAAGAGTGTTTTCGGAGAGCAGCGGTGACTTTCAGGAAAAAGAAAACAAGAAGAAAGAAAAATAAAAACAGCCAAAGAGATGAATAAAAGTCCAAACCAAACAGCAGGAGACTGATTTAAATCTTCAGATTATCAGATCCGAGTGCTTTACTCGCTGCTTACGTTATGTACAAGGAATTTATTTACGTGGCGTTATATAAAGACAACATGAAATAATATAGCGATATAATCAGACTGGGGAGAAACACAGCACACAGACAGATAAATAGATAAATGTTAAATAATTACAGAACATTAAAGAGCTTATAATAGAAGAAATAATATTTATATAAATAAACATCTGAGAAGCTTGAAAAAAGGGTTTTCGTTCAGTGAATTAAACGTCTTATTAGTTCAGGCACTTTAAACAAACTTTTGCACTCTGTCTGTTGGCTACAAAAGAAACTTGGGTCAGTGGGCATGAATAACTAGAGGAACTGATGTTAATGAACTATGCAGAGATTGATTCAGATGTAGGGCTAATATACCGTGTGTGTGTGTGTGTGTGTGTGTGTGTGTCTTAGAGACCTGTGCTGTAAATAATGGCGGATGTGACAGTATGTGTAAGGACACGTCCACCGGCGTCCGCTGCAGTTGTCCTGTGGGTTTCACTCTCCAACCGGACGGGAAGAGCTGCAAAGGTCTGAACAGAACCCTTTATTTTTACAATATTCTATATTTCCAAAAGTATGTGCACCCCGACCTCACCTCTGTGTGCTTCTGTGTGTTAATATGGAGTTATTCCCTCTGCTCTTCTGATCAGCTCCACTCTTCTGGAAGGTTCTCCACTAGATGTTGGAGTGTGTGTGTGTGGGGATTAGTGATCATTCAGCTACAAGAGCATTGGTGAGATCAGACTCTGGTGTTGTGAGAGTGAGGAGGTCTGGGGTCAGTGTGTGGTCAGTGGGGTTGAGTCAGAGTCAGGGCTCTGTGCAGGACACTCCAGTTCTTCACTCCAACCTTCACCTCCACACCAGGTCTTCAAGGAGCTGCTTTGTGCACAGGGACATGGTCATGCTGGAGCAGGGTTTGGACTCTGAGGTCCAGTTCAAACTGTAAAGCTCCACACACACACACACACACACACACAAAAGACCTTCTGTACAACTGTGTGAGGAAGAGTTTGGGGAAGAAACACACGTGGGTCTGATGGTCAGGGGGCACTCTGTATAAGAATATAAATCATCAGCGCTGGAACGCAGACACTGACCAGTCCCTTATATCATAGCTAATTTTCTGCTGTTGTGTGTGTGTGTGTGTGTGTGTGTAGACATAGATGAGTGCGAGTTCCACAACGGAGGCTGCGATCACTTCTGTAGGAACACCATCGGCAGCTTCGAGTGTAACTGTCACAAAGGCTTCAAACTGCTGACGGACGAGCGCTCCTGCCAGGGTTCGGCTCCTGCTCTTCTGTTTGTAGTGGTGTGTGTGTGTGTGTGTGTGTGTGTGTGTGGTTGGATGAGAGATAAGAACGTCTCTCGAAGTGTGCTCGTATCGACTTGCAGGATTTCTTTGAAGATCTTTAACTCTGTGAGCTTTAAGAAGACGTTTTGGTGAAGCACACAGACTCCGCCCTCGCAGGAATGCGTGTCTCCCTGTTATTATTAACCACGCCGTAGACCGTTTCTTTCATATTCAATATTTGATGTTGAAGCTGAAAATGAGCACACGTCGACAAGACAGATGTGTGTAATTACATTGTGTGTGTGTGTGTGTGTAGATGATATATTTATATATATTTGCTTAATTATAGATATTGACGAGTGCTTCTTTGAGAGGACGTGTGACCAGACTTGTGTGAACTCCCCGGGAAGCTTTGAGTGTGTGTGTAATAAGGGATACACACTCTACGGTCTGGCACACTGTGGAGGTACGCCTGGGTTCTCCTGAGTGATTATATGTGTTTATTCTCTTCTGCTGATCAGCACATTTAGAGATTATAATAAGCAGCGACTACATCACTGAATAACAGAGTCAGAGACGAGACGCTAATCATCACGAAGCTGGAACTCCTCTCTACTTTTCCTGTGAAAAACAAACGGCTCTCATTCAGCAACATCAGTTCAGTTCCAGCTCTAAAAAAGCCTTCTTCAGTAATTAATGTTTTTTTTTTTTGCTTCCTAAACATTTTCTGCTTCATTTTCTTGTTTAAGAGTTCCAGGTTAGCCCTTTATATTGATGCTAATAGACCAGAAATGATATTTGGAAATGCAAGACACTCACTAAAGAGCGAGAAGAAATAAAATCAGGTTTTATCATCGTGCATGTGATTGCTGTCTTCAGTGTTATTATGACAGGATTAGCTTTCTGGGTGTGTGTGTGTGTGTGTGTGTGTGTGTGTGTGTTCAGTAGTGAATTCGGAGGATCATCACAGGAATGATTAAATCACACGGCTGGACATGACTTCGTGCATGAGTCTGAATATAAACTCCATGTGTACTACACACACCTCCTGTTATTACACACTGATGTGATGTTTATTATAAGCACTTGGTGTAGGGGGCGTGGCCACACTTCATCATCGGTAGGTGTGGAACTCAGTAACTGCCCTAAAAGCCCCGGAAGCTCCTCTTCTCTGATGCCATTTACACCTCGTCTCCATTTCATTCTTCTGCCTTTTAAACTGTTGGTTTTGAGAGAAAAGAGAGAGAGAGCGTTTCCTGGAGCGTCTTTATCTTTAGAGACAGTGAGGAAAAATCCAGACGTGTGAACGCAGTCTGATTCCCGATAAAATCCCAGAGATACGCTGGGATTAATTACATGGAAAACTAATCCCGTGTGAACAGGGCTTGATATCTTCATCTGTATACAACTGCTATTTGGTTTGTAGTTAAGTTTATGAACACAGTGAGATGAAACAGCGTTCCTCCAGGACACGGTGCTAGATAGAACCCAGAACTAGGGCTGAAGCGGAAAAGATATTTAAACATGGTGTAATTATTCATTTTTTCTCTTGATGTGGAACGTGTGTCATTTTGCTGTCAGACATTAACGAGTGCAGCGTGAATAACGGAGGCTGTGGTCACGTCTGTGAGAACACGCTGGGAGGATTCCAGTGTCACTGCAGAGCCGGATACAGACTGCACTGGAACAAGAAGGACTGCGTGGGTAAGACGCCATCACGCTCCAGCGTTTATTCTTATCTCTGCGAGCTGGAAACAGGAGATACTTTGAGTTTCTTTAAGTGATTGTTTTTTTTTTGTCTTTCCTGCTCTCGCTCTCTCCTTGAAACTGTTTCATGCAACTAACTTTAATCCACGTGTATCTCTCGAGCTTCTGTACCTGATTCATACACAGCTGAGTGCAAAGTAACTGCATCCCTAATGGGTTTAAACTGGAAGAATAGTTTAGGTCTAGTTTATAATTTGTCTGAAAAGTTCTCAGGTGAACATTGGTTGCTGTTGTAGAAAGGACATTATCTACATTTACATCATTTCCTGTCCAGTGTCACCCAGATGAGGATGAGGTTCCCTTCTGAGCCTGGTTCCTCTCAAGGTTTCTTCCTCAGATCATCTCAGGGAGTTTGTGGACTGCCGCCACAGTCTTGCTGGTTAGGGATAAAATAGCAACTTTTACTTAAACTTTATATATATAATATTTCCATCTCTGTTTCTCTACTTCTGTAAAGCTGCTTTGAGACAATGTCCACTGTAAAAGGTGCTATACAGATGAATTGAATTGAATATCACTCTGAGATGTGAGTGGATTAGTTTCTCTAATCACTGTAACAACTTTGGATCCACCGACATCTTAATCTTCTAACCTACACGTTCTTCTTCCACGTGATGATGAGGAGCATCTGTGAACATCATGTTGCTTATAAATAACATTTCCTGTCCTGAAGGTCTGCAGATATTTGCACTCATGTTGTATGTTTGTTAAAATCCATCTTGGTCCAGTTTACTTGTTTCTCTGATTGCGTCGCTCCGTCCTGCATCCTGTAGTGAGTTTATCTGTGAGTTTGTTATGATCTCGAACATTCAGAAGCTGGTGCTTCTCTGCTGCTGATGGTTCCGGTTAGAGCGACGCTGAACTGCAGTAAAGTGGGAGGAGCTGAACACTGCTTCCTCATCTGTCAGTCTCAGGTGAACATCAGCAACGGTGAGTTCATGCCCCACGCTCTCGGCTCGCTTCACACGCTTCCACGTGACTTCTGTCGTCTCTCACTCAGCCCTCTCGCGTCTCTCGCTCCGGTGTGTTGCGTGTGCAGGTGTCGAAGATTCCTACACCGTGACCTGCGGCCTGCCGCTGCCCGGCGTGTCTGGAGGAGGACCGCGGGGTGACGCCAGGTCTCACTGCTCAGGCGAGTTCACGCATGCACCAGTTTCACTTCTCACCTCTGTGGGGTTGCTTTCACATGGAAACGACAAGAGGAGATTGTTGGGAACCGGGGTTCATTAATTACAGCTCCACAGCATTGCTGATTTCACAATAATATAAATAAATAATAGAAATATTTCATTTTCAAAATTTTGTCATTTTTTAATATAGCTTTGATTGTGTTTTTTTTTTACTGTGTAATTTTATTTTTGATTGGTTAGATCATTTTATATATGTGACCTGACTTGTTCAAGTCGACAAACACATTTGTGCTCGAGTTCTCGAGTCTTTCACATTTATAACCAGGAAAAGTGTCACAGTCACACAGATCCTGCAGCTCACATGTGCTTAAAAAGATCAGGTTTTATATATTTTATATTTATATTTATTTGAGACAGACAGACAGACAGACAGATAGATAGATAGAAAAACTTCATTAAACTGTCCTTCCTTTCTCCTCGTTCAGGTCTGGACTCTTCCTGCACTCACAGGATTAAAACCACGGCCACGTTTAAATGGGCTCAGGGGAAATGCAGTCTGAAACGCAGTCCAGAGAAACTCACTGAGAGCTTCAGCATGGCTCTGTCAGGTAAACCTCACAGGATAAAAAAAAGCACACACTCCACTGATAATAAACAGATTATAAAGAAAACTCATCTTTAATCCATAAATGATAAAGTGACTCTTTCTGTAGGGAGACAGTTATGTAACTTGTGGAAGATTAAAGAAGAAAAGAGTGTATAAGAGATCAATTAAATTCACGAAAATCAAAGACAATTATTTAGCATTTTAATGGAAGGAGTCTCCAGTGTCAGTGCTGTGTATCTATGTGTGTGTGTGTGTGTGTGTGTGTGTGTGTGTGTGTGTGTGTGTGTGGATGTCTATATGTATGTGTGTGTGTATGACGTGTGTAAGGAGTGTCCAGTGTGTGTATGTGTGTGCGTGTGTGTATCAGTGTGTGTGTGTATGGAGTCTCCAGTGTCAGTGCTGTGTATCAGTGCGTGTGTGTGTGTGTGTGTGTGTGTGTAAGGAGTCTCCAGTGTCAGAGGTGAAGCTGGAGCTTGAAGTTCTCCACATCTTCAGGACTTCATTTTTTCTCTTATAACTGCTGAGGGGACGAGTGTTTATAGCTGAAGAGAGAGAGAATAAAGAGAGACTGCTGAGGGGACGAGTGTTTATAGCTGAAGAGAGAGAGAATAAAGAGAGACTGCTGAGGGGACGAGTGTTTATAGCTGAAGAGAGAGAGAGAATAAAGAGAGACTGCTGAGGGGACGAGTGTTTATAGCTGAAGAGAGAGAGAATAAAGAGAGACTGCTGAGGGGACGAGTGTTTATAGCTGAAGAGAGAGAGAGAATAAAGAGAGACTGCTGAGGGAACGAGTGTTTATAGCTGAAGATAGAGAGAATAAAGAGAGACTGCTGAGGGGACGAGTGTTTATAGCTGAAGAGAGAGAGAGAATAAAGAGAGACTGCTGAGGGAACGAGTGTTTATAGCTGAAGAGAGAGAGAATAAAGAGAGACTGCTGAGGGGACGAGTGTTTATAGCTGAAGAGAGAGAGAATAAAGAGAGACTGCTGAGGGGACGAGTGTTTATAGCTGAAGATAGAGAGAATAAAGAGAGACTGCTGAGGGGACGAGTGTTTAGAGCTGAAGATAGAGAGAATAAAGAGAGACTGCTGAGGGGACGAGTGTTTAGAGCTGCTATAATGTTTCTACCACATTAGAATGAACTAAAGTAGATAAAAGTATAATGTGAAGTTCTTTAGCGCTTTAGTTGTTGTGGAAAGAGGAATAAAATACTTAATGATAATAAAGTTCATGGTGAGAAGAGTAAGAGTTAACAGTGTTATTATTTGCCCTTATTTACGCTTTTCCTTTCTCCTCTTCATCATCTTTATGAGTGTGCTCCAGGATGTTCTTCTCAGAAACGGTGGTGTTTTTGTGTTCTCTAGATAAGAAGGCTTTGGCTACTGAGAATGTACACTTCAGCTTCGTGAGGCTTCACTGTAACTCGTCAGGTCTCCGGCAGCGGAGTCGACACGGCCGTAAAGCGGTGGAGGACGAGAGCTCGTCCATCACGACCCTGTTCGAGCTCGACATCAACCCAGAGGAGGTAACAGGTCGGTTTCGCTGCAGCGCTCGAGCGCGTTAAACTCTCTCGCCTTCCTGCCTTCCTGCTCATGTTTCTGAGTTACTGACCATCGCTTCCTACTAAACACACGTCAGTGAGAGAAGTATCTCCTGTTTAGTTATCGAGGATCACGTGTGGTGTGTATTATTGCGAGTAATGGAATGAAATGCAGGCAGTTTGTGTATGTGTGTGTGTGTGTGTGTGTGTGTGTGTGTGTGTGTGTGTGTGTGTGTGTGTGTGTGTCTATTTACGTGTCATTACCGAGTGTCTCTGTCATCAGAGGGTTGTGATCTGGCATGTGTGAAGCGGCGTTCAGAGAAGCGTCTGAAGAAGGCCATGCGAACTCTGCGCAAGTCCATAAACAGGGAGCATTTCCACCTGCACTTCGGCAGCTCGGAGTACGAACTCGCCAAGAAATCGCCTCGGCCTGCGGACGGCCCTGAACCCTGCACCGCTGGACAAGTGCTGCGGGACAGGAAGTGTGGTGAGACTCCCCATTCTTTTCTTAAAGATCGTCTCCAGCTCTGTTTATTAATGTTCTTTATGCTTCCATGTTCCAACGCTATCCATGTGAGCGCTGACGTCACTGCTGACCCTCCACAGACCGACTTCAGAACTCGGAGACGTTCTGTAGAACAGCCCGTGTCTCTCTCACGTCAGATTAATGAAGTGTTATAACCAGCACCACTTTTACCCAGAGCTCAGTTTGAACCCAGCACACTAAACTCTGAGAGATTATAATCTTTGTGTGATTGTTTACAGAAGCAATACATGTTGATCCCAATCCCACAGACACGTGACATGAGCTACTGTATTTCCTTTCATCCTCGGTGTTGATGTTAAATGTTCAGGAGCACAACTTAGAAATAAAAATAATAAATAAAAAAAGAGCTTTAAAGATTTGAGAAACCGTGTCCATGTGTGCAGCAGCTTTACAAGGTGTAGAAATCTGTAGTGTTTTTCCTGATTTCCAGACTATTGATAAACCTCACGCCTCTGACCTCTAACACCAGTTTTTCACTGATCGCTCATCAGTGTCATGTAGACGAGTTTAACCAGCACGGTGATGCGCTTTGGACTGGGAATGAAATAAATCCCATCTGAAGTTTGTGAGTAAGAGACAGATAGGACTGGAGATCTGTGAGCGACAGAGCATCAGGTCTGGACACGGGCAGTGTTAATGACCGTGTCTGAGGGAATGAAATACGACTCAGGATCAGTACAGTACAGGTGTTTAACTGCTTCCACTGAACTGATCCAGTCACAGGGGTTTCAGGGAAAATTCCAATATGGTGAATGATCTATTGTCTAATCACTTGTTTGGTTCATCATCTCCAATCATCTCCATGTGGAGGAGACACAAAGAGGAAACTCACAATGACTCACACTGGTGTGACTGTGGGATTACTGATAATATTTCTGTTTACCAAAAAAGATTAGATTAGATTCATCTTTATTGTGCAGAGTGCAGGCCCAATGAAATTAGCATCTGAATAGAACTGCAAATAGTAATATGTATAGAAATAAACAAAGATCTATGTGTGTAAACAAAAAAAGTAAGTAAAAAATGCACACAATTGGATCCATTGCTACACAAACAGCAGCTGAGACAGAACGAAAGTCAGAGATGTAGTACTTTGTGTACTGTGTGCAGTGGGAAAAGAATGAAACCTCTGTGGGTTTGTAAGTAACGTGGTCCAGGCTGTTTATGTGGACGTGTCAAAGCCTGAGAGCCTCTTTTATGGTACCATCATAAGGTTGGAGAGGTCCATTAGCGTTTAAAGGACTTTGTGTCAACACTACAGGGGATGAGTGTGGGGTTACACGGCGTAGCCTGGCTTATTTAGTTTGGCAGTACAGTGTCGGAGCACCGCTTTCTGTTCTCGGGCCAGGTAAACAGGACGCTCTGGTCATTTATTAGTTCTCTGTTACTGATCTGTGTGCAGCGTATTATCTGTGGAAGCTTTTAGAACACCTCTGCTATTCTCGTTAGTTGTCAGATCTCCTGCTTCTAAAGTGACGCTGCAAGTGTTCGATCCATTAGTGGCTTTATTTGATCCAAAAACTCGACACTTTCCGGCAGTCTGCGCTGAACTGTTCCAGTTTTCGAGCAGAGCCGTATCGCCACAAGTTGAGCTCGGTGTGACGTCGGTCGGCCCTCGTGCCGGGTGTGAGATGGCGTGATGGCGTGTGTCACCACGTCTCATCTCGTGCAACGAGCTCAAGAGCATCGTTAGACAGGCAGGAGGATGACGTACAATTTCCCAGAGGCTGCTCAAAGGAAAGCTTTAACTTCCAGCTCTGAAATGGAGTTATATTTTCCCTCCGTGTCATCACCTCCCCCACCGGCGCTCGCCTGCGCTAAGTGTAGTTTAACCTTTTCAGTTTGCCCACTCTATTGTAAACCCCAGAACAGTCCGGGGAAGGGGGAAGTGGGAGAGAGAGAGAGAGAGAGAGTGAGAGAGAGATCTTTCCACATCAGCACAGAGTTTCACTGAGGGAGAAGAAGGGGGTTAATACGACTCATTAGCCAGCGCTTCAGAAATGTGTGGCACAGATCGCACTATTTTCCACTTCCATATTATCCGACTATAAAAAGTGAAATCGGCTCTCTGGATCGCATTCCGAGTTCACCTCTCGCTGCTGGAAAAGCAGATATTCATTCCAGTTGTGTTGCTTTTGGCTCTTTGAACACTTGCCACTCGCTCGGAGCCGGAGGTGTTAAAGACTTGGGCCAGGCAGCTGTGTGTAAACTCTAAAAAAGCAGCTCGTTTTTTCGCTGCTTGATTTTCAGCCAGTGAATAAATTTACGGCGATTGTTGCGTGGTGTTTGTTTTCGTAAGGAGGACGTTTGAGCCGTGCCGTTTATTCAAGCTGTGCTTTACGTGCTGAATTCCTTCTGAGGAGCGGCGGCGCGGCGTGACCCCGGCCCGTTAACCGCTTGAGAAAATTGACTTTGGCGACACCATGGGAATCAATTAGCATCAGCTGTTTGGGCTTTTTTCTGAAGAGCGCAGGAAAGTGATTGGGCTCCATTCAGTGGGGGGATTCACCGTCCTGACCCCTTTTATTGAGTTCAGCTCCTTACCTCTGTGATAGCACAGTGTTTTCCGATGTCATCAAATAGCCCAGAGTCCGGGGGACTTGAATAGAGGTGAAAGGTCCTTTAAACCTCTTTCAGGCCATCAGTTCGAGGACTCAATACAATCACCCGCTTTGCATTTGAAAGGCCTCAAAGTTTCTCTCTCTCTCTCTCTCTCTCTCTCTCTCTCTCTCTCTCTCTCTCTCTCTTTTCTTTCTCTCACTTTTTTCTCAATCTTTCTCTTTTCCTCTTGTCCTTTGGCTCTGGAGCTCAAATAAAAGCCGGGCCGAGACAATGCTATGATGGCTCTTCACGGTCATTCAGGAGAAACAAAAGCAAAGAAAAAAGTAACTTGACACTTTTAGAAAAAGGAAAATTAAGTAATTTGCTGAGGCTTTGTAGCTAAAGTGACCCCAAACAAGTCGTTTCACACAATCAGATAATTATCTGTGTGGAATAATCAACTTTTCAGTATCCTAGGGAAATCAGTTCTGAGACTCTTATCCTCATTATAAATAGCAGGATAGATAAATATACATGAAAATGCAAATTCTGGTAAATAAATGTCACATAACCCTGATAACTTACTGAGCGGTCAGATAACTGCTGAGTAACTAGCTCACATTAGTCAGGGTTTATTTCCATCTCAGAGTCTCGACTTACAGCATCATTTCTGGTCCGATTTATTAAACGAAATCTTATTATGTGCAACGTTACCATGACAACCATCATCTGTTCATTAGCAAGCTTAGACCTAAAGTAGTTAAAATATTCAGATATCAGATCACTCACATCCATTAATAATAATAATCACGCTTCAGACATCATACAGCTGTAGAGTTTATTTTTATTTCTGTGGAGTTTATTTTTATTTAGTTAGCAGGATGAGTTAGTCAGATTAGAAACAATCCGATTTAATATGTAGCCCCGCCCCTAAATTATTATACAGAAACACTGAAAATGTGAAAAATAATAATAATAACATTTAATAATAAAGTGTTGAACTGAGACCCAAACAGAATGAAACATTTAAGCAGCACGCTTTTTATTTCTACATTTCTTCACTGGTTTTTCTGAAGTTTTAAAGCCAGAGTGAGAACGTTCAGACCAGCAGACTTTCGTAACAGATTTGTAAATCTCAGATCCGCCACATGGATGAAAACGAGGCAGATGTTTCATCTTGCTCTGGAAGCCATGGCTGGAAACGACTCGGTATAATTTAGTCTTTACAAAGCAAACATTAAAAAGGCTTTACTGGTGTCCCTGTAATCAGCCTTTATGAGTTCTTGATGAAAAGGAGGATTAAACACACACACACACACACACACACACACACACACACACACACACACACACACAGGGACGTTGCGGTGTGTATGATGTAATATTTGATGTGAAGAGATTTTTTTCTCGCTGTTTCAGTGAACTGCGGCGTCGGGACGTACCACGACAGTGAACAGGGGAGGTGTGTCCTCTGTCCCTCTGGAACGTACCAAGACGAGGAAGGACAGTTACTGTGTGAGGTGTGTCCGGGGCCGAAGGGCAGAGTGACCCCGAGAAGCGCCGGGGCCCGGAGCATGGCCGAGTGTGGAGGTGAGACATCAAATCTCCTTTACATCAAATTTATTCAGCATTTAAACAGAATCATCTACTGATCTAGAATCACATCAGACTCACAAACAAACAAACATGAACTTTTATTTTTATTATTTATTCATCTTCACACAAGACCAGTTTCTTTTATTTATTAAGGAATTTATCTGCAATTACAATAAAGAAAATAAATAATAAATGAAATATATCTGAATAAATGGATCTAATATTATTAACATTATTAAATCATATTTCTTAATATTTTATTTATTAATATAAACTATTAAAGTTAAAAGTTAAACTAAGATTACTCTAATATTTAAATATATACATGATAATAATGATCTAAAACCTAATATGAGTTAAAATAATCAATTGAAATATCTTTAGATTTTATTTCATTTAATGCTTAAATTTCATTCATTCATTCATTGTCTACCGCTTATCCGATCTACACTCGGGTCACGGGGAGCCTGTGCCTATCTCAGGCGTCATTGGGCATCAAGGCAGGATACACCCTGGACGGAGTGCCAACCCATCACAGGGCACACACACACACTCTCATTCACTCACGCAATCACACACTACGGACAATTTAGAGATGCCAATCAACCTACAATGCATGTCTTTGGACTGGGGGAGGAAACCGGAGTACCCGGAGGAAACCCCCGAGGCACGGGGAGGACATGCAAACTCCACACACATGGCGGAGGTGGGAATCGAACCCCCAACCCTGGAGGTGTGAGGCAAAACGTGCTAACCACTAAGCCACCGTGACTCCCCTAATGCTTACATTTCTCATTTGAAATTGTTATAAACTAAAAACAATTCTGAAAAATATTTAGACTTTTATTTTGTCATTTCCTGTATTTTATGTGGTCATTTCCTGTAGTCTTTTCGATTCTTTTGCATGTTCACATTTGTTTGCATTTACTTTATAAAGCAGGTTGATGCTCCGTAGCATGAGTTTTTAACATCAGGAAAATGTCCAGAAACATATTCATGTTTAATTAAAAAAAAATAAAAATAAAATAATAATAACAACAGCAAAAAAAAAATAATAATAATTAATAATAATAATAATAATAATGATGATGATGATGTATGTAAGGGGGCACGGTGGCTTAGTGGTTAGCATGTTTGCCTCACACCTCCAGGGTTGGGGGTTCGATTCCCTTCGATTCGCCATGTGTGTGTGGAGTTTGCATGTTCTCCCCGTGCCTCGGGGGTTTCCTCCGGGTACTCCGGTTTCCTCCCCCAGTCCAAAGACATGCATGGTAGGTTGATTGGCATCTCTAAATTGTCCGTAGTGTGTGAGTGAATGAGAGCGTGTGTGTGCCCTGTGATGGGTTGGCACTCCGTCCAGGGTGTATCCTGCCTTGATGCCCAATGACGCCTGAGATAGGCACAGGCTCCCCGTGACCCGAGTATAGATCGGATAAGTGGTAGACAATGAATGCATGAATAATGTATGTATATATAATAGTAATGAAGTCATCATGAGAAGTTTTTTATATTTTGCTTTGTTCTTCCTGTTCCTCCAGATGTTTGTGTTTTTAAAGTTTTATCAGAGAAACTGAATCTTTTAAAGGCTCTAAGTGTTTTACTCACACATCCTGTTTACTGTCTGAAGAAGAAACCAAACTGCTCCGATAAACATCTCACTGAGAACACCTCCGGGCTCCTGCTCTCACCTGATAGACAAAACATAGTGTGTGTGTGTGTGTATGTGTGTGTGTGTGTGTGTGTGTGTGTGTGTGTATATATATTTGTGTATATGTGTGTGTATATATATTTGTGTGTGTGTGTGTGTGTGTGTGTGTGTGTGTGCATATTTGTGTATACGTGTGTGTGTGAGATAATAACTCTGTTCTATGTCAGGATGTGACTGAAAGCTCTGCAGCGTCTTCATGTTGTTGTTTTCCGGTCTGTAGGTCAGTGTTCTGCGGGACATTTCTCTCACGATGGTGTCCTTCCATGTCACCCGTGTCCCAGAGGCTCGTACCAGCCGGACAGCGGCCGCACTTCCTGCCTGCCGTGTGGAGGGAATCTGGTGACGAGGCACGAGGCTGCTGTGTCCTTCCAGGCCTGTGAGACGAAAGGTGAGGACGTGAGAGCGTTAACACGTGACTGCAGGTTCATTTACACATCACTATCACCACACACACACACACACACACACACACACACACACACACACACACACACACACACACAGTGTTTGTGATCAGCAGAAGCACACACAGTGTAGAACTTCTCAGTATCATGTTAATAACTGTACCATTTAAAACTAAAGTGTGGCCTCAAGAAAAATTCTGATGTTTAATTATAGGCTTAAGAAATGTTTATAAATACATAAAAATAAATTAAATGATTAAATTATAAAAATTTTAGCTTTTTTACTTCACTCAGATACAGTGCAGTTATCTGATCAGTTTTTAGTATTTTTATTTGTGTTTTTTAACATGTGAAAGCTATTTAAATGAAATTGATGATGATGATGATGCTGTGGTCAGTGTGCTGAGATCAGAAGCCTCTGGATCTTTGTTTCTGGTGTAAATCTGAGTGATGCTGTTGGGTTCTGTGTACAGTGCAGTGCTCTCCGGGTCATTACTACAACACCAGCACTCACCGCTGCATCCGCTGTCCACTCGGAACCTACCAGATGGAGTTTGGCCAGAACTTCTGTGTGTCCTGCCCAGGAAACACCACCACGGACTTCGATGGGTCCACCAGCATCACTCAGTGCAAGAGTAAGTGGAAAAGAACGATAGAATGATAGAATGATAGAATGATTGATAGATAGATAGATAGATAGATAGATAGATAGATAGATAGATAGATAGATAGATAGTGTGAGGAGGAAACATTTTAAGCATCAAGTTGAGATGTTTTGGAGCATAAACCCTCTGAATCCCGCCCTCTTGCTCCTGACATGTTCCACTCTTCTGGAAGGTTCTCCACTAGATGTTGGAGTGTGTGTGTGGGGATTAGTGATCATTCAGCCACAAGAGTAATAGTGAGATCAGACTCTGGTGTTGTGAGAGTGAGGAAGTCTTGGGGGTCAGTTGGTGGTCAGTGGGGTTGAGTCAGAGTGAGGGCTCTGTGCAGGACACTCCAGTTCTTCACTCCAGCCTTCACCTCTACACCACCATGTCTTCATGGAGCTGCACAGTCTCTCACTTTGGTATCTCTGTGCTGATAATGTAGCTACCTGGAGAGTAACGTTCTGGTTGCATCCTCCTGATTAGAGAACACTGAGTCTCATCTCATCAGCTGTGATGTTCTGTTCCTCAGACCGGCGCTGTGGAGGAGAACTGGGCGATTTCACCGGATTCATCGAGTCACCCAACTATCCTGGCGATTATCCGGCTAACATGGAGTGCACGTGGATCATCAATCCTCCACCCAAGCGCAGGATCCTCATCGTCGTCCCAGAGATTTTCCTCCCCATGGAGGACGAGTGCGGAGATTACTTAGTCATGCGCAAGAGCTGTAAGTAAAACGTGGAATTTCTTTTCAAAGAAACATAGCTAGAACCCTCAGGAATGTGTGTGAGGAGCAGCGTCTGTGTTTTGCTCCATCAGCTCTACCCAACTCGGTGACGACGTACGAGACGTGCCAGACGTACGAGCGTCCCATCGCCTTCACCTCGCGCTCCAAGAAGCTGTGGATCCAGTTCAGGTCTAACGAGGGGAACAGCAGGAAAGGATTCCAGGTTCCCTACGTAACCTACGACGGTGAGCGGAGATGGAAACGTGTTCTGATGTTCCGCAGGCCAACGCAGACGTGCGTTATTTTACTTGATGGTTTTCTTGTTCTTCTGGTTCTAGAGGACTATCAGGAGCTGATTGAGGACATCGTCAGGGACGGGAGACTGTATGCCTCAGAGAACCACCAGGAAATTTTAAAGGTAGGACGAAGCAACAGGTTTCTGTTCACTGATTATAACGTTCAGCTTCATGTGGACTGAGAGGTGACACTGACCTCATGTGGACATCAGGTGAATTACAATCAGTTCACTTCGGCCGAATGAAAAAGTTCCTCCTCTCGTGGGTTTTTATCAGTTTTACTCGCGCAGTGGTTTGTATAAATGACATTTATTATTTCCTGGTGTTTTGTTTTTGAGGTAAACAAACTTTTGCATTTAACTACTTTTTTAATAGCACAAGAAAAACTCCACAGGACAAGAAGCTAATGCTGAGGTCTAACGTGAATTTCAGAAAACACGTCCACACCGCCACCTTGTGGTTATAATGTAGAATACAGGCGAGAGTGCAAATGTACCTTTATTCTTACAATTTATCTACAATTATTTTAAATGTTTACAAAAATTAAACGCAACAAGACAAGAAGGCAAAAATAAACAGAAATAGAGTTTAATTTAATAATGTACTTTGAAATAATAATTTGAACTCTTAACATATTCTATTTGACCATTAAAAAACACACACTTATTGGTATAAATTAATTTCTTTTTCTTTTTTCTTTATTACCTTAGGGAATGCAAATTTCACTCAACTACATTTTTCTTTGTAGAAGAAAAAGCTCATTTTAATAACTCAGTAAATCAATACATGTTGAAATTTCACTCCGCAGGACAAGAAGCTGATGAAGTGTCTGTTTGACGTTCTCGCGCATCCACAAAACTTCTTCAACTACACCGCTCAGGAGTCCAGAGAGATGTTTCCCAAATCCTTCATCCGGTTTCTGCGCTCCAAAGTTC
>JAUCMX010000010.1:25953584-25963584 GCA_033459395.1 Hemibagrus guttatus
AGGACAAAATTTGTGGGGGTAAACAATCTTCAGGTCAATAAAATATTAGCTTCAATATTCGCACACAGATTTATATAAATCAACATAAATCTGTATATTGAATGCACAAAATAAAGTGTTTTATGTAAGCATTAAATATAAACAGTAAGAATGTGACAGTATGTGTTAATGTAATCAGTAACAACAATAATAATATGCACTATAATATCTGATATCTATAATAATATATTTTAGGCTCATGAGTATATCAGAAGTATTTCTGTAATTTTTCCTGTTGAGGAAATCAGAGCTCTGGTGATTGTATAATCTGATTAAACACGTAAACAGTCAGACACATGAGCGAGCTTTAAGATTTAAAGATCAGGAAAAGAGTCTTAAACTCAGAGGAGAGAGAGACTGAGACTGTGGAGTGGTGTTAATGCAGGTGGAGTGTCCCTCTCTCACTCACTCACTCACTCACTCTCTCCCCCCCTCCCCCCCCCCCCCTCTCCCTCCCCCCCTCTCCCTCCCCCCCTCCCCCCCCCCCCCCCCCCCTCCCCCCCTCCCCCCCTCCCCCCCTCCCCCCCCCCCCCTCCCCCCCCCCCCTCCCCCCCCCCCCCTCTCCCTCCCCCCTCCCTCCCCCCCTCCCTCTCCCTCTCCCTCCCCCCCCCCCTCCCTCTCCCTCTCCCCCCCCCTCCCTCTCCCTCTCCCTCTCCCCCCCTCCCTCTCCCCTCCCTCTCCCCCCCTCCCTCCCCCCCCCTCCCTCTCCCCCCCTCCCCCCCTCTCCCTCCCCCCCCCCCCCTCTCCCCTCCCCCCCTCCCCCTCTCCCTCTCTCCCCCTCTCCCTCTCTCCCCCCTCCCCCCCTCTCCCTCTCTCCCCCTCTCCCTCTCTCCCCCTCCCCCTCTCTCCCCCTCCCTCTCCCTTCCTCTCTGAGAGAACTCTGAATTCTCTGGGGTTTTTTCTTATTCTTTATGCATGGTGCTATTTTTTACTCTTATTCACTCTGCTGATGAAACGTCATTTTCAGCACTCATTAGTTTTGTTGTTAGAGCTCACTGTTCAAGTCACCTGGTCAGTGGAGTCCCATGTACTTGCTCCTGTCTCCCGTCTCCTATGTTCTGTCTCCCGTGTCCACATCAACAACAGCAGCTTTTGTGATAAACGTGTATTTTTCTGGTTATAGTTTCTGGTGTGTGCAGTGTTTATCACTGTGTCTATGATCAGTTTTGGAGTCTCCCTAGAGAATCTGCTCTTTCAGGCAGGCGATAAACTGAGATAACTCGATCCGGTTAAACTAATCCAGCCCTCAGGGAGTAATAAATCTGCTTCACAGTATCATTGTTTTCCTTTTCACAGAATTCTGAGGACATCAGGTGTAAATGTATTTGTCCCCCATACAAAGACATCGAAGGACAAATCTACAATCAGAACGTTTCCCTGAAGGACTGGTAAAGTACCAACACCCACTGGTTAACATCCACTACTTAACACCCATTCATTGACACCAGCTTGTCATCACCCAGTAGTTAATACCCACTGGTTAACACCGGCTAGTTATCACCCATTAGTTAACACTGGCTTGTTACCACAGTCTCATCAACACCCACTCGTTTACACCCACTTATTAACACACATCCATTAACACAATCTCATTAACACCAAACACTCAACAACTGCTCTGAATCTTGCGCGGTGCAACACTAGGGGGTGCTGTAACACTGTGTAATGTTGTGTAACACTGTGTAATGTTGTGTGTTTCCCTGCACACAGTAACTGTCTTCACGTGGTGGAGCCGATGCCTGTGGAAGGGAAAGATGTGGAGGCTTACTGTTTACGCTGTGAATGTAAATACGAGGAGAGAAGCTCAGGAACGATTAAAGTAAGATCCTGCGCTGCACACAGACTACAGTGACTTCTATACTTCTGTAAAGCTGTTTTGAGACAATTGTCCATTGTAAAAAGTGCTATACAAATAAATTGAATTGAATACAGTGTCGGTACAGCATCATTACAGCGTCAATACAGCATCACTACAGCATCATTTCATCATGACAGTATCACCACAGCGTCACTACATCACCACAGCGTCACTACAGCCTGTGAATATTATTACATAATCATCCGTATCTCTTAATCTAGCCATGGGGGTCACAGTCTGACTTCTGTGCCGGTCCCAAGCCCGGATAAATAGAGAGGGTTGTGTCAGGAAGGGCATCCGGCGTAAAACATTGCCAAATTTAACCATGCGAATCGTCAGTACGAATTTCATACCGGATCGGTCGAGGCCCGGGTTAACAACGACCGCCATCGGCACCGTTGACCTACAGGGCGCCGGTGGAAATTGGGCTACTGTTGGTGGAAGAAGTAGAGGAGGGAGGAGAGTGCACAGACAGAGAGAGAAGAGGAAAGGTAAGAGTGTAGGACTGAGAATAGGAACTCTGAATGTTGGTACTATGACAGGGAAAGGTAGAGAGCTGGCTGATGTGATGGAGAGAAGGAAGGTGGATATACTGTGTGTACAGGAGACCAGGTGGAAGGGTAGCAAGGCTCGTAGTATAGGAGCAGGATTCAAGCTGTTTTATTATGGTGTGGATAGTAAGAGAAATGGGGTAGGTGTGGTCCTGAAGGAGGAGTTTGTGAGGAATGTTCTGGAGGTGAAGAGAGTGTCAGACAGGGTGATGAGTCTGAAGTTAGAGATTGAAGGGGTGATGTTGAATGTTGTTAGTGGTTATGCCCCACAGGTAGGTTGTGAGTTAGAGGAGAAAGAGAGATTCTGGAGTGAATTAGATGAGGTGATGGAGAGTATTCCCACGGGTGAGAGAGTGGTGATAGGAGCGGATTTTAATGAACATGTTGGTGAGGGGAACAGAGGTGATGAGGAGGTGATGGGCAAGTTTGGAGTTAAGGAAAGGAACCTTGAAGGACAGATGGTAGTGGACTTTGCTAAGAGGATGGACATGGCTGTGGTTAACACTTATTTTCAGAAGAGGGAGGAGCATAGAGTGACTTACAAGAGTGGAGGTAGGAGAACACAGGTAGACTACATCCTATGTAGAAGAGGCAATCTGAAAGAGATTAGTGACTGTAAAGTGGTAGTGGGAGAGAGTGTATCCAGACAGCATAGGATGGTGGTGTGTAGGATGACTTTGATGGTCTGTAAGAAGAAGAGGTCAAAGATAGAGATAGAGAAGAAAACCAAGTGGTGGAAGTTGAAAAAGGAGGAATGTTGTGAGGAATTTAGACAGAAGTTGAGGCAGGCTCTGGGTGGTCAGGTAGTGCTGCCAGATGACTGGGAAACTACAGCAGAAGTGATCAGGGAGACAGGGAGAAAGTTGCTGGGTGTGTCATCTGGAAGGAGGAAAGAAGATAAGGAGACTTGGTGGTGGAATGAGGAAGTTCAGGATAGTGTCCAGAGGAAGAGGTTAGCCAAGAAGAAGTGGGACATGGACAGGACTGAAGAGAATAGACAGGAATACAAGGAGTTACAGCGCAGAGTGAAGAGGGAGGTGTCTAAGGCCAAGCAGAAGGCATATGACGAGTTGTACACTAGGTTAGACACTAGAGAAGGAGAGAAGGACTTGTACAGGTTAGCTAGGCAGAGGGATCGAGATGGGAAGGATGTGCAGCAAGTTAGAGTTATTAAGGATAGAGATGGAAGGGTGCTCACAAGTGAGGAGAGTGTACAGAGGAGATGGAAGGAGTACTTTGAGGAGCTGATGAATGAGGAAAATGAGAGGGAAAAAAGAGTAGAAGGGGTGAACTCTGTGGAACAGAAAGTAGATAAGATTAGAAAGGATGAAGTCAGGAAGGCTTTGAAGAGGATGAAAAGTGGAAAGGCAGTTGGTCCTGATGACATCCCGGTGGAGGTCTGGAAGTGTCTGGGAGAGGCAGCAGTGGAATTTTTAGCTAGTTTGTTCAACAGGGTTTTAGAGAGTGAGAGGATGCCTGAGGAATGGAGAAGAAGTGTGTTAGTGCCGATCTTTAAGAATAAGGGTGACGTGCAGAGTTGCAGTAACTATAGGGGGATAAAGTTGATGAGCCATACAATGAAGGTATGGGAAAGAGTAGTGGAAGCTAGGTTAAGGAAGGTAGTGGAAATTTGTGAGCAGCAGTATGGCTTCATGCCCAGAAAGAGCACAACAGATGCAATTTTTGCTCTGAGAATTTTGATGGAGAAGTATAGGGATGGTCAGAGGGAGTTGCACTGTGTGTTTGTAGACTTGGAGAAAGCGTATGACAGGGTGCCAAGAGAAGAGCTGTGGTACTGTATGAGGAAGTCAGGAGTAGCAGAGAAGTATGTCAGAGTGGTGCAGGACATGTATGAGAGGAGCAGGACAGTGGTGAGGTGTGCTGTAGGTCAGACAGAGGAGTTCAAAGTGGAGGTGGGACTGCATCAGGGATCGGCTCTGAGCCCCTTCCTGTTTGCTATAGTGATGGACCAGTTGTCAGAGGAGGTCAGACAGGAGTCTCCTTGGACAATGATGTTTGCAGATGACATTGTGATCTGTAGTGAGAGCAGGGAGCAGGTGGAGGAAAACCTGGAGAGGTGGAGGTTTTGCGCTGGAGAGAAGAGGAATGAAAGTCAGTCGTAGTAAGACTGAGTACATGTGTGTGAATGAAAGGGAGGGAAGTGGAACAGTAAGGTTACAGGGTGAAGAGGTGAAGAAGGTACAGGAGTTTAAGTACTTGGGGTCAACAGTCCAGAGTAATGGAGAGTGTGGGAAAGAGGTAAAGAAGCGAGTGCAGGCAGGTTGGAATGGGTGGAGAAAGGTGTGGGGAGTTCTGTGTGATCAGAAAATATCAGCGAGAATCAAGGGGAAGGTGTACAGGACAGTGGTGAGAGCGGCCATGCTGTATGGTTTAGAGACAGTGTCACTGAGGAAGAGACAGGAGTCAGAGCTAGAGGTAGCAGAGCTGAAGATGTTGAGGTTCTCTTTGGGAGTGACAAGATTGGACAGGATTAGGAATGAGTACATCAGAGGGACAGCTCATGTTGGACGTTTGGGGGACAAAGTTAGGGAGGCCAGATTAAGATGGTTTGGACATGTTCAGAGGAGGGAGAGTGAGTATATTGGTAGGAGAATGTTGGACATGGAGCTGCCAGGCAGGAGGCAAAGAGGAAGGCCAAAGAGGAGGTATATGGATGGAATTAATGAGGATATGAAGCTAGTGGGTGCAAGGGTTGAGGATGCAGAAGATAGGGATAGGTGGAGAGAGATGATTCGCTGTGGAGACCCCTGAAGGGAGAAGCCGAAAGAAGAAGAAGAATCATCCGTATCTCTTAAGATTTTCTCCAGTCTACAAACTCAGCTGAACTTTTCCACAGAGCTTACTCTCTAAACATAAACAGTGCTCTAACAGCTTTCTCTACACTGACCACATAATTATAATAATAATAATAATAATTATCCTTTATTATATAGCATTTTACTTTTTAAGTCCAAGTTCTATAGAGTAAACAAAGAATGACAAAGAATAAAACTATCAACAAATATAAAATATAAATGAAGTTTAAAAATAAAGAAGAGGCAATAGAAAGATTAATGCTAAATATATTTTCAACATTTTTTGCATTTTGTTTTTAAAAAAAATAGACACAGAGGTTTCAGGTTTGTGGTGGTTTGATGTTTTTGGCGTCTCGCTCAGCCCTGGGTGTCCAGCTGTGTTTATTACACAAGACAAAATACACTTAAAGTAATATTTTATATTCATATTTAAACAGCTTCTCTTCACACAGGCTTCAGTTTCTGCTCCTGAGCCAGGTTAATGTGTGTGTGGTGTGTTTCAGGTGACCATCATCATCTACCTGTCTGTTCTGGGGCTTCTGCTGCTCTACATGGTGTATCTGACCCTGCTGGAGCCCATTCTCAAACGCCGCCTGTTCGGACACTCGCAGCTCATCCAGAGCGATGATGACGTCGGGGTGAGTTCCTCCCCCACGCCACTGTTTCCTCTGTACTCTTTCCTGTTTCCTGTTTATTCTTTTCTGTTTCCTGTGTCCCCACAACCACAAAGCATGATCTGAGCCAGGGTCTGAAAGAATCAAGAGAAATTTTTCCCTGTTTATTTAATAATAACTCACAGCAGTGTCTGTAAGGAATCGTGTTTTTGTTTGTTTTTAGGACCAGCAGCCTTTCGCCAACGCTCACGATGTGCTGTCCCGCTCGCGCTCTCGCACCAACATGCTGAACAAGGTGGAGCACGCGCAGCAGCGCTGGAGGAGGCAGGTCCAGGAGCAGCGCAAGTCTGTGTTCGATCGGCATGTGGTGCTAAGCTAAAAAAACAAAACAAAAAAACACTCCCTCTACTGGACAGGCTGGTTATCATCCCTATCATATGTGCAGTGTAATCATCTCACCTTTATAACATCATCTCGTGTGTGTGTGTGAGACATTTCCTCCACATCCACTGGCATGAAATTTCTTCTTTGTATTTAACATTCTGAATGTTTTTTATTTTTGCATGAAATAAGTGTGTAGAAAAACTTCCGTGAATAAAAACGTGTTTGTTCTTGATGCAGTCGCTCAGGTTTAAATACAGAGGCACAAACATACGAGCGGCAAAATATAAGCTCATGCAATCATCTCATTCCTCTTTAATAATCTTAAATATCTCACAATGTCAAGTGTGTTTGTGTGTGTGCATTGATCTCATCATGAGCTGTTTAAGTTTAATCACTAAATAAACCTGTGTCCTGTTTAACTAGTCTCTACTAAACGATGAGCATTTTATAAACGTGATGTCGTCCATTTTCATGTAAACTCTGTGGTTGATTATAATTACAGTATTGTTGTGGAACTTTCTCCAAAAGAACAATGTTTGTGTTGGATTCATGTTTTAGGAGTTTAGGGCTTGATGACGAGGTTAATATCTGATGTTTTATCTTGTACCTGTGAGCACTTCTAATAAATTCTGTACACTTCTGTGGAGATGTCTGGCTTTATTCTTAAACAAAGCTTTTTTTCCTCTCCATTTCATTAGGTGTGAACAAACAGCAGGGTTATTGTACCTTTCATGATTGTAGTGACGACACAGACAAGAAAAAAAACATTGTGATTTTTAATGAGTTTCTGATTTTGTAATTAGGAAAAATCTGTTTGCAGAGGGAAAAAAACTTCTGTATATATGAAGAGTTATTAAAGCTCACAGATCCTCCTGAAGTCAAGTTTCTCTACGCCGAGTAACTCTTTCTTTCTTTCTTTCTTTCTTTCGAAATCGAAGTGAATCGAGTTGTGAATCGATTCATCAGCAGATCAGAAAATGTGGCCTGTTTTATAAGAATGAAATATAAAGAGTTTAATGTTCAATCTAGACACAGCTGTTAGATTTAACGTTAAAAAGTTCAGTGTTATATTTATTAGCACTACTTGTTTCAGTGTGGAATAAAAAAAAGAAAAGAAAGAAAAGTGCGATTCGCGAATCGATTCTTTCATCACGATTCACTTCATGCGGGACAAAGAGTCATTTCAAGGGAATGAATCGTTCGCGAGTCGCTCATCAGTGCACACTGCGTTCTGCTCGGACACACACACACACACACACACACCCTCGGACCTCAGGCATGGACTTCTGAGACACTTTTGCTGTTTTAGCTCTCGGAATTAAAGAAGGTGAGAGATTTCTTCTTTTTTATTCTTAGCTGCTGGACATGCTGTGTGTGTGTGTGTGTGTGTGTGTGTGTGTGTGTGTGTGTGTGTGTGGTGTATGTGTGTGTGTGTGGATAATCTGTATTTAAACTATGAAGTGTTGAGTCAGAGATTAAAGCTACAGCTCAGTCAAATAAAAGGTCATTAATCAGCCGCTTTATTCAGTCCAGTGTCCGGCTTTGTCCTTTTCGCCATAAACTCTGCAGTTTAAAAGTTTTCTTAAACACACAAATAAACAAATATAAATAATAAATAACTCGGGATTGGTATTTTATTCGTTTTTATTTATTGTTTTATTGTTTGATTTTTATTCGTTCCTTTCTGTTAGAAGTCAGAATCCAATCAAAATGATCATTAGGAGTCTAATAACGCTCTCTCTCTCACACACACACACACACACACACACACACACACACCTTTGTGGATCTGTGATGTGAGTCTGATCTGCTTTACCTGTGCATGATAAAGTTGATTAATTTTTGATGAATAAAGTAGTGAATTATTGCAGACTGATTGAGAGGAAACTAGGGGGCGCTCTTATACCTCTTATGATACTGAGAGGTTTATTTATTAAATTATTATCTACAGTTTTTATTAAACAATAAAATAGAATGTAAGACGTGATGATGATGGATTATAGTGAAAACTTAATATTAATATTAACCTTAATATTATTTTGTTAGCTGGACTGAGTTTCAGACACTCGGCTAAACGCAGCAATTTACAGTGTTTATAGTTTCTGTGTTTATTCTCTCTGACCAACCAACTGTTATCATCATCATCATCATCATCATCATCATCATTATCATCATCAACAACAACAACATCAGTGACTCTTCAGGCCCCTGAGGAGGCCCCAGGCTCTCTCTCTGTCTCTCTCTCTCTCTCTCTCTCTCTCTCTCTCTCTGTCTCTCTCTCCTAATTAAAATTTATGAACCTTTATGCCACATCAGTGAAGTTCATGCAAATGAATGTGAATGAATGTGGAATTTAATCCCATTTTTTTCCTCTAGTGACTTTTTCAGGTTTCCTATTTGATTTGTGTTTTTTTGCTGAAATTGCACATTTTGCCTGCTTTTATGAAATGTTGAATAAGTAAACAGTATAACAGAGGGCTGCTTCAGATATGTTGTGTGAGGAGGTTTGGGGGTGTACAGGGGACTTGAATAGACATCTATAAAAAGATTCCACTCCATTTAGTAGTTTATACACCATTCAGCCATAACATTATGACCACCTGCCTAATATTGTGTTGGTCCCCCTTTCGCTGCCAAAACAGTCCTGACCCATCGAGGCATGGACTCCACTAGATCCCTGAAGGTGTGCTGTGGGATCTGGCACCAAGAGGTTAGCAGCAGATCCTTTAAGTCCTGTAAGTTGTGAGGTCGGGCCTCCATGGATCGGACTTGTTTGTCCAGCACATCCCACAGATGCTGGATTGGATTGAGATCTGGGGAATTTGGAGGCCAAGTCAACACCTCAAACTGGGTGTTGTGGTCATCAAACCCTTCCTGAACCATTTCTGCTTTGTGGCACGGTGCATTATCCTGCTGAAAGAGGCCACAGCCATCAGGGAATAGTGTTTCCATGAAAGGGTGTACATGGTCTGCAGCAATGCTTAGGTAGGTGCTACGTGTCACAGTAACATCCACATGGACGGTAGGACCCAAGGTTTCCCAGCAGAACATTGACCAAAGCAGGACGCTGCCTCCACCAGCTCGACTTCTTCCCATAGTGCGTCCTGGTGCCATGTGTTCCCCAGGTAAGAGACGCACACACACCACGTGATGTAAAAGGAACCGTGATTCATCAGTCCAGGCCACCTTCTTCCATTGCTCTGTGGTCCAGTTTTGATGCTGACATGCCCATTGTTGGCGCTTTCGGTGGTGCACAGGGGTCAGCACGGGCACCCTGACTGGTCTGCAGCTATGCGGCCCCATTGGCAACAAACTGTGATGCACTGTGTATTCTGACCCCTTTCTATCAGAACCAGCATTAACTTCTTCAGCAATTTGAACAAGAGTGGCTCGTCTGCTGGATCGGACCACACGGGCCAGCCTTTGCTCCTCACGCGCATAAATGAGCCTTGACCGTCCTGTCGCCGGGTCACCACTGTTCCTTCCTTGGACCACTTTTAATAGATACTGACCACTGCAGACCGGGAACACCCCACAAGAGCTGCAGTTTTGGAGATGTTCTGATCCAGTGGTCTAGCCATGACAATCTGTCCCTTCATCAAACTCGCTCAAATCCTTACGCTTGCCCATTTTTCCTGCTTCTAACACATCAACTTTGAGGACAAAATGTTCACTTGCTGCCTAATATATCCCACCCACTAACAGGTGCCATGATGAGGAGATACTCAGTCTTATTCA
>JAUCMX010000010.1:25968584-26001144 GCA_033459395.1 Hemibagrus guttatus
TCCTTACACACACACACACACACACACACACACACACTGATACACAGCACTGACACTGGAGACTCCTTCACCACATCACACACACACACACACACACACACACACTGATACACAGCACTGACACTGGAGACTCCTTACACACACACACACACACACACAAACACACACACACACACACAAACACACACACACACACACTGATACACAGCACTGACACTGGAGACTCCTTACACACACACACACACACACACACACACAAACACACACACACACTGATACACAGCACTGACACTGGAGACTCCTCACACACACACACACACACACACACACACTGATACACAGCACTGACACTGGAGACTCCTTACACACACACACACACACACACACACACACACACACACACACAAACACACACACACTGATACACAGCACTGACACTGGAGACTCCTTACACGCACACACACACACACACACAGACTGATACACAGCACTGACACTGGAGACTCCTTACACACACACACACACACACACACACACACACACACACACACACAAACACACACACACTGATACACAGCACTGACACTGGAGACTCCTTACACACACACACACACACACACACACTGATACACAGCACTGACACTGGAGACTCCTTACACACACACACACACACACACACACACACACACAAACACACACACACACACAAACACACACACACTGATACACAGCACTGACACTGCAGACTCCTTACACACAACACACACACACACACACACAAACACACACACACACACACACACACTGATACACAGCACTGACACTGGAGACTCCTTACACACACACACACACACACACACACACACACACACACACTGATACACAGCACTGACACTGGAGACTCCTTACACACACACACACACACACACACACACTGATACACAGCACTGACACTGCAGACTCCTTACACACACACACACACACACACACACACACACTGATACACAGCACTGACACTGGAGACTCCTTACACACACACACACACACACACACACACACACTGATACACAGCACTGACACTGGAGACTCCTTACACACACACACACACACACACACAAACACACACTGATACACAGCACTGACACTGCAGACTCCTTACACACACACACACACACACACACACACACACACACACTGATACACAGCACTGACACTGCAGACTCCTTACACACACACACACACACACACAAACACACACACTGATACACAGCACTGACACTGGAGACTCCTTCACCACATCACACACACACACACACACACACACACACACTGATACACAGCACTGACACTGGAGACTCCTTACACATATACACACAAACACACACACACACACACACAAACACACACACACACACACACTGATACACAGAACTGACACTGGAGACTCCTTACACACACACACACACACACACAAACACACACACACACACTGATACACAGCACTGACACTGGAGAATCCTCACACACACACACACACACACACACTGATACACAGCACTGACACTGGAGACTCCTTACACACACACACACACACACACTGATACACAGCACTGACACTGGAGACTCCTTACACACACACACACACACACACACACACACACTGATACACAGCACTGACACTGGAGACTCCTTACACACACACACACACACACACACACACACACACACACACTGATACACAGCACTGACACTGCAGACTCCTTACACACACACACACAAACACACACACACACACACACACACTGATACACAGCACTGACACTGGAGACTCCTTACACACACACACACACACACACTGATACACAGCACTGACACTGCAGACTCCTTACACACACACACACACACACACACACACACACACACACACACACACACACACATCGGGCAAAATATTTTGCTCTCTGTCTCTCTCTCTCTCTCTCTCTCTCTCTCTCTCTCTCTCTCTCTCTCTCTCTCCGTGGTTAGGGTGTGGCACACTTCCAGCTGTGTTTTACAGAATAATAAGTGAGTGTTATTGTGGAGACTCTTCGGATGCCCAACACTCTACAGATGTATTGAAGTGAATGACTTCAGCAATAGCAGGATTATGTTCTTCCTGTTCAGGGCTGAATTGCTTTATGAGGGTGAAATGTGCAGCAGTGTTCAGTTACTCGGGTGGAAAAGAGTTCGACGTAACTGACTTATTTAGACTCGCTAAATATCCACAGCTCCAGCTACTACATCTGGCCATTTGATATTGTTTTGTTATTAAAAGAAGTGAAATCTCAAATAGGTTCCACAAACTGCACAAACGGTCAACTTCCGGTGAGATAAAGGAAACATTTCCATCTGCGTCAGTGTCAGAGCCGATTGGACGTCCCTCGGGACGCCACGGATGCCTCACGCCGAGTCTGTACACAGAGACCTGCTGGGAAATTCCTCTAAAGTCCGTTCTCTGTGGACATCGCTATCTGCTCGCCTAACATCTGCGCCGTGTCACTGATAACCGCTTCAGATTCAATTAAAAGTGAGTCATTTACTGAGTCATTTATTCACTGGAGTTATTTATACAGAAATATTTGCCCCCTTGAACGTTCGAGGTGCATTTTTTAAATTAAGTTCATTTAAAAAAATGCAGACAATTGTTGGTTGTGTAAGTATTCACCCCCCGGGTTGCTAAAGCCAGAATTGGCTTCGATTCCAGCTGCAAGTTTTCTGGGATATGTCTCTATCAGCTTTGCACATCTGGATCCTGATGTTTGTGACCGTTCTTCTCTGTAAAATTGCTCAATCTCAGTCAGATTGGATGGAGAGTGAAGTCTTGCCACAGATTCTCAGTTAAGGACTTTAACACACTCACATTCCTGGTTTTGAGCCACTGCAGGTCTTTTTAAAAAAAAAAAAAAAAAAAAAATTAACTCCAAACATCATCTTTTTTGCATTGCATCCAGTGCTGTGTCCGTGGGTATGTCCAGTTTCTGAACACAGAATATAAGCAGCTGTTGGAAAGCAGCCATCGTGATACATTATCTTCTCTGCTCTCAGACATTTACGGATGCTCCGATCGGCTGATTGGATGGTTGTACGCTCAGTATTTATTATTGTTTTGGATTTTTTGTGGCTCTGAAATGTTTTTTCTGAACTTGCAGTGCCCCAGGTGTGCTTCCCAGCTGTGTAGTCATGCTTCTTGGACAGCTGTTTCTAACTGTATGTGTACACGTTTTGGAATTAAGATCAAGTGATGAATAAAGTGTGCTGATGTTGTGAGAACGAAGACAGAGAAGGCAGGAGGTGTTCTCAGTGTTGTGGTTTCTGTAGCTGAGTGAGTGGCGTGAGGAGGTCCACCTGAGCACACTGACGAGAAAAAAACCTGTCTGCTTTCAGAAGTAGCTCCCATTAAACCGCACACTTTGGTGTTCTGATGTTCAGGGCAGAACTGGTGCTCTGTGGGGGCTGTTTCCTCTCAGACGTTTTTGCTGTGGACTGTTCTCATGTCAGCGGATCAGATTAGATCAGACGAGAGCAGAAAAGGAAATGTCCAGGGATCAGAATTCACGCTTTATATAGAGCTGGAGATAAGCTCAGCTCTGACACTGGAGATGATTTCCATAAACAATTAATAAAAATCTCCTCACAGAAAACATGATCACAATGAGCTTTTTTTCTGATCGAGAAACTCTGTCACAAAACCATAAAAGATGCTTCAGAGGAAACACCCGGAACCCTGTCCAATTTCTTTAAGTCCTGTTAAACTCTCAGGAATGTTGCTTTATCTTTCTGAAGTTTCTCTAAATGTAGTAAATAATCCACAGAAGTTACTGACTAACATGATCCTAGATGAATAACCCAGTAATAAGCCGTCGGTTTAAAGGGTTAATCATTAGTGCGCTGTTATAGAAAAGTGTATTAGAATTCATTAAGCGCTTAACACCTTTACTGTTTATTTAATTCTTGCACAACTCTGAAATAAAATCTAATCAGAATCGGATCAGGCGGCGACTTAAGGCTTTTATCTGTTCTTTTAGGTTAATCCTCGAGGAACCACATCACAGCCTGGAACATCTACTGATCTGAATTTTAACAAGTAAGAAAACATCAGCTCACTCTTTCCACATTTCCTGACTCGTAAACTCGAGTCATTATGCAGATTTATCCATAAGTCTGTCTTCATAAAGCTAATCGTTATTTCGAGTCTTGTAATTGTACAAGTTCAGCTCTAATTTGTGAGCGCATCAAAAGGCTCCATGTTATCATCAGAGTGAAAATTACAGATGAGAGGAGAACGCCGTGTCTCAAAGATTTAACCCAGCCCTCTGTTGTGCTCATGTTCAGCGTTCTAAAATAAAAGCTTTCAGTTTGTAGGTTTGACATAATGACGCTGTTAAAGCCTGTGATTTTGGATGCAGTAAAACATTAGAGTGCAGTGTAGTGGTTCTCTCCGGGTCACTCCATACTTTCTCGGTCGTTTTAAATTATAAAACAAGTCTGAAGACGAGACAGAAATGGCTTTATTTATTTCCTTTCCTCCGATGCCTAAGCGCACACGTGAATAAATCGTGGGTTAGAGTGCAGCCGAGGTCCGGGATGAGGCCGGAGCATCTGCTGCCTGTCTGATCTGTGGCTAGCGAGTGTGTTTGTAATGATTCTTTGTCCACTTACACAACTTATGAGCTTGGTTTATTCAGCTGTTAGCAATGTGTCAGGCTGCTAAAGAACCTGGAGCACACGGGTAAAGAGTAAATCGGCTCGCTCGGCAGGCCTGGACGTCCACTGAACTCCAGGCCAGAAAAAACTAATTATAGCTCCCCAAGAATTCCTTCTGCTCGTTTAAAACAATGGGGATATTTATAGTACATTTAGGAACAATGTAAGGAAAGTTAGGGTTAGAGCAAAAAAATGTTAAAATTACTGCAGGCCTCTTCAGTGAACTTTAAAACCTGGTCTCAAGTGTAGATCAGTCTAAAGGAAAGGGTCATGTGATGAAGAATAAAACATGATGAGGCATGCTGTTGTAGGAAAATAATCACCCCAGGGTGGTGTGATGAAGCGGAGTAACCGTTACCGCCAAGATGATTGTTTTCATTTTTTATTCCTCTTACACCACAGCAACTTACCAATATCAATTTATTACTTTTATTTATTAGGAAAAGTCACAGCTTTACCTTGGACTGTGTTCCGCTGACACTGGAGACTCCTTCCAACCGTACAGAAATATTAACCTGCATTTCCCTTAGGTCTGTTCGGACTTCCCTTAGGAGTCCGACTCCTCACAAGAGCCGCTTCATTTTGTCTGTGTTTGTTAGGGAAATGATAGAATGTTGTATAGATGTAACTCATTAGTTTGTGGTGCTGTGACCGGAACTGATCTGGGGCATTTTCTGTCCAGCTTAAGGCATTTTCTGCCCAGCTGGGGCATGTTCTGTCCAGCTTAGGGCATTTCCTGTCCAGCCTGGGGCATGTTCTGTCCAGCTTAGGGCATGTTCTCTCCAGTTTAGGGCATTTTCTGCCCAGCCTGGGGCATGTTCTGTCCAGCTTAAGGCATTTTCTGTCCAGCCTGGGGCATGTTCTGTCCAGCTTAGGGCATGTTCTGTCCAGTTTAGGGCATTTTCTGCCCAGCCTGGGGCATGTTCTGTCCAGCTTAAGGCATTTTCTGCACAGCCTGGGGCATGTTCTGTCCAGCTTAGGGCATGTTCTGTCCAGCTTAGGGCATTTTCTGCTCAGCCTGGGGCATGTTCTGCCCTGCCTGGGGCATCTTCTGTCCAGCTTGGGGCATGTTCTGTCCAGACTGGGGCATTTTCTGCCCAGCCTGGGGCATGTTCTGTCCAGCTTGGGGCATGTTCTGTCCAGCTTGGGGCATTTTCTGCCCAGCTGGGGCATGTTCTGTCCAGCTTAGGGCATTTTCTGCTCAGCCTGGGGCATTTTCTGCCCTGCCTGGGGCATCTTCTGTCCAGCTTGGGGCATGTTCTGTCCAGCCTGGGGCATTTTCTGCCCAGCCTGGGGCATGTTCTGTCCAACTTGGGGCATGTTCTGTCCAGCTTGGGGCATTTTCTGCCCAGCCTGGGGCTGCTCCTGCTAAGCCCGGAGCTTTTTCTGCCCTGGGACAGGTGGGGTGAAGAGCTGTGGTCAGACACCGCTTTATTGCACAGTTTTGTGAAGTTTGTGGTGATGATTGTGTTAAAATCAGCTCGGTTCGTCTGGGGTTGGGGGGGGGGGGGGGGGGGGGGCAATACACTCCGTCGCTATAGCAACAAGCTCTGCCTTCAGCACGAGACACTGGGCGCGAGTGGCGCGGAGGCTTTTGTCCGCCTCAGAGAACATGACTTGGAGAAAGTTTCCCTGAGGACCGGCTGATTATCCACGCTTTTTACCTCTTTAACTGCGTTTCTGACAAGCTGGACACAATGACTTGGATAATAAAACTCTTCTCTGAGGTAAAAATGAAACCACTTTGACTTTCTTCCCCTCGTTTTGATTTTGTTTTTTTTTGTTTTTTTTTCCTCAGAAATGCCTGAGAGTTTCTCAGAAACACATTTGGCTGTAGTTCATCCGTCTGTCAGGCAGCTAGATTAACTCCTTTAAAGCCGATTATAGATGAGGAAAACACGGATACGGGCTGGTTAATGTGTGTTCATGTTACCGTCGTGTTTATGTTCGTTATAACGTCTTTAGTTTACACTGAGCTTTGTTTGTTATATCACTCACTAACACGGAGATGTGGAGTTATCACTGCGCATGCGCACTTCTGAGCCACTAACTCCATGCGGTTACTTTATTTAACTTTAACTTAACGTATATAATTAATACAGTAATTCATCTCCCTGACTTATTGATCATCATTTTATGTTTTATGTATGCAGATTTTTAGAATGACATGTTAGCAGTCAAGCAGTCACCATCAGCATCACTTTATATGATATGAGTTATTGATTTATTCAGTGCTGTGGATAAAGGTGTGTGTGTGTGTGTGTGTGTGTGTGTGTGTGATGTGTGTAGTGAAAGTACTGGTTCAAGCTGAAGCCCCCTGCAGCTGCAGAACTTTTTTTTTTCCTGGTGAACTTTGTGAACAGGCCGTCTTTGTCTGGAGAGAAACAATGACCGTTCCTTTCCTGTCCTTCTGATTGGTGTGGCCTGTCAGCTCGGACACGCAGGCTTTCTGTCCTCCGTCCAGCGCTTGTGTAATGTGGATGAGGACAAGATGTCATCAGGCACTTAACCACTACGAAATATCAATACAGCCTGATGTTATTTCTAACAGGACACCAGTACTACAGTGTATCTAGGAACGATGGTGAAATATAGTGTTATGTAGTAGAAATATTTTTATATTGAATTGAAATGAAATTTTGATGACTCATCCAGTACTTATGTTATGTTGGTCCAATCAAAAGCTTTCTAGAATGATTATGCCCACCCCCCAGGGGTGTGTCTGCTCTATTGTAGCAGCTCACATGGTTTGTTTCTCATTTCCAAATATAAATAAATGTTTGAGTTTATCCACGACCCAATAATGGCTACGCTGACGTGCAACCATCTACGTCACGTTAACTCACAATCCTCAGACTCATAATCCTCCTGGTGGTGTAGGATTAAAGTCATCCTGGTTTTAAGAGGACAGGAGATCCTCCACAGCTGAAACAACTCCTCTCTATTGTTGTACAATTCTTTATATTTAGCTAGCTCTGTGTTGGGTGTTTTAGATTGGATGTGGGCGTGGCATGGTGTAAATCTGGAAATTCATCAAAACACAGACTCACGAACAGTTTTGCGGGGACTTTAAATCCTGTTTGTGTTCTACAGCTACGTCTGTTATCTTTTCTTGTGTTAGATAAAGCTCTTGTCAAGAGTCTTACAGCTTTTCACTGGAAATTCGTCCTGTTTTGACTCAGTTCTGCTTTATACTTCAGCATCTGCTTCGCATTTGTGACATCAGTGTGATTACGTTATGCTAAAGCCGTAAATTATGACGATTGAGAAACGCCTGCAGTCTGGTCCCGAATTAGACATCGGAGCCGAGTCGAACTCTCGTCCGTCTTTTAAACACACTTATAACCAAACCAGTGACGACTTGCTTCGGGAGATGAAAGCTTGAGCTGGTGATTGCGTGAAGCAGAGGCAGAAAGCGATTGTTAATTTACTTTGTAGCTGGTAGGACGAGGCATGTTGTATCTCGTCCCCAGCTAAAAAAACAACTTTGTAAGACTCTGTGGAATGTAAATGAATTGTGTGAGTTTTAATGAACAATGAAGAGGAATGAAAAGGTTATCACAGCTGTGCTGTAGAGAGAATACCGTGTTTTATGTTGTCTTTCTCTGGCTCTGAGCACCATTCTCATTTCACTGTTTACGGATTATCTAGTAGTCCAAAAAGATTGACTTCATCCCTCGGTTTAAAAGAGAGCTCTGAGCTGAGATACAGACATTTAACTGGAAACAGTGCTTTTCTGATCTACAGATATCTTCCATTAAATCAGGATTATGGGCGTGATGTTTACTGGAATGAGTAATCTAGTTAGTATTAATCCATCATGAACAGTGTATTTAGCTAGTTTATGTTCCTCTGGTTTAAAGTAATATAAGATCTCAAAACAGAGCTGCACAGAGCAGAAAGAGAGAAAGTTTAATCTATGTAAAGTACGGTTAAATAAACACTGTGTTCAATAACATCAAATCCCCCAAACTCTTACTGTACAATAAAATAAATCAGAATTTTTCAAAAACCCATCCAAGTTTTTCCGTACGTTAATGAGACACGAGGAGCTCATAAAGTCACGTGACACTTCCGTGTGTCCTAATTAGCATATTGTGTATTCTCAGGTGAAGTTTGTGCATCGAGCCACTAGCTTTGTTTGTTTATTGATTTAATGTTTTCAACCGAGTATCAAACTTTTCTTCACCGTGTTTGTGCTTTCTTGGGAAATGTCCAGCATGTTGTCTTTGTTTGGCAACGTGCTTTTACGGTCATGTGACCTGAATATATTTGCATTCGTAATGATTGGGCGGGATATTCAAATTAATGAGCGTGTTTATTTTAAGGTGTAGGTGTTTGTGTTATTGTTTTATATTGAAATTAAACATCCAAAAGACTTTTTATGTCCTGACACTGTCCTGATCATTTTCTTTCAATGGGAGAACATGTATTACTTTAAATAGCGGCCGTAAGCGAACATGTCCTTTATGTTCTTTGTTTGTGGTCTGGTGTTTAGTGTGTCAGCGTACACGTACATCATACCGTTTCACCTGCTGCTGGATATTAGTATCAGAACATTTTATCATCTCAGGAAATAAGCACCCTATTATACTGATATATCTGATACCAGTGTCCGAAGCATCCATAGTCCAGACAAGGTGAAATGGATCTGTTCTGGTCGAGGAAACTAGTGAACTTCTGCTGCAATCCACTGAAGTCAGAACCTGGAGAATGAGTGCAAGTGCAACAGAAAGGTCAATCAACTCGGAGCATGTTATGTAAACACACCTGACGTCACAATCGCACACACACACACACACACACACTCGAAAACTGTAAGCTGATTTCCCTTCTCATTATTTTCCTTCAAATGCTTGATCTTTACGGACTTGTTTTAGTCTTCCGTGTTTTTCCGAGCCTAAACACCATAAAGGTCTCAGATCAGAACTCGGGAATATTGACTTCGAACATTTCCGAGTTTGGAGTGAAATGGAACGCAGTGTTAGACGTGTGAATTCACACGTGCTGTTCTTGTGAGCCAGTAGAAGGAGAAGAAGGAGTGTGTGGGACTGTTATTGGTGAATAAAGAAAACGGAGGAGTTGTTATTATCATTTTGTTGTCTTTCTTGTGAGCAGTGAAGGAGCTTCCTCATACAGGTGTTTCAGGAACTCAGGACTGATGTCAGTGTTCAGGTATTTAACGTCTCAGGACATACTAACGAAGCAGCTCTTTAAAGCTTTAAGTTTAGTTTTTGCCATTTCATCAGTCCAGCTTTAACTTTCTTACAGTATCACACAGTTTTCCTTTAAACCTCTGAAATGCAGATAATCCATTCTGTGCTGGGGAAAAAAGTCAGAATGAGTGTAAACAGCTGAAAGTAATGGAAGAAATGGCATGAAAATGGCTTTAGGAATTGCTTCCATCTGGCTTCTCCAGTCAGATCTCTGTAAGCTAGAAATCAGGGGTATTGTTTGTGGAGTGTACAGCTGCTGTGAGACGTGATGGCCTGATTCACACTGGGGAAAAAAGAAGGAAAAAACACGACTTGGAGATCAATGGGGTCCAGAAAATTCCCTCTGCTTCCCGCTCGGATTCAGTCATCATTCCAAGGGACGAGTCTCGGCAGCTCTGGGTTTAAAAATACAAACTGAAAAAAAACCCCTTCCTTGGCTGTTTGACGGATGGATCAGAACAGGTCCAGCACCAGGGATTTGTCCAGGGGGACAGCTGTTTAAAAACCTTGATGGAACTCAGCTTATCCTCCTTCTCCTGTGTCTAAACACCAGCGTCTCAGGTGATGACGCCAGCTTCACAACACGCAGCACCTCCGTCTGGTTCCTTGATGAGGAACATATGATGGGGTCTCGAATGTGATGTTTGATATTTCTGCAGTAATCGAGCCCCAGCTCTCACGGGGTTAACTCTGACTCGGTCTAGACGGAGGAGCTGTGAGGAGATAGAGCAGAGACAGATGGTCTGTGGAAGACAAAGTGGTCTCAGGTGAACACATCTACAGTGCTTATGAAGTCTGCTTTGAGTGGAGAATGAGCAGAAGGTAAGATTCTGCTGCTGGCTCGGGTTCTGCACTCAGTGACACACAATAAGTCGCCAAAAAAGTCTAGCATTTACTCAACAGAACAAACTTATAGAAATATAAAACTTTTTTATTACAGTAAAGTAAAAGAGGTGGTAACTTTGTGTAACAGCACATCCCTGTGTTTTATTCCTCTTACACCACAGCAACTTACTGACAATCACATTAATTACATTTATTTTTTACCTTAACTATCTATTTATAGATACATGTAAAGTTTGTCAAACAGTCATTGTGCGGTGTTGTATGCTGTTTGTGTGGTGTTTCTATGGTGTTCATGTGCTGTTTGTATAGTGTTTGTGTGGTGTTCTATTGCATTGTATAGTGTTTGTGTGGTGTTGTATCGTGTTTTATAGTGTTTGTGTGGTGTTGTGCAGTGTGTGACTGCAGTAAAAGCTGAAAGTCTGATCTTGTTGTGTATCAGGTGTCTGATTAAAGAGTGTTGAGGTGTGTTGTTGTGTAGTGTTTGTGTGTTGTTGTGTATCAGGTGTCTGATTAAAGAGTGTTGAGGTGTGTTGTTGTGTAGTGTTTGTGTGTTGTTGTGTATCAGGTGTCTGATTAAAGAGTGTTGAGGTGTGTTGTTGTGTAGTGTTTGTGTGTTGTTGTGTATCAGGTGTCTGATTAAAGAGTGTTGAGGTGTGTTGTTGTGTAGTGTTTGTGTGTTGTTGTGTATCAGGTGTCTGATTAAAGAGTGTTGAGGTGTGTTGTTGTGTAGTGTTTGTGTGTTGTTGTGTATCAGGTGTCTGATTAAAGAGTGTTGAGGTGTGTTGTTGTGTAGTGTTTGTGTGTTGTTGTGTATCAGGTGTCTGATTAAAGAGTGTTGAGGTGTGTTGTTGTGTAGTGTTTGTGTGTTGTTGTGTATCAGGTGTCTGATTAAAGAGTGTTGAGGTGTGTTGTTGTGTAGTGTTTGTGTGTTGTTGTGTATCAGGTGTCTGATTAAAGAGTGTTGAGGTGTGTTGTGTGTTGTTGTGTAGTGTTTGTGTGTTGTTGTGTATCAGGTGTCTGATTAAAGAGTGTTGAGGTGTGTTGTGTGTTGTTGTGTAGTGTTTGTGTGTTGTTGTGTATCAGGTGTCTGATTAAAGAGTGTTGAGGTGTGTTGTGTGTTGTTGTGTAGTGTTTGTGTGTTGTTGTGTATCAGGTGTCTGATTAAAGAGTGTTGAGGTGTATCAGATGTTTATTGGGGTAAATGCTTCACTGTGAGGTCTGGTGCTCGTTAATCAGTGGTCACTCTCAGAGTTCTTCCCTGCGTTCCCGTTCTCCTAAACGGAATTGATGGACAGTACAAATATTAGTACATTCCTCAGCGGGTCAGTTGTGTCATCCTGCAGTCTTGTCCTGACCCGGGGACATTCCACGCCTCGCTCTTCTCACAGACTGTTCACTGGACGTTTGTTTGAGCGTCCGATAAGCCGGTTTACTTTTTAACCACTTTCCCACTCAAGGACTTTTTTGTGGACAAAGAGCTTTTCTTTTCTTTTCCTGAGCAATTCCAGTGAATCAGAAGAAAATTCCATGCTGAGTATCCAGCGCTCCGGAGTCCACCTTATAAAGATGAGTCATGTACACTAAGAGGAATTTACTCAGGGTCTGGAGTTTTGTGTGTTTAATAATTCTGAAAGAACACACAAAATCTCAAGGCTAAGAGTTTTATTATGTCTTTTATATCTCACCATGCTGCTTGGGTTCGAGGCTAAACCCCGGCGTGGCCTGATGAAGCTCTCGCATTGATCTTCAGGCTGTGACTGCACACCTTCAGTGCTTACTGAAAAAGAATGAAGGAATCTGTGAAAAATGAAAAGTACTTCATGATGTAAACGTTGTTTAAACAGCGGTATTTAATGTCTGATCAGTTGAATTTTAGTGAGAGAGAGTAATAAAAAAACCCTGATACATGATGTTATTATATCACGATACTGATATCACACCATCACATCGCCCAGCCTTACACCTGATTCACTCACTCTTAAACAATAACACACCTTTTATAAAAAAAAAATATTTATTTCCACTTCCATGCATCAGCTACCAACACACTTGCACGCATTTCCTCTCAGACATGTGAACTGCTGCTCGTGCTGTGTAACACACACTTCTACACAATGTGCTATCTGCCATGAGCTCACACACACCCATAACTGAGTAGTGTCTCTATGACTGACGGGAGAACCAAATGGGCAACCAAAAACCATAATATAGTACATTTGAAGCAGCGGTGCGGAAACCCTATGCCCGACTTGCCCGACATGGGTAATTTGACCAACTGACCAACAAAAAAGTGATTTTTCTGGCTGAGCTCTCCGTGGGCGAGTAGAAGTTTCTGAATGATTCTGAAAATATTAGATCAATGAACAATAAATAAAGGTTATTTAGTCCATTAAGATCGATAAATGTTGCAAAAGACAGCTTAAATATTAAAACAGAGTGTTTACAGTAGCGTATCAATCGTATTCAGTAAACTGGAATCCCCGCGTGCATGTGACGTCATCTGGGAATCCCCAGCATTACCCATAATGCTTAGCTACTGCACTAGAAGTGAATAAGTTTATTTCTGCTTGTGTGTAACACTGCAAAGATCCCGAGTATGACCAGTGACCTCGGTCTACTGTAACGGTCCGTGTTTTGATCAAATCTGGAAAAACAGCAGCCAAAAAGTCTAATGATCGCCAAACTAAAACAAAATCAGAGAGGGACCGTGAGTATGACAAAATAAACATTAACAGTCCAATCAAATTGGTTAAAAGAATTTCCCTGGGTAAGTGCAGACAATACGGAAGCCGTTTTTTTGCAGAGTTTTGCCACGAATATCTGTTAGTTGCAGAAAAAACTTCAACATTATTTATTGACAAGAGTGTGGACAGGAAAGATACGCTGACTTCACAGCAGCAGTCTGTGAAACACATAGCATGTCCAAATACGAGTCTAAATACTCACTGTTGTGTTAAAATAAGACTTGAATTTTATGTGTTGTTAAACTCTTGTGTTTGTAAAGTTCTTATTACATTCCTGTTTCTATTGAAATAAACAAAAACACTGTACAACTGTGTTTATTGTATATAGGAACAACTTTAAGTAATCTAAATAAAACATGTTGATTTCCACACCTCTGTTTGAAGGTACACCATATACGTATATAACTGAGTATTATTTTACGACTGTAAGTGTGTTTAAATTGAATATCATCATCAGTGTGACTCCAGCAGAGGTGTGAGGTCGTATAACCACTGTGCTGACATTCATTATTGTTGTACAGCAGTTCTGGAAACAAGAAATGAACGTAGAGTAAGCTGACACAGGATGGTCAAAGGTTCTGTTTGTTTTTGCTCTGCTAGACAATTTATCCAGAGGAAGCCACACCCACTTTATAGCTCATAAAGCTAGCCAGGTTAGTGCATATAGCTACCCAGGTTGATTTGCACGTTCCTTCCGGTGAAATTGACGTCCCTGCTTCATTTCCGTCTTCGTTTGGCGAGATTCAGAATCAGAATTTGTATTTATGAAAAACATACATTTGTTATCATCTGATGATGTCACTCATCCTTCTGATGTAATGATTTTAAACTAGGAAGGTCAAAGGTGAACTTTAGGTGGTGAACACAGATGAGCAGAGTGATACATAGTGAATCGTCTCAGTGCCGTTATAGGAACTATAAAACCTCTCAGAGGAGTGAGCCCGAGCTAGCTGATGTGTTAGAGAATATAAACAGTTAATGTACAGTGTGATGGAGTCAATATTCATGTCTCAGATCCATCCTAGCATAAACAAGATTTAGTGTAAAATGTGTTTCAGACTGGTTGTGAGTTCACAGTAACGGTTGTGTGTTGTGTAGCGTCACTGTTTCAGGAACAATGTCCTGGTCAGTGTTGAACAGTTGATGTTGTTCTGTCATCTGTTTGCAGTGTCACAACAATCCACCGCGCCGTCCATCAGTTTCACAGAAGTGGGTGTAGCTCTAGCTCTTCCTGTTGTTGATCTCTATCTCTGAAAGAAGGGATTGTTCAGCAGATCTGTGAAAGCAGGACTACTGTGTGGTTTAGAAGCTCCAGCTGAAAGAGCGCGCCGGCATAAAGAAGGAAAAATGCTCTGGCTATCAGACCGCATATAGAGTGTAATAACTGTGTTATTACATATGCAGAGATACAGAAAAAAAGCTCCAGGTTTGTGTGCTGGTTCTGCTGAGGAGATGATGATGATGACAATGACGATGATGATGATGATGATGATGGTGACATTGACTATGACAATGTTGATGATGATGACGATGATGATGACGATGATGTTGATGATGATGATGACGATGATGATGATGTTGATGATGATGTTGATGACGATGATGATGATGTTGATGATGATGATGATGATGATGATGTTGATGATGATGATGATGATGATACTTATGCATGATCACAGAGCGTGTGCAGTTCCAGTACAGACTGCTGTTCTGTGTTAAATGAATAATTAACAGAATACCGAACTCCTACGATGCATATCAGCAGATGTTTTATATCAGGACTCATCACTACACTGGTACATGCATCAATACACCCCTACACGCATCACTACACCACCAACATGCATCACTACACCCCTACACGCATCACTACACCACCAACATGCATCACTACACCCCTACACGCATCACTACACCCCTACACGCATCACTACACCACCAACATGCATCACTACACCCCTACACGCATCACTACACCCCTACATGCATCACTACACCACCAACATGCATCACTACACCCCTACATGCATCACTACACCACCAACATGCATCACTACACCCCTACATGCATCACTACACCACCAACATGCATCACTACACCCCTACATGCATCACTACACCACCAACATGCATCACTACACCCCTACATGCATCACTAAACCCCTACATTCATCACTACACCCCTACATTCATCACTACACCCCTACATGCATCACTACACATGCATCACTACACCCCTATATGCATCATTACACCCCAACATGCATAACTACACCCCGACACGCATCACTACACCCCTACACGCATCACTACACCCCTACATGCATAACTACACCACCAACATGCATCACTACATCCCTACATGCATAACTGCACCCCTACATGCATCACTACACCCCTACATGCATAACTACACCCCTACACACATCACTCCACTACCAACATGCTTCACTACACCCCTACATGCATCACTCCACCACCAACATGCATCACTACATCCTTACATGCATCACTACACTCCTACATGCATAACTACACCCCAACATGCATAACTACACCCCAACATGCATCACTACACCACCAACGTGCATCACTACACCACCAACATGCATCACTACTCCCCTACACACATCACTCCACTACCAACATGCATCACTACACCCCTACATGCATCACTCCACCACCAACATGCATCACTACATCCTTACATGCATCACTACACCCCTACATGCATAACTACACCCCAACATGCATCACTACACCACCAGCATGCATCACTACTCCCCTACATACATCACTCCCCCACCAACATGCATCACTACACCCCTACATGCATCACTACACCCCTACATGCATAACTACACCCCAACATGCATAACTACTCCCCTACATGCATAACTACACCCCAACATGCATAACTACACCCCAACATGCATCACTACACCACCAACATGCATCACTACACCACTAACATGCATAACTACTCCCATACATGCATCACTCCACCACCAACATGCATAACTACACCCCTACACGCATCACTACACCCCTACACACATCACTCCACTACCAACATGCATTACTACACCTCAACATGCATCACCACCACCAACATGCATCACTACACCCCTACATGCATCACTACATCCCTACATGCATAACTACTCCCCTACATGCATCACTACACCCCAACATGCATCACTATACCACCAACATGCATCCCTACACCACCAACATTCATCACTACACCCCAACATGCATCACTACACCCCAACATGCATCACTACACCCCAACATGCATCACTGCACCCCTACATTCATCACTACACCCCAACATGCATCACTACACCCCAACATGCATCACTACACCCCAACATGCATCACTGCACCCCTACATGCATCACTACACCCCAACATGCATCACTACACCCCTACATGCATCACTACACCCCAACATGCATCACTACACCCCTGATGTTTGGTATTTCTGAAAAATGTCCCAGAGCAGTTGGGTTCTGTCACGTTATCACATTAAACTCTTATAAAAATGGAATAAAGTGTCATTATTTTGATGATTGTCCCCCGGTCACTGTCATCTTCATCATCATCATTGCTGTCACCAAGTCGTCGTCCTCCTTCTCCTCTACCTCCTCCTTCTCCTCATGATAGTAGCTCTGACTCTGACAGGAAGTGGACAGTGTTGATCTGCTGTAGGTGTGAGGACAGGAGCAGGGTGAGCAGTAGTGCAGCGTGGCACTGATTGAGCTCCGTATTTCCCACTTCTCCGCTCTGTATTTGTTCAGCTGTTTGTCCTTCAGCAGCTCTGTGAAAATATTCAGGTTTGTTGGAGAAAGAACAACAGTTGTGTATGAATGTGTTGGGAGCACCATGTCAGAGGGCAGAGGTGGTGTTTAGGGAAAATTTTACCACCAATTTATCTCTGTTTTTACAGCAAATCTCCTTTTATAGCTTTGAATAACATCTCAGTGTTTATTTCATATTATCTGCTCTGATACACGCTCAGAATGCAGCTTATCTTTGTGGATCATTAATCATTTAGTAATTCATACATCACACACACACACACACACACACACACACACACACACACACACACACACGCTCTCTGTAAAACATGATAGTCTGATTCAGTTATTTCTTCTTGATATTAAACTCAAGTTTTTTTGTGTTTTCAGAAGAGAACCCTAAACTCATCCGCTGTGTTGTGAGTTGAAACAAAGCTGATCTTCAGCATGAGTTTACTCACATTTTTAAAAGCCGCAGGTGAAATTTATACGTTTAGAAATGTAACCATTATGAAATATTTATTTTATTTTATTGTTTAATCAGTGCAGCTGTAAACCCCCACACTGACCCTTTTTCATTTAAACTTTATAACTGTGTTTAAAATAAATAAATAAAATATTTCCACTGAAATTGAAAGATGATCAGTGTGAAAATGATCAAAGCAGTCGCTTTTTTGAATAATATTTTTTAAAAACCTGAGAACGTAGCAGCCAATCAGGTTGCAGTATGCAAATGTCACACAGTCACATCATTTTCATATTCATACAATCAATCTTTCTTAATGAGGAAGTCTAGGAATGTTTCTGTGTCTAGTTTTTGTGTAAATGTTCACGTTAATATTGATTGTCTTTGAAATTTGCTTTGAAATATTTTTTCTTAATAGATCATACTCGAGATATTACACACACACACACACACACACACACACAAATACAAAAGCACAAAAATGTAATTCTAGGTTGGATTTCAGTCAGTTGTATTTTTTTTATCCTTACTCGAAGTGAAGATAATAGGGGCATTGGTGGCTCAGTGGTAGGTTTCTCGCCTATCATGCGGAAGGCCCAGGTTCGATTCCAGCCAATGCCTCAACCCCAGCCACTGGATACAGTGCTGGTCCCAAGCCCGGAAAAATGGGAGGGTTGCGTCAGGAAGGGCATCCGGCGTAAAACATTTGCCAAGTTGTTGTGCGGACCAGTTGGTCCGCTGTGGCGACCCCGAACAGGGAGCAGCCGAAAGCAACTTCTTCTTCACTCGAAGTGAAGATAATCTTAGCTGGTGCTCTGGAACAGGAAATCCATCTATTCAGGGCTTTGAACTCTGGCTCTGATTGGCTGCTTACTTCACACAACAATTTCATGTAAACAAACTCTGACTCCATCTTCCTCTCCATCTGCAGCGTACACTCCGCTCACTTCCTGTTAAACTAAATGCGATGTTTAAAAAAAGTCTGTTCACGTGAGGTGGTGTAATAGATGTGACACTGTGGTCTCAGATCTGATATCACGGTCACGTTAAAAAAAAACACACTTTTAATATACACTGCCCGTCCAAAAAAAAGTCACACACACACTAATATTTCATTGGACCATCTTTTCGATAAGCTTCTGCAATGTCACAACATTTATTCCCGTCCAGAGTTGCATTAATTTTTCGCCAAGATCTTGTATTGATGATGGGAGAGTTGGACCGCTGCACAAAGTCTTCTCCAGCACATCCCAAAGATTCTCAATGGGGTTAAGGTGTGGTGGCCAATCCATGTGTGAAAATGACGTCTCATGCTCTTTCACAATTTGAGCCCGATGAATCCTGACATTGTCCTCTTGGAATATGCCCGTGCCATTAGGGAAGAAAAAATTTTTGGAATAACCTGGTCATTCAGGATATTCAGGTAGTCAGCTGACCTCATTCTTTGGGCAAATAACGTTGCTGAACCTAGACCTGACCAACTGCAGCAAACCCAGATCCTAGCACTGACCTCACAGGCTTGTACGGTAGGCACTAGGCATGATGGGTGCATCACTTCATACACCTCTCTTCTTACCTTGATGTGCCCATCACTCTGGAACAGGGTAAATCTGGACTCATCAGACCACATGACCTTCTTCCACTGCTCATCTTTATGCTCCCTAGCTGACTGAAGCCTTTTTTCTGATTAGCCTCACAAGTGGTTTTCTTAAGACTACTATTTGCTTAGTTAAATCCAGGTGCTGACTTTTTTTTTGGACAGGCAGTGCATAAAATTAATACACACTGTGTGTGTGTGTGTGTGTGTGTGTGTGTGTGTGTTGCGGTAAATTACTGTGTGATGAAGAGTTACTGTTATCACCTTAAAGTTGATTATTTTCTTCTAACTGCACGACCCCACATGTTTTATTCCTCATACACCAGTGTACGATGCGTGTAGGGGTGTAGTGATGCATGTTGGGGTGTAGTGATGCATGTAGGGGTGTAGTGATGGGTGTAGTGATGAATGTAGGGGTGTAGTGATGCATGTTGGGGTGTAGTGATGAATGTAGGGGTGTAGTGATGCATGTAGGGGTGTAGTGATGCATGTAGGGGTGTAGTGATGAATGTAGGGATGTAGTGATGCATGTTGGGGTGTAGTGATGCATGTTGGGGTGTAGTGATGCATGTTGGGGTGTAGTGATGCATGTAGGGGTGTAGTGATGAATGTAGGGATGTAGTGATGCATGTTGGGGTGTAGTGATGAATGTAGGGGTGTAGTGATGCATGTTGGGGTGTAGTGATGCATGTAGGGGTGTAGTGATGAATGTAGGGATGTAGTGATGCATGTTGGGGTGTAGTGATGAATGTAGGGGTGTAGTGATGCATGTAGGGGTGTAGTGATGAATGTAGGGGTGTAGTGATGCATGTAGGGGTGTAGTGATGCATGTAGGGGTGTAGTGATGAATGTAGGGATGTAGTGATGCATGTTGGGGTGTAGTGATGCATGTTGGGGTGTAGTGATGCATGTTGGGGTGTAGTGATGCATGTAGGGGTGTAGTGATGAATGTAGGGATGTAGTGATGCATGTTGGGGTGTAGTGATGCATGTTGGGGTGTCGTTATTTACTAATTAAAGAACAACACACCTCACTTTTTATCCATATGTGAAACTAGTTAGTTGCGTATGTTCCTTAGAAACCACAAAGAAGTGTAAACTCCTCTGTCCTAAAGATGTTACAGCTTCACCTCTGACTGATACACAGCGCTGACACTGGAGACTCCTTCCACAAATCATACACACACACACACACACACACGAATGGAGTGTTACAATAGAAACAATAACATATTATAATGAGAAAATTAACATAATCCTGAGATGTGTAGCTGCGCTGCTGTTAGAGAGAATTCATCTCAGTATTTCAGTGTTTTTACAGGTTCTGCTTCTCAACATCAACTCCTTCAGTCTCACTGTATCGTTACCTTTAACAAGCACACACCACAAACACGCAGGAACACATCGAAACACACTGAAACACACAGCAGACAGCAGCACACAATAAACACACCACAAACACACTATAAACACACCGAAACACAGGAGCACCGCAAAACACACTGAAGGGTTTTTCACACTTGAATTGTTAACCCTGGGTCATCCTAAACCCCGAATAGACTGAATCCTGGGTTATCTATAATCATGTTTCACACTGCTCATACTAAATCCAGGGTTAACTGTTAATCCTGGGTCCTAAACACCGGGTTAACGTTCTTATTTGCATATTTGCGGTGTCACCGTCACTGATTGGACAAACAGCAGGCGACCTGTTTGCACGGCTTTTCCCGCGTCTTGCCAGTTATTTAAAAAAATGCTGTAAGAATAATACCGTCTCCTCATCACTCCAGTTCACACGCTTTCTGTCTTTTGACATTTTCTTACTTTTCTCTCACCGGCTGCTGTAAGTGTTGCCAGATTGGACTGAAGATTTCCAGCCCAACTGCAGCTTAAAACCATATAATTCAAACGTCAACATTACATATTATACTTTATTGTAAAGCTCGTTTGAATGTAAAATAAATAAAATATCATGTTTGCATCAAAGTTTCATGAAAAACCAGCCCAAATGTTACCTGCATAACATGACACGTCTTATCTGTTACTGACGTGACATGAGCCTCGCTGCTCAATTTCTGATTGGTTGTCCGTTGCCAAGCGTCCAGCAGCAACAAGCAAACACCACTCCGTTTCACACTGAACAAACTTAGCACCGCAGTGCGGGGTTAACAACACGAATGCGGTGCTAACCCTGCTCCAGAGCAGGGTTTCATAACCCCGGGTAAAAAGCCATGCTAACACCGCTTTCAAATTACACGTGTGAAATGTCTCTTTACCCGGAGTTAAAAGCGATGTTTAGAAGGAAGATTACCTGGGGTTAAGCGCAGTGTGAAAAGCCCTTGAAACACACAGGAGCACAGCACAAACACACCGAAACACACCAAAAACACACTGGAGCACACCACAAACACACTGAAAAACAACTAAACACACAGGAACACACTGAAACACACCACAAACACACTGGAGCACACCACAAACACACTGAAAAACACCTAAACACACTGAAACACACTTCTCTGTGCAGCTTATATCTCTCAGAAAGCAGGAGCTGGTTTCAGTGTGTAGCTGCAGCTGCCTGTGGGAAAATACACTGTGTATAATGTTTAATGAGTCCAGAGAGAAGCTGTGCTCTGTTAATGTTGGCTGCTTTAGTTAAACTCTTAGAGGAGGAACGCTGACTCACTGACTCACAGATTCAGTGCCTCACAGATTCACTGCCTCACTGATTCACTGCCTCACTGATTCACTGACTCACAGATTCACAGATTCAATACCTTACAGATTCACTGCCTCACTGATTCACTGACTCACAGATTCACAGATTCAACACCTTACAGATTCACTGCCTCACTGATTCACTGACTCACAGATTCACTTGACTCCTAGGCTCAGTCTGGCTTTGTGCTGCTGTTTAGTTGATCATGAATCAACTCGAAGTACTGCTCAGAGACCCTCAAACACTTCATGTTTTTCTCGTGTTCAGTTTTATTGCACACACTAGCTGTGTGATCAGAGTTCTGCTGCCTGTGTGACTAAAATCTGGACTTGTTGGTGATTTGTGTCGTGTGTGAGACATTGAAATGGAAATGCTCCAGTGTTGCACTGCACCATTATTTGCCCTGACTTTTCTTTTTGTATGATTTGTTTAACTCTTTATGTATTCACACACACACATTACATTACCTTTAAAGGCACTTTTCAAACCATTTACTATCCTTCTTTTGCTCTGTTTGTCAGCGTGGGTGGAGCGAGGGAGGAGATGACAGCCAACAAAAACTCGAAGGCCACGCCCAAAGCAGGAGGGGCTAAAAACCCTCAGGAGATTCCTGATAGGTGAGTATCACAACCAACACTGAAGGTAGTATGGAGCTTGTCCTTTTTATTTATTTAAGAAGAAGAAGGCTTTATTATTGTCACATATACATTACAGCACTGTGAAACTTTTGCAGATCAGAGCGCAGGGTCAGCCATGACACAGTGGGCGTGGGGGCAGTTATGGGGCTTGCTCAGAGCCCAACGGTGGCAGCTTGAACCCCAAACCTATGGTCAAAAACCTAGAGCCTTAACCACTTGAGCTACCATTATCCCTCAATTTATTTATTTATTTTAGCAGTACTGATGTGTCTCTCATCCTGGATTCTTGAAACGCATTGAAAAAGCGATCAACGTTATCAAACTATGTCAGTATTTACCTGGTGTTCTAGGAGTCTGTTCCACAGCTCAGAATTTTCTGAGCTCCACATAGACAGATAGATAGATATACTTTATTGATCCCATGAGGGAAATTCTTGTGTTACAGCAGCTTAGTCATTAACAGGATACAACACACACAAAATTTATTCATTCATTCATTGTCTACCGCTTATCCGAACTATTCTCGGGTCACGGGGAGCCTGTGCCTATCTCAGGCATCAAGGCAGGATACACCCTGGATGGAGTGCCAACCCATGGCATGGCAAACATGCTAACCACTAAGCCACCGTGCCCACACACAAAATTATAAAATGTAAATATATATACATTTATATATATACAGGTGCATCTCAATAAATTAGAATGTCGTGGAAAAGTTCATTTATTTCAGTAATTCAACTCAAATTGTGAAACTGGTGTATTAAATAAATTCAGTGCACACAGACTGAAGTAGTTTAAGTCTTTGGTTCTTTTATTTGTGATGATTTTGGTTCACATTTAACAAAAACCCACCAATTCACTCTCTCAACAAATTAGAATATGGTGACATGCCAATCAGCTAATCAACTCAAAACACCTGCAAAGGTTTCCTGAGCCTTCAAAATGGTCTCTCAGTTTGGTTCACTAGGCTACACAATCATGGGGAAGACTGCTGACCTGACAGTTGTCCAGAAGACAATCATTGACACCCTTCACAAGGAGGGTAAGCCACAAACATTCATTGCCAAAGAAGCTGGCTGTTCACAGAGTGCTGTATCCAAGCATGTTAACGGAAAGTTGAGTGGAAGGAAAAAGTGTGGAAGAAAAAGAAGCACAACCAACCGTGAGAACCGCAGCCTTATGAGGATTGTCAAGCAAAATCCATTCAAGAATTTGAGTGAACTTCACAAGGAATGGACTGAGGCTGGGGTCAAGGCATCAAGAGCCACCACACACAGACGTGTCAAGGAATTTGGCTACAGTTGTCGTATTCCTCTTGTTAAGCCACTCCTGAACCACAGACAACGTCAGAGGCGTCTTACCTGGGCTAAGGAGAAGAAGAACTGGACTGTTGCCCAGTGGTCCAAAGTCCTCTTTTCAGATGAGAGCAAGTTTTGTATTTCATTTGGAAACCAAGGTCCTAGAGTCTGGAGGAAGGGTGGAGAAGCTCATAGCCCAAGTTGCTTGAAGTCCAGTGTTAAGTTTCCACAGTCTGTGATGATTTGGGGTGCAATGTCATCTGCTGGTGTTGGTCCATTGTGTTTTTTGAAAACCAAAGGCACTGCACCCGTTTACCAAGAAATTTTGGAGCACTTCATGCTTCCTTCTGCTGACCAGCTTTTTGAAGATGCTGATTTCATTTTCCAGCAGGATTTGGCACTGCCAAAAGCACCAAAAGTAGGTTAAATGACCATGGTGTTGGTGTGCTTGACTGGCCAGCAAACTCACCAGACCTGAACCCCATAGAGAATCTGTGGGGTATTGTCAAGAGGAACATGAGAAACAAGAGACCAAAAAATGCAGATGAGCTGAAGGCCACTGTCAAAGAAACATGGGCTCCCATACCACCTCAGCAGTGCCACAAACTGATCACCTCCATGCCACGCGAGATAGTGAATTGGTGGGTTTTTGTTAAATGTGAACCAAAATCATCACAAATAAAAGAACCAAAGACTTAAACTACTTCAGTCTGTGTGCACTGAATTTATTTAATACACGAGTTTCACAATTTGCGTTGAATTACTGAAATAAATGAACTTTTCCACGACATTCTAATTTATTGAGATGCGCCTGTATACACATATACATATACATATATACACCACCCAGCCATAACATTATGACCACCTGCCTAATATTGTGTTGGTCCCCCTTTTGCTGCCAAAACAGTCCTGACCCATCGAGGCATGGACTCCACTAGATCCCTGAAGGTGTGCTGTGGGATCTGGCACCAAGAGGTTAGCAGCAGATCCTTTAAGTCCTGTAAGTTGTGAGGTCGGGCCTCCATGGATCGGACTTGTTTGTCCAGCACATCCCACAGATGCTGGATTGGATTGAGATCTGGGGAATTTGGAGGCCAAGTCAACACCTCAAACTGGTTGTTGTGGTCATCAAACCCTTCCTGAACCATTTCTGCTTTGTGGCACGGTGCATTATCCTGCTGAAAGAGACCACAGCCATCAGGGAATAGTGTTTCCATGAAAGGGTGTACACGGTCTGCAGCAATGCTTAGGTAGGTGCTACGTGTCACAGTAACATCCACATGGACGGTAGGACCCAAGGTTTCCCAGCAGAACATTGACCAAAGCAGGACGCTGCCTCCACCAGCTCGACTTCTTCCCATAGTGCGTCCTGGTGCCATGTGTTCCCCAGGTAAGAGACGCACACACACCACGTGATGTAAAAGGAACCATGATTCATCAGTCCAGGCCACCTTCTTCCATTGCTCTGTGGTCCAGTTTTGATGCTGACATGCCCATTGTTGGCGCTTTCGGTGGTGCACAGGGGTCAGCACGGGCACCCTGACTGGTCTGCAGCTATGTGGCCCCATTGGCAACAAACTGTGATGCACTGTGTATTCTGACCCCTTTCTATCAGAACCAGCAATAACTTCTTCAGCAATTTGAACAAGAGTGGCTCGTCTGTTGGATCGGACCACACGGGCCAGCCTTTGCTCCTCACGCGCATAAATGAGCCTTGACCGTCCTGTCGCCGGGTCACCACTGTTCCTTCCTTGGACCACTTTTAATAGATACTGACCACTGCAGACCGGGAACACCCCACAAGAGCTGCAGTTTTGGAGATGTTCTGATCCAGTGGTCTAGCCATGACAATCTGTCCCTTCATCAAACTCGCTCAAATCCTTACGCTTGCCCATTTTTCCTGCTTCTAACACATCAACTTTGAGGACAAAATGTTCACTTGCTGCCTAATATATCCCACCCACTAACAGGTGCCATGATGAGGAGATACTCAGTCTTATTCACTTCACCTCTCACTGCTCACAGTGTTATGGCTGATCCGTGAATATACACAAAAATATAAGACTAAGTAGAAAGAAGAGAAACCTTATATATAGGACACAATAAGTTAAATGAAATCTATCAGTACAGATATGAAACAGTTGTGGATTTATTTACATCAGTATTTACATTACAGTACACTACACATGTGCAGTAGATAATAAATATGAACGTTGTGAGTTTAGAGAAAAGTGTTAATAGTTGTAGTAGTGCAGTGTGAGAGTGTTATCACCTGTCTCACACACACACACACACACACACACAGGTGAGCTATTGTATAATGCTATTGTGAATGGTGTGAATGATATCCTGTAACGTTCTCTGTGACACGAATCTGAACGAGTCTTTTGGAGAATGAGCTCCACTGACTCTGTTGTGTGTTGTAGAGCAGGTTGTACATGATGGACAGCAGTTTGTTCAGTGACCTCCTGTTCCTCACTGACCCAAACATGTCCAATGATAGATTCTGCCTTGAGGATTAGCTTGTTAATCCTGCTGGTGTCCCTGGTGCTGATGCTGACCCCCAGCAGTCCACAACCCTATAGATGGCACTGGCCACCACAGACTGGTAGAAGAGGTGTGAACCTGTGTGTAGTTCACTCCTCTGAGGCTTTACACAAGGCTCTAGACCACCCCATTTAACCACAAACACTCACCTTTACACCTGAAAAAACCTGAGAAAGTGTGAAAATGTGGCCTGATGGAACGGATATGCCTGTTTTTGACACACTCCGCTCAGTGTGTGTCACTCTCATGTAACAGATTTCAGTATTAAATCCTCAGAACACTTTAACTGTAAACTCTGTTAAATCACTCCATGTTCTGGGAAAAAAACATCATCATCTCTTTTGTTGTGGAATCAGCACCTGTTTAAATACACACTCTTCTCTTACACACACACACACACACACACACACACACACACACACTGACCGTGATTCAGTTAACATGTTGAAACAGTTTCTGGCTGTAGCTGAGGGGCGTACAGTAGATGTGGAAACTTTTCTCCTCGTTTTCTGGGCAAAGTTTAAAAGATGTTTTTAAAATCCAGTACTTTAAATTTTATTTCTCTTTAATTATTAGAATCATACAGACAGAATGACTTCTGACTTCTGAACAGAATGATGCAGGATATCTGTGGAGTTTATGAACTGCTTGCTCTTGGATCCTGGTGTGACTCTACACCAGTGTTTTATTAATGACATGAGCAGCAGCTAAAGCTACACAAAACACACAGTGCTGATATTAAAACATTAATATTGTAGTAAAAATTAAAAATATAGAATTAATAATAAACAAAATAAAAATGAATAAAGTAGTCATTTCTAACACTGCTCTATTCAATAAACATTTAATAATGATAAACATGTTAGTGTTAATGAAAGTATTAATGTCATAATAACCTCAACTACTGAATACTTCTGATCTTTTTTCGGACAGGATTAGTGTTTTGTGTGTGTGTGTGTGTGTGTGTGTGTGTGTGTGTGTTCAGTAGTGTATTCACAGGACTCCTGTTGTTACACACTGATGTGATGTTTATTATAAGTACTCTGTGTTAGGGGGCGTGGCCACACTTCATCATTAGTAGGTGTGTAGTGCTTACCTGTGTTAGGAACTCAGTAACTGCCCTAAAAGCCCCGGAAGCTCCTCTTCTCTGACGCCATTTACACCTCGTCTCCATTTCATTCTTCTGCCTTTTAAACTGTTGGTTTTTTTGCGAAAAAAGAAAGAGCGAGCGTTTCCTGGAGCGTCTTTGTACTGAAGAATAAACACTGAAGCTCTTTTCACACGAGACAGAACACAGGCTTTACCCTCAGGTCACTTCAGACGGGGTTAATATTACCTGCACTTATTTCTGCTGCTCTCTTTAGAGACAATGACACGTGAACACACACAGTCTGACCGACGGGACGAATTCCCAGTAAAATCCCAGAGATACGCCGGGATTAATTACATGACACGCCTCCAGATGGAAAACTAATCCCATTTGAACAGGGCTAATAGGGTGACATTTTTTGAGTACAGCATTTCCATAAAATCTCTCACACTCTTACTGTTAATCTCTGTGACTTTATAAAATAAAACAGAGCGCTGCTGTGATGAAAAAGGAAAAAAGTCAGCTGTAAGGTAACATAAATATCACAGGTATGCTCTTTGTGTTTTTTTCCACAGGAAATTTAACGATTAAAACATTTTTGTGGCCTCTGAATCGAGTCATGGACCATTAGCTCTACATTTGACGTGTGTCTGTTGACGTGCTAGTGCAGCGCCGCACTTTCTCCTGGTGCTCCGACAGGAAATGTGCCTGTGGTTAGCATTCCCCTCGAGCCCCGGGAAGAGCCGGACGAGCCCTGGCACGCGGCTCCAGACGCGTGTGGCCGGGCAGCCGAGCTTCTCAAGCCCTGGAGAACTTCCCTCAGAGCCGGGCTTGTTATTTCTGGCCCTGCCAACGCTGTAGATATGAACTCAGTGTGGGGTTCAGTGACCGAACTCTGCGTTTAAACGATTCCCTCTGTGTAACGCGGTGCAGGCTGAACATTGTCATGGAAATTCTTATGAGATGTTGGAGCTGAGCCCCGGTCGTGTCGCACTGCTCCACAGCTGATTAAATTTTAAATATAAATATGGATTTGAGATCGATGTGTTGGTGAAGGTTTAACGTCATTTAGAGGAGATCTCCTGCGATAGAACGCACAGTATTTCCAGAGGCTTTTGTGGTCGAATCTGGACTGGATGCCAGTGTGAGACTTTACTGGGATATCTGCTCTGTCAGCAATCCTCTTCATCTGTCTTTTTGATGTGGAACAAAACAATCAGCCGAGTGCACGTTGTTATAGCTGGTCATTAAAAACAATAAAACAAGTACTCAGGGTATATTTGGAAAGCTTTAACTGCATGCTTTTTTTAAATAAAAATCTCCTGATAAAGCACATTTTGAAATTAAAAAAAAGTCTTGTTTTTTATCTTAGCCATGTTATGACAATGTAATGATACAAATCCAATAACTAGGATAAATCTCCTGATTAGCATCTTACCCCCTGTTTGTACAGGATTATATGTACATGGGGTTTACGCAGGCGGGATTTTACAGGAGCTACTCTGTGAGTTTATTTCCGCTCGGATCGGCCATGTCGCTGTTTTTCTCCATCCTCCTCGGAGAAGGTTACGGGCTGAATTACATGCAGATGTCTTCTCGCGTTGGGAATCTTTAACTGCTGCTACTTGCTATGTTTAGTCTTGTAGCACGTGTGTAGAGCTCCTCCTCAGACCTGAAACACTTCAGATGAAGCATGAATGATTTAGAAAAAGCACTGCACCATACAGTGGAGAAGGAGAAAGAAAGTAAAATCATCCACTACAACGAGATCTCACAGGTCGATTAAAGGAGTTATTTTAACTACAGCTACAGGTATAAAACATTTATAATCACATGGTTGTATCTCAGGCGGTGATCATATGACCACATGACTCAAACATCAGGTTTGTAGACCTTTTTTCTGCTGACATCATGATTACGCCACTCGCTAGCTGGAGGCAAATCAAAGGGAAAACTGGAGGCGGCCAGTACAAACCAGTACAGACTCGGCTACACGAGGATTGCAAATGTCATCTTGTTGTATTGTTGTGTGACAGAATGGACGGAGTACAGGCTCCAATTTGAAGTTTTATCACATACCTGCTGCCACTGCCGGACAAAAAAACCCATGACAGCTGTGGTCAAACTCAATAAAACGAACGGACTGGACAGAAACCATCATCAATAATGCTGGTGTTTGCAGCGCACACTTCATATCAGATAAAGTTAAAGAAACTCTTGTTTTTGGTTGGTGTGGTTTATAGTTTGGTTTCATGTCTAAATATTTCTTATACATCTCCACCTCATCAGAAACTGGGGAACAAGTTCAATGATTTCTCATGTGACGCTAACTATTTAGCGTGTAAGTTAGCTAACTGGTAGCTAACGACCGGAGACTAAACAAAGGAAACTGTTTGTGTCATCTCTCTGTCTGCAGTTGCCAGAAGTGCTGGGTTTTTCTATCAGATAGGTGTAGATGTCAGGTCACTCAACCAGAGGTCATTCTGTCACATTGTCCATCCATCGAGTGAGCGTGTACGGGTCGGCCAATCTGGCTCCGTCCGTTAAAGTTTATTTTTTCAATTAACATTTGCAGTCCTAACATATAGTCAGATCAATTCAGATTTTGACCAGTCATTGTTTAAAAACAAACTACTTTGAATACAATTGTATATGTAGATTATTTCATTTATTTTTAATTTACATTTATTTTCCTTGTTATCTGAAGCAGTCTCTGGCAGAAAGAAAGAGAAATTCCCTTCATGATTAATAAAGTTCTATCTTATCTTATCCCTGAGGAAATGGGTAAAAAATTGATTTCTTTACAGATGTCCCCTGATAAACTAATCCAGTCCAAATATGGCTTTGATATCATTTACTAACTTCCCACCAAGTCAGAGAAATAAAGAGCAGCCAGTTTCCTGCTCAGCAATAACAAATCAGTGGTTTTTGCAAGTATATTATAATATCACAATCTCTCTCCTGATTGGCTGGCGGTCACTCAGACTTATTTTGTGATTTATTTCAGTGTGTGTATGATGTATGTGTAGGGTTTTCCCTCGAATTTAAGCCTCAGCTCTGTGTTAGAGGATTCTCATATCAGCTCAGGAACATCAGATTATTCCTCCTCAGACTCAATAATACTTTAAGTTCACTTCACAGCCCTGCTGTTCAGCTTTAAAATAATTTGCTTAGTGTGAAGGACCTCTGAAACCCTGAAACGAACCGTGTACACACACCTTCTCCAAACCAATAACGTCACACGGATGATACATGCTGATTTCATCAACCACAAAAAAAACCTCTAAACAACCCGCCCTTGTTGTGAAAACACAGCAGCAGCTAACAGCATGTCAACATTTACAGCTATTTACACACTGGGCCGTGTTTATTAAACTGGGAATTTATTCAGAAATCTTTGGAGTGCTCACAAGAAATAAGTTAGTTAGTGTTTCCTGAGACTCAATAATAGCAAGAATTATCGATGAGTTCCACATTTAAATCACGTATTTAATTCACGCACACACCAATTTAACCTGAAGAAAAGCAATTTCAAAAACAATTAAAGCAAATAAGAATAGTCATTTAATTAAGACAAAAATATTGGCACCCTGTAAAAGCAGGAAGGGTTGAGGTGTGTCTGTGGTATCTGATGCGCCGCAGTGGCTGAGCTGCATTACTGGAGGTTTTAGCACACACCATGCTCATGAAGCACTCTGTCAATTTCACTCTTTCACTTTAATTTACAACTGATTGGTGTTCAGCACACACAGCTTTACTGAGATTCAGTGTGTTGTACGTTCACATGGTGATGATGTAGGAGTGATGTATTTAGTGTGAATGTTACACACCGTATGGTGTTGTAAGTTTGTGCGTCACTGCAGCATTTCAGCTGCTGTAGCATTTCTCCTACCTCTTGAGAAAGGGTGGTGATGGTGAGGTGTTTAGCAATCTGCCCCAACCTGCAGGCATTATCATGCTCCTGGCCTCCTTCCAGCTTACTCTCTCGTTATTCTAACTGCTGCTGAGACATCAGATCTGGCTCTCTCAGTTTCACTCAGCTACGGGTCGAGTCAAGTCCCAGTTCCTGGAATTTGATGAGCAAAGCCTTTGCGTTTTATTTGAAATGCGTTTAGCTGGAATGAGGTGAGCACCGTCCATAACTCTGGTGCTGGGTCGTTTAGTCGCGTCTGCGTCATGAGCAGTGGGAGTGAGGATGAGGATGTGGCAGTCAGGTCATCTGTCCAAGACGGTAAAGAGGAACCTCTGACTGAGGGTAGGTGCCGTTTTGTTTGAGTTTTCTCTGTTTTTTTTGCGTGAGGTCCGGATAAAATTCACCCCCAAATAATTTTAATTATATGGAAAAAAACTCACACAGACGTTTTATTGAGACGTGTTTGTTTTGGCCGGACGTCGACGTTGACGGAGTACGCTTCGCCAAAGTTATGTCAGATTGCTGTGGTACTTTCCACTGATCATTTGACAAAGCTAATGCTGCGTATTATTTGAAACATGTGTTCAGGTTTTAGAGTTTCATCTTTACTTTTCTGTTCCTTGATTCTTTTACAGATTAACTCAGAGCAAAGCAGAACATTTTTTTCCCATGTGGAGGTTCTAAGCGATTTGTCCCTTCACAGGTCAAGCACAATGCTAAGCTAATTGCAGTGGTAGAGTTTCTGACTGCTTTCTGCTTTTGTGTTCTTGTTATAGGTGTCAGTCTGGGTCTCCACCTCCTATTCTTTCTGCTGTAAAAGAACCGTGTCGCGCTCAGTTCAGTGAGATAGAAGACGCCGGTCAGCAGAGCAGATACACCAAAGCTGACACAAAAGTCCGGTCTCAGAGGAACTGGAGTCAGAAAAACAGCCCCAG
>JAUCMX010000010.1:26001644-26016644 GCA_033459395.1 Hemibagrus guttatus
CACACACACACACACACACAGTTCACAGTGAGCTGGAGGTCATGAGGAGGAGTTTTCTCTCTATTCACTTTTCCTGTTTGTTTCTCCATCACCGTTACCGGATCTGTAGCTGGGCCTCGATTTCACCGTCCTCCTGTTGGTGGGTTTTAGACGAGCGTCAGAGTAACATTATGTAGAACATCATACAGGAGCCTGGGTGTGACCAGTACACATGGAGATGTTATACCACACAACCTCATACACACCTGAAGCTTACTGAGTGTAGAGAAAAAAAAAAGGAGAATCAACATGGGAATTTTAAAACGATACAAAAACACACTTGTGTTCATTTAACACTGAATAAATGTATAAAATAGATCAATAAGGTGAGACCAGCGCCATGCTCGGGTACAGTAATGTAATGATTTAATAAATAAACACTTTTCTCTTATCAAAGAATCATGATGAGAATTCTCATGCAAAAATTGTTGTTGCAGCGTGATTTGGGGGCAGTGGTGGTTCAATTGGTTAAAGCTCTGGGTTGTTGATCAGAAGGTCAGGGTTCAACCCCCACTGTTGGACAATTGAGTAAGGCCCTTAACCCCTCCCTGCTCCAGGGGGCTGTATCATAACTGCCCCTGTGCTCTGACCCCAAACTTCCTCAGCTGGAATGTGCGAAGAAAAGAATTCTCTGTCGATAATAAAGATCTTGAACTGCCCTCAGTTCTTCTTCTAAATTGTGCAGCTCTGTGAGTTTGAGCTGTAACAAGACTCACACTCCCGTGTTGTGTAATTGTGTGTATACAGTGTGTGTGTGTTGAAGTGTTTTTTGTCTTTGAAACCGCACATGGACCGAGCAGCATGTCATTTCTCCCAGTTTGCTGTCATTATGTCATTTCGTTACGCAGCGTTACGGCGCGACACAGCGGCCCTGTGATCGTCTCTCTCACTGTTGCTCTCAGCGCTCCACCGCTTTACCCCCACGTGACACAGAAAAGCAGCAACCGTCATCATTTTCCTGCTGTGGAGTCCGAGCGTGCCGTATAGTCAGGCGCCACTTTGCTTGCGTTTGTGAAGCTATTTATGTGTATATTTAGAGCAAGCCTGTGTTTTGGTAGCGATGGGGTTCAGATCACTAGCCCACATGTCATGTGATAGGTTTTTATTTTTTTGAACTTTTCCATATTGTTCCCAGACTAAAAACGGCTGGCCTGTAGATCACATGTCAGTCCACTCTGTTTCCCAGCTCGTCATTTTCTCATTCTAGATGTGGCTTTAATTGTAGAGCTGCAGATTTAGCTGTAATGGATCCTTATTAAGAGCTTCCTATAAAAGTACCTTCACTATTGTGTCTCATAAAAAGTCTGTTTATTATATTTTATTTATTATATTATATTATATTATATTTATTTTATTATATTATATTATATTATATTATATTATATTATATTATATTATATTATATTCTGTAGTGTGGTTAGTTTTTTGTGTTATTACAGTAATCCACATTACTACAGGTTTTTGTGTGTCTGTTCTTATCTTCACTCTTTACTGGAGTTCAGCCTAAGACTCTAGGAAATTGCTTTTCAGAGACACACTGTGATTCGGCTGCAGCTCAGAGCTCTCATTTGCCCCGATCTTGCCTTTCTCTCCCCTGATCACTTCCTTTGCCCTCCTGCCCTCTCCCTCCGAATCGCTCCCTCTCGCCCACTCAGTCATGTTAACTCTCATTGCTTTTAAGTCTGCTCTCTGTGTTTAGTTTATGTCTGAGCCCTACCCTCACTCCTCTCTCTCTCTCTCTCTCTCTCTCTCTCTCTCTCTCTCTCTCTCTCTATCTCCTCTCTCACTCCTCTCTCTCCTCTCTCCTCTCTCTCTCCTCTCTCTCTCTCCTCTCTCTCTCTCTCTCTCTCTCTCTCTCCTCCTCTCTCACTCCTCTCTCTCTCTCTCTCTCTCTCACTCACTTGCCCTCTCTCATGTGCTCTCAGAGTCTATGAAAGAGAATCCGTACGAGGATGTGGACCTGAAAGGGGAAAGGTCTGGCCCGCAAGTCTCGCCTGTTACCCGAGAGGTCTAATGACTCACTCATCAGGACGTGGACCTCCCAAGACAGGAAGTCCACTACACCTCCCCCGGTAAATTTGATCTCACCACTGAAATGTTGAAAGATTTTAACTTTCCACTCATCATTCCACTGAATATATAACAGCACCATGCTCACTCACTGGCTCAGACTTTTCATTCTTAATGTTGTTTGATTGCTCTATCTCTCTCTCTCTCTCTCCATCCCTCTCCCTTTCTCTCTCTCTCTCTCTCTCTCTCTCTCTCTCCACCCCAACCCCCCCCCCCTCTCTCTCTCTCTCTCTCCTCTCCTCTCTCTCTCTCTCTCTCTCTCTCTCTCCATCCCTCCCCCTTTTTCTCTCTCTCCCTCTCTTTCTCTCTCTCTCTCCCCTCTCTCTCTCTCTCTCTCTCTCTCTCTCTCTCTCTCTCCCATCCCTCCCCCTTTCTCTCTCTCTCCCTCTCTTTCTCTCTCTCTCTCTCTTTCTCTCTCTCTCTCCTCTCTCTCTCTCTCTTCTCCATCCCTCCCCCTTTCTCTCTCTCTCCCTCTCTTTCTCTCTCTCTCTCTCTCTCTCTCTCTCTCTCTCCCTCACTTATATGTTAATAATCTGAATGTAGCACTCAGGAAGTTCACGTAAGCAGCTGTGTAACCCGACTCTGAACATCAGGAACTTTCCAGTCTAGATGATGTTCCCCCTTTAAAGGAAAACGCAGTAGAGCAACACATTTTTCAAAATTCACACCTATATGTTGTAAATGTCATAATTTGACCGTGTGACGTTTTTTCCCAGGTTGTCACACACACAATCACACAGACACACACTCACACAGACATGTGTCAAAAATGTTTCTTGTCCCTCTCTACCTCCAGCTTCCTTCTAAGCCGAGCAGTCAGTCATTTGCGGCTCCTGGGCCAAGCTGACAGGAAGAGCCACCGCTTGCCCTCGTTTGCCCAAGGGGACACAGTCATGATGACATGCTGCTGCTGCCCCAGTTGTCGTCTCCCTCCTGCAGCCTGCTGGACGACGGCCTGAGCAGCGCCAGCGACACGCTGGCCTCCCGCAGACAGAGACGAGTCCCCAAGGTAGGCTGGAGCACTCACAACAATACGATACAACTCACAAAGAAATGATAAAGATAACCTTCTGACCAATCACAATCCAGAACTCAGCAGCTGTGTGGGATAACATGCAAGAGTTTGTAGGTAATTCCTTTTCATATAAAAGCATAAATCGAAGCAATTTAGGATGCAATGTAGGAATACTAAAATGTGTTTTTGTCCGTCTCGCTTTTTTTTTAGGGAAAAATGTGTTTGTTGTACTTCTGCTTCTCCTGGATATTTATTTTAATATTCATAGCTTTAATGTTAAAAAAACACAACTCTCTAAACACGACTCTGTACCACTTACTGACTTGAATGTAGGAAAGATTAGGTTTCTCTGTTTTTCTCCATTTTTTTCTGTTTTTTCTTGACCCTGATTATACTACTGATTATCTGACAGCTGTAACAAGTTCAATGTGCATTTCATTAAATACAACTCAAGAGTAATTCTATTTTAAATGAAATTGAATAAGTTCAGGAGACATGATAGAAATGAAGGAGTTTGTTTTCAGTTATCCAAGCACACAGACACTTCTTGGATCTTTGTTCAGCCGTGTTTGTGATCTTCTCTAGTAGCTTTTAGAGCAATGTTTGGTCTCTTGAGTGTTTTTTTTTTTTTAAATGTGAGGAATTCCTCAGTCTGCTGATTCGTGCCTACACAGCAGTAACGAGAATGATTTCTGAGTTGTACTTACGGGCAGTGACAGAAGAGCAGCGGTAAAATGACTTGACCACAACCACATGCTGTGAACTTTGAATCCAAGATTTATCTCGTACTCCGTCACGCGGATTATAGCAAGTGTTCCTGGAAGTGTTTTGCTGCTTCAGTGTTCACCGTCATTCCATCATTCTCCCTCTTTAGGTGGTGCAGAGAATAAACTCTATCTTCAGTACAAAAAGAGGAAAGAAGAGACTGAAGAAGCTCTCTCTGTCTATATAAGACGGCGTCTCTCAGAGGTAGACTTTTTCTTAGTATTAATGAGAATATACTGTAAATGTTTTTAAAATCTCACCCCCCAGGTCAGTAGTCGGTCCAGACATAGTTTCAGCAAATTGACCTCAGAGAATTTTTTTTCCTGTTTGCAGATGATAACAGCGAAAGTGAGAGTGACTCTGATGACAGGTTCAAAGGTGAGAGTTCAGCACATTACACTGAATAATAACACTCAGGTTTGGTTTGTTTATTTTTTTATTTTGCATCAAATAAACAACAGCACTGACTTTATTGTATTAATTCAACAAATCAAAATAAAATAAAAATGTGATCAAATCTCCTACAGCCCACACACATGATTTTATGTCCTCAATTTAGAGTCTTATTCTGAAAATAATGAAATATCGGTCTGCGCTGGATCAAGTGCTATTCTCTGTGCTGCTGAATAATGAGTGTGGAAGTTAAATGAAACCAGTTATTAATCTGATCTTTACAACTAGCTATAATTATACACATTCCATCATATAATTTATTTTATTTATTTATATAATTTTATTTATATATATATATATATGTGTGTGTGTGTGTGTGTGTGTATGTGTCTGTTTTCATTGCGTTAATATCATATTAAAATTGACAGCAAGAAAGAATGCTGTTTTTTGTCAGTATTTTCTATCCCCTGATTGTTTTTCCGAGTTTAAAGGTGAAAGTTTAGATACTCAGCATTTCCACTTAAGCAGCTGAGTAACTCGACTCTGAACACCAGGAACTTTCCACATGTAAATACTGACATAGCTTATGGAGTTTGAATGCGTTAGTTATTTGTTTATTTAATTATTCAGTCACTGGTGACACACATATATAAAGCATGTAGCTGGATTACTGTCTGAGAGAACATTCTCCTCTCAGTTCTGTTGTAATACTTCATCTGGCACCAGATGATCTGAGAACTTCAAACCTTTAAGTATACATAAGTAGAGGATGTATAGGTAGTGTATGTGAATGTGTGTATGTGTATATCTGTACAGTATGTGTTTATGTTTCTCAGCTCACACTCGGAGACTCCTGAAGCTGCAGTCCATACTCCGCCGTGCCCCAAGTTACCGCACACTGGAGCTGCAGCTCATCGAGTGGCAGGAACGGGAGCTGTTTGAGTACTTCGTTGTGGTTTCTCTGAAGAAGAAGCCCACTAAGAACTCATACACACCGGAGGTCTCCTACCAGTTCCCTAAGGTAGCGTGTGAGGAAGAGGAGAACACCGTGGTCCAGAGCAGGGGCTGCAGTATTCTACTGTTTATTAGTGTGCTGTTAAATACACATCAGACCTTTAACACACTGTGCAGCATGAGTCTGATCTCACAATTATTGTATTTTCAAACATCGTAAGAAAAGAATAGGTATGAATGATTACTCCGCCCCTAACCCCGCCCCTAACACTGCATCTAATGTTAACCTTTGTGTGATATAATATAATGATTATGATATAATACCATTATAGTGATAAATGCCTCAATGCATCAATACCTTTATAACAATTATCAATTTACATAAAAAATAGCACACCTTTATAACATTATACATATTGTAGAAATGTCAGAAAATGTGTGTCATCATGGTAGCAAAATGCTGCTAAAAAGTCATTTCTTTAATGATGCAGCGCTGTAGAAATTTCTGTATAATGAGTTCAGGATGTTAAAGGTGCCGTTCCAGCCAGAACTCAGACTCTGAGACTGGATACTTTGAGCTTTTCTTCTCTGTACGGTAATAACACTAAATCATGTTGCCAGGAGACTGCATCCCATAAATATGTTGAAATACTTCTTTAATTATCCCAGATGTGGCCCAGTGACTGTGTCCCCTTGAGAAACTTGGAAATATGTTGGCTGCCATCCAGAGGGTCGACCCTGATGATGTCATCATCTTAAATTGGAATAAGGGGGGCACTGGGGATGGGGTCGGGGAGCAACCTTTTTAGAGGGAGATGATTGTGCTGAACATATTTCACATAGCAGCAAGGGCTAAAAATAATTTTAAAAAATAATTTCTGCGCCGTTTGATGTGTGTACCTCTGCATAGTTATTTTTAAAGTGTGGCTTTTTCTTTCTTACACTTTATTCTTAGCTGGAGAGGCCGACCAAACAGATGCGAGAAGCCGAGCATCGTCTCAAAGCCATCCCACAGTTCTGCTTCCCTGATGCTAAAGACTGGAGCCCCGTGTCCGAGTACAGCAGGTACTCAAATATTCAGTCGGTATTATTAGCTGCAGACCCTACATTCTAAGCTAGCTAGCTAATTATCACTATATTAGTGATAATTGTTATTGTAACCTTTTGGACAAGGGGGGCATGGTGTCTTAGCGGTTAGCGCGTTTGCCTCACACCTCCAGGGTTGGGGGTTTGATTCCCGCCTCCGCCATGTGTGTGTGGAGTTTGCATGTTCTTCCCGTGCCTCGGGGGTTTCCTCCGGGTACTCCGGTTTCTTCCCCCAGTCCAAAGACATGCATGGTAGGTTGATTGGCATCTCTAAATTGTCCGTAGTGTGTGATTGCGTGAGTGAATGAGAGTGTGTGTGTGTGCCCTGTGATGGGTTGGCACTCCGTCCAGGGTGTATCCTGCCTTGATGCCCAATGACGCCTGAGATAAGCACAGGCTCCCCGTGACCCGAGTGTAGATCAGATAAATGGTAGACAATGAATGAATGAACCTTTTGGACACAATTAGAAAGTCACACATTTCACTTTAGTTTGTCTCTTGTGGGCGTGTAATGATCTCTACTTGCTTGTGGGTGTGGTCTGTCCTGTGTATGAAAATTAGTTGTTTTTTTCTTGTTTGTTGTGTTTTGACCAAACTCTTGTCTATCATATGACAATCCAACCAATCATGGAGAGTGAAGGCTGTCACATGCTTCCTCCATGATCCATAAATAAACACCAGTTCTTCTTAGGCCGCATCGCACAGCGTCAGACAGTAGGACTATCTGCCCTCTACTGAATACATGAGCTTGCAGCTGAATGGCCTGAGTCACTGTCATTAACAGCAAGGAGAGAGAGAGTAAGCCCCTTCTACCCAGACAGCACAGTCTGTCACTCCATCTTAGCTGACCCTCTGGAGCTCAGGAGACCCGGGGGGCATTTCTAATTTGCATATTCATGAATATTTATCACTTCTTGCAATTTTAAATGTATAAAGAAGTTCCTAGGATATTTCTTTCCATGTCTTCATAGTTAAACAAAGCTACAGTTCTGAATACTTCCACAAAACACCCTTTGTGTGTGTGTGTGTGTGTGTGTGTGTGTGTGTGTGTGTGTGTGTGTGATTTGCAGTGAGACGTTCTCCTTCATGCTGACAGGAGAAGATGGAAGTCGGCGTTTCGGCTACTGTCGGCGGCTCCTGGTAAGCTCCGCCCCGTCTCACTCCATTATTTTCTCTTTCTCTTCTCTGTTGTGTGTAGCGTCTGTAAGGTTTCTGATGCTTCTACATATCATAATTACAGAGTGAGCCCATGAATAGAGTTTAAGTGAGGTCTTCTCGGGCACTTCAGTAAGAGCTCACTCTGTATCTTTACTCCTTTATCTTTTTTCCAAAGAGGAGCAGCTGCTCATAAACATGTTGTCCTCTGTTTGATGGCATTTCCTCAAGAGAACAGAGTTGTATGATGATCTGCTAATAGGTTGATTTCTGTAGTAAACCGCTGTGGTGTAAGAGGAATAAACACTCAGGGACGTGGGAACACTAACATCACCCAGTTGTGGATTATTTTCCTAGAACAGAAAATCCCTGAGTGTTTTACTCCCCACATGCCACATCAGTAAAGTGAGTGTGAGTCAGTTTTTTGTTCATATTAAAGCTTCATAAAATCTATGTGCTGTGTGTTTCCAATTCTGGAAAATGATCAGATTTGTTAGACGTTTTGGAATAAATCATGCTAAAGTATCGTTTCTTTGGCCGTAAGTAGCGTGCGGATGTCCCAGTGTTGTGTGTTTTTGTTTTTGTGGTGAAATCTTTTGCTAAGAGGAAGTCCAGGGGCTGGCACAGGGGGAAACATTCCTGAGGATTTCGCTCAGCTCCACATTCCCCGCTTAACTATTTATTTCTGAAAAGCCAGCAGGGGAGAAATGCAGACATGCATGCCTAATATGGAAATGTGGAACGGAAAATTCTGTGTGTGTGTGTGTGTGTGTGTGTTTTTAGAAACACTTCTTTCTCTGACCACCTCACAGATGGCTTAGTAAAAAGCTGTGCTGTGATTAGGCACAGAGTCGTGTACAGGACTGAGGGAATGCACCTGTTGTTTAGAACAGAGGACGCTCTGAGATGAATACCTGATTTCCTCCAGCACACACCACCTCTGAGTCACTTTTAACCAGGAAGAAGGGTTAGGAAACATCCCGAGGTGTCTAAATAGAGGCAGTACCTGAATGATCTCATCCGCATACTTTAAAACAAAAATCATTTAAAGCCTGATAATACAGGTGAAGCGGGTTGTTTTTAAAACAACAGATAGTACAGTTTCTCTTCACCAGCTCATCTCTGAGGTTCTCAAAGGACTTTTTCTATTGGAACTTTTTCATAAAAAAATTGTATTTATGCAAACATGGCTTCATATAATTACATGCATGAATTTCTGTATTTAATGAAACAGAAAATCTCGTCTTTTTATGTAATTAGAATAGTATTTATATTCATTTGTTGGAAAATAATCTGTAATTTTTTTAATAGAGAAACAAACAATTTTTTTATTTTATGCCATTTTTCAGTACAATATCTAAGATAAATCTAACAGTATTTATGGTAGTGAGGAGTTCTCTGTAATGAGCTTGTAATTACAGACAGGATTCAACATGAAGCTGTGGAATTTCATGAAGGCTTCTAAACTCAGATTAGATGATATGGTTTAATGTGTTTTCACTCAGGTTAGTGTGTATATGTCCACTTCACAATCATGACAACATTTTCTTTATAAAATGAAGAGAGAGGGAAAAAAAACAAAATGAGTGAAATGAACATTTTTTTGTTTTTATATTTAATATTTTAAAGCAACATTTTAAGAGAAAGTGTTTGACCATTTAATGTGTCTTCTGTGTTTAAGCCCTATAAATTAAACTCAGTTTTATTTGTGATTTTAACTGTGGACATTGTTACAAAAGGAGCTTTACAGAAATATATAAACTTCAGATATAAATTATACATGTAAATTTATCCCTAATTGAGGGTTAATTATATGGCCAAACCAGGCATTCGTGTAACTGATAGATTCATTATAGTTATAAATTCAGATTCACATTTTTCTGAGCAAAACTGGTCAGATCAATTACAGTCCAGTCATCTCCATGAGCATCTCCAGACTCCAGCATCCTCCGCAGCAGAGAGAGAGGGAGGGAGAGAGAGAGAGAGAGAGAGATATTAAGTATGTTTGTGATCATGTGATGTTTAAAGACAGTATAGATTATGTGTAAAGTGCAGGCAGGGACTCCAACAAGACTAGCTATGACATCATAACTAAAGGGAGAACCTAAAGGTCACAGACATGGGGACTTCCCGGGACATAAAGCGTCCAAACACTTCACAGTCAGCAAACCTTGAGTGACCATGCATGCGACAGCAACCAAACATCCCAGTACGCCATACACTGTATGATCATGAACCTTCCAGATCTGCTCCTTTACCTAAAAAAAATACATAAAAACCTGACTAAACTAATGTGTCTTCAGCCTGGACTTAAACACTGAGACTGTGTCTGAGTCTTAAACATGGCTGTAAGTGTGGAAGTGATGGTGAACTCTTGTGTTATTGCACGCTCTGTGCTGATTCATGTGTTTTGTCTTTCTAGCCAAGTGGGAAAGGACAGCGTCTCCCGGAAGTGTATTGTGTCATCAGCAGATTGGGATGTTTCGACCTGTTCTCTAAGGTGAGCTCATACCTGCTTGTGAACTCTTCCTCACTTAGCCACTCCTTTATCTGAGCTCCTGTGGGTTCAGGCCGTGTTTCTCTGGAATGATCTCACCCAGTTGTTGCTCATGTGAGACACAAAAGAGAGATTTTATTGTGCCTTGTTTATCACATTCCTGTATATGTCATGTGTTTACATACAGACCTGATCATCCACTAATAATCCACTAATAATTCAATAATAATCCACTAATAATTCAATAATAATTCAATAATAAAGGTGGGTTAATCTCCTTTTAATAAAATGTTAAATAGAACAAAAGCATAATGTAATCTTTAGTGTCTGAAGTTCACTATTGGTGTGTGTGTGTGTGTGTGTCACTCTGCACTCTAAAGTACATCTTTCTTGCAGATTGTAATCCATTTAAAATAATAGTGAGGTTGAAGAGCATCAGTGTAAGATTCTGAGGCAGGTGTAGGAGGTTAATCAATGGGAGTTTAATATTCATCTGTACCTAGAAGTGGAGTAAAGTGTTATATATATCCATTATAATGATGGATGATATGTGGATTTTATGTTGTCTATGTATAACAACCATCGCTCTGTTATTTCTGATAATATGAAACAGCGCGTGACTTTACCGCAATCACAGACTCTTCTTACAGCAGTGTGTTTAATAATCACACTGGAGACGAAATCATTCAAAACTCATTCAGAACATAAGCAGCAGGATTAAAAAGCTCAGCACACTGAGCGGACTCACGCTCCTCACTGTGCTTACACGTACTGTCCTGATAAACACAGATAAAAACAGATTTTATTATCCGTATAAACAGTTCATTCAGAATGTCAGTCGGAAAGAATTCGCACGGATCGGTGAGAATCCTCGCGTGGAAACTTAAGCACTTTGTCATTAGCGTGGGAAAAGCTGTGAAAGTTTAAATGAAGAACGGGAAATTAAATCCAGGGAGATTAACAGCAGTGCTCTTTAATTGACACCAATACTTCAGGTCTTTAAATAAAACAGACGCCTTCGCAGATTGCATGGAAACTTTTTTTATTAGTCATAATAAAGTGGCGATAAAATATGTTTTATTTAAAGCGCTGTTTAAGACTTGAGCCAACAAAAAAATATAAAATAAGAATGAAGGAAAATTATAGATAATAGACAATTATTTAAACAATCTGAGTAGCCTCATGAATAAAGATAAAAAAAGTGCTGTTGCTGTGCCACACTCTGGATGGACTTCATCACACATCTTCAACCACATGCTCATTTTTCCCAGATCCTGGATGAAGTGGAGAGGAGGAGAGGGATCTCGGCAGCTCTGGTCTACCCCTTCATGCGGAGTCTGATGGAATCTCCGTTTCCGGCCCCCGGAAAAACAATCAAAGTCAAAACCTTCCTGCCTGGTGCAGGCAATGAGGTCAGATTATTGTAATTCCTTTTAAATAAATGTACTGTCATATAAACATGGAACGGTTGTTAATGTAAATCCAGAACCAGCCGTATCCGGATCAGAACCCTGAGTCCATCACGCAACAGCACCAGGTTCTGTGGAGAATATTACAGTTCAATAATAATTTTTTTTATCGTCATGGTAGTTTCTGATTTTATATCAAAATAGACCTGGCTCTGTGACATGCTCCTTTATCTTTAAAAATTCATTGACTCGACCAACTCTTACATTTTTAATCGGTTCATTATTAGCAGAGCATTCGCTGTACACGTCCCTGAGAATGAGCCGTTGCTATAGAAACGATATCCAAATGAGCGATCGTTATAAATATAGCTGTGATGTGCAGCTGCATTAGTGTCAGAGCTGCTGTTCCAGAAACACCTTCTAAACCAATCACAGTCCAGGGGTCAGCAGTGTATACATGTTTAAATCCCATGAATAAGGTTTCTAATACTGTCTGTATATATGTGTAGTGTAAAGAAACAAATAATCTTCTCAGGTGATGGAGTTGAGGAGGCCGATGGACTCGAGGTTGGAGCATGTGGACTTTGAAAGCCTCTTCAGCTGTCTGAGCGTGAGACAGGTGGTGTGTGTGTTCGCCTCGCTGCTGCTGGAGCGCCGGGTCATCTTCATAGCTGATAAGCTCAGGTGAGACATCACTGCGGTGACCTCTCAGTGAGTTGGCGTCATCACGTGACATTCTGAACATTCTGTGTTTCCCCTGACAAGGATTTTTCACACCAAACATGGTCAAATCATGCTGGAAACATACCGAGCGGTGTGTCCAGAGCGCTGAGAGTGTGAGTCTGGAGCAGATGTTCTCAATATAACAACCCACTTCACTGATCTGCCATATCACTTCCATTTTTCCATGCTCTCATTCCACACACACACACACACAGAAGAACATCTGCCCTACATGGAGAACACAGTTTTAACTCACAATCCTCAAAATCTCTCTGTTTTTGTTCATCTATATATAAATCTAACGCTGTGGGAAGTAACAGCACTCAGAGTCATGGCCAGAAGATAACCCTGTCAAGGTGTTGAGATTTATCGTGTGTGATTTATGTTACCGTAGAAACTAATACTGAGACTTTAACACACCTGCTCACAGGTTACAAGCAGCAGTAAAATATAAAAAAATGATAAATAATACAGATCACACACACTGGAACAATCAGATAATTATTTCACCTGACTAGTTAGCTAGTTGAGATAAGCAAACAGCTGGATTACATTGCGTTCTACTTCTTCATTTTGTGTTTCGAGGTTTCATAAATGGCTGAAAATAATAAAATGGCGACTAAAATGGTGAAAGAGCCATTACCATTACTTTTGCCAGGGTTCCATTACTTTTGTCTTATTCTATAGACTTATTCTATGTCTAAATGACAAGAACTCCCATAATGTCTGGCTGGACTGAGTAAATATCTGACCTCAGTGTCTCAGATGATGAAAGTTGGTCACTACCTCTGTGTCGGAGTGAGATTAATCCCAGTGCTCCAGTTTCTCATGAAGACTCCACTGAGGGCTTAATCAGAGGACACATCTCAGAACCACACCCGCTGTGGCATCATGATGATCTGGATGTAGAAGTGGGTCAGGGCAGAGCCTGGTAACAGACAGGAGTCCCTCGGGGGTCTGCGGTGTCCATCCTCCCTCTTTCCAAAATGGACTGAGTGACGGAAATTAGGGAGTGAGGTATTTGTGAAAGTCTAATCTCCACAAATCAGCAGCTCGTTAAAACAAACAGCAGCGGGGGGTGCAGGCGGTGACCATGAGGGTAAAGAATGTACTTCCTGTGTGTGTGTGTGTGTGTGTGTATCAAAACTTAATGGTTATATCAAATAATTTTGTAGTCAAGCGTTCACACAGAAAAACAAATAAGAACTCTGATAATAAAGAGTATAAAGAATAATTAATTATACAGCACTAATGCAGCACTCATTTAACACAAATATCTCATATGAATTTAGTATTTAAATATTTTGGAATATTAATGGTGCTGTAATGTTAAACTACCAAAAAGCAAAAATAGATTATTATTATTATTATTTTTAGTAGTAGTATAATTTCTCAGACATTTTCGTTTGAGATTAGCTACGATCCAACAATCATCTTGATGGAGAACTCGGCCCGATCCTATGGTGTGTTTTGTCTTCAGTTCCTCAAATTGTCTTCAGTAACAACTTTATTTCCTACTCGCTAATTAGGTTCTGCAAAGATGGAAGAAAAGTGTAGAATATATGAGCTTCCATTATCATTACATGTGCATAGAAATGATATGAAGAAAAATAAAGCTGAAAAAGGAAGTAGCAGAGATGGCTAGTGTATGTGGTGAGTGTATGTAGCTAGTTGCTTTGCTAATCTAATCTGAGAATGAAGCCAGGTGTGTAACACGCATGTGACCACCTGAGCATCATGGCTACATGTATATGTGTGCAGTGTGAGGAGATTTAACACCGGTAGAAGTTCCATCATCTGTTTGATATTTACTCTTTCAGATGTGTGAACAGTCAGTGTTGTGTGTTTCGTGACAGATCAGCTTGTTCTCACATATTAGACTCATTAAACTGCTACTCAGGAACAATGCTCTTTTTAAAAGATCACACACTTCCTCATCACGACTCGAAACTCTGACACCGATTAGCACTTGGACAGGTAGAATGAGGTCAAGGCTTTAGTCTGAGGTATGTACAGTATAAACCCACACAGTATTCCTCTCTTTCCCACATCACGGATATAACCGGAGCCTCTCCTGGGAAAATCCAGAGCTACTCAGTCCCAGGATTCCGAGCCAGCACCAGATGATGTATGTCTCTGTGCCATGTAATGTATATCTACAAAGAAACTCCTTCCATGTTAGGAAAGTCTCTGTAGTACTAATCGGATCAGATCAAATATCTGGACGTGTGTGTGTATGTGTTTGTGTGTAATCACAGAGATGGGCGTGTCTTCAGCACTAAAGCTAAAAACTCCATGTGTACTACACACACTTCATTTTATAATCATAATAAATCCTTTACATTCCACACATTCACATGGGAAACTAATCCAGACTGAGTAGGCCTGTAGGCTTCCTGTATTTTAACTCGATTCTGAAGAACACATAGTGAGTGTGTGAGCTGTTAGAGAGGAAGTAAAACTTACTCCTGATGCAATAAATCCCTGGGATTCAGCGTCATATGGACTTTATTATTTAACCAGATTTTGTTGAATGAGCTGCTCCAGCGTTCCTCCTCCTGTCTCATCTGCCCTGAGCTTTGAGAAATGAGGGATCGCAGGAAAGGGTTAATCACAGGGGCTGCTTTTAATCTTCCTGCTTTGTGGATATGGCTTTCCCTGGCTCTGGTTCATCATCAGGGGCAGAATGTGGGTGCAGATGCTTGCCTTGCCTTCCTTTTTTAGTCTTGGGCCTAGCGTGAGAATTTCATGTTGCATTGTACAGAGTGCAAAGAGAAAAGAAAGAGAATAGTGTTTACCGTCTGTGAGGGCTTTTTGTTTAACTTTCTGCAGTTAAAGTAAATTCTAAATCAAGAACATGGATCTGAGCCCACATTATTCATCACACACTTTTC
>JAUCMX010000010.1:26021644-26051644 GCA_033459395.1 Hemibagrus guttatus
AACGTGACCTGAAGAGGGCGCTAATATAACACAGAATAAAAAAACACAAAAACAGAAAGAAGTGGAATAAGAGCTCAAATATTATTTACTCTCAAGCTCTCTTCATTACTGGGATGCAGTAGTTTAGTGCTTAAGGGGTTGGACTACTGCTCAGAAGGCTGTGAGTTTGAATCCCAGGACCACCAAGCTGCCACTGCTGGGCCCCTGAGTAAGGCCCTTAACCCTCAGTTGTATAAAAATGAGATAAATTGTAAGTTGCTTTGGATAAGGATGTCTGTGAAATGCTAGAAATGTACTGTGTGTGTGTGTGTGATTAATGAGTAGTGTATAAATACTTTTATTATTAGTGTATAACACTTTTTACATGATTATGACATCTGTGTAGGTTCTGATTTAAAATAAAGTTCACAGGTATAGAAAGTGTGTTATTTCCTGGAATCTGTCTGATTTCCTGTTGAGTTTAAGCTTGACTCCTGTACATAAGTGTAAAATAAAGTCAGTGTGACACGTGAGCTCAAGTATGACGTGTCAATAATGTGCCACTGATGCAGTGGATTTTAATGGAATTGAACATGGTCTTGACTTGAAGCCTGATGTGACATTGCTGTATGAATTGGCCTTTACTCAAATAAACCGTCTGGCTGTTGACCTGAAAAGAAAACAAAACAAAAGAGCAGATTTATCTTTTGCAACTTCCAGGAATGGAGGAGGAGAAAAATCCCAGATGAAACGCTTTGCCCAGAACAACAGCCAAAGGCTTCTGTGTACAAATCCGTCAGTTGGTGTCAGCTCCTTAAACTCCGTTCTCTTCACATTTCATCTGAGGGAGCACGTCACACTCAGCACACTCAAGGTCAAGGGTCAAAGGTCAAGAAGCTTTTATTGGCATTTCAACCATATATAAAGCTGGTGCAGTATTTTTGGAAATTTCTTGCTGCGTAAGGCCACCTGCTTCACTCGCTATCAAACTGCCAGAAATACACTACAATACAGTAGATATAAACACACATCAGTCATTATTACGTGTGAGAGCGAACATCATACACGCACTGCAAGTTTGATATCTCTGAGTCTGTATTTTAAACGTAACTTACACAAAATCTACTTTTAAACTGAAAAGTGACAAGGGGCGGAGCGTCAGCTTTTTCCCCCACTCATTACGAGGAACTGTGAAGGGTTAAAAGTAAAAACGCAAAGCTTGGCACAAAAGCACGACTTCTGCATCGTGTCATACAGTAAGTGTGGTTCTGCAAAGGTTTCATAAAGGTTTATTTTAAAGGTTCTCTCAACATTTAAGAGTGCACAAGAAGCATAGATGTGAAGTGTGCTGAAAGGATGGACTCTGAGTCCTGTGTGAAGTCTGTTTAAGTTTCTGACCCATTTGGTGCAAACAGGTTTACTTGAGCAACACTTTAAGAAGCTCGTCACTTTAATGTCTTTGGGTTTTAATTTGCTGTCATGTTCCATCTGTTGAAGATCAGGATGTAGAGATGTCCTGACCTGACGCTGTGCTCACAATAAACACATGACGTTTGATTAAATCTGAAAGATCTGCTCATGGTGTGTTGTTTTTAATTGCAGGCTCTGATGGTTCACCTGGGAACAGATCGCTTCATCAGACAGGTGTGTATGTGAACATATCTCCACAGCCTTCATTTAACACACACACAGGTGTCTCTCCTCACCTTCAGTGCTGTTAGAAAGACATTTACAGACAAAATAATGATAATAAATATCACCGTGTGATCGTGCAGCTGGACGACGAGGCGTCACTCCTTCCACGCAAGCTACAGGCCGGTCTGGAGCAAGCGCTGGAGCAGAGGAACCACATCATCGATCAGGACTCGGACAGCGAGTCGGACGACGGTACGTTACACAGACATCTGATTGGTTTGAATCTTAGCTTATTGTGAGGAGCTGAGAAACTGGCTGTAGAGAGCAGTTTAATCACACTTTAGTACTTTTCTTTTAAGAAGTTTACTACATTATATTACAAGTTCATAAACATTTTATACATTGTTCAAGTTTAAAAATGTTAAATATTTGTATAGTAATAAATTTAATCATTAATCAATTTTTGCACAATAATCATTGAAAAAAAAGATCCTACTTCCTAATCTACTTGTTCCTCATTGATATTAATTATTTTTAATTAATAAATAGCAATCACAATTAAATAACAGTTCATTGTTTAGGACACATTTTACACGCGTGAAGAAGCAGATTAAATTCTGTTAGATTAAAGCGGTTGTATATAACTTTTAGATTAAAGCGGTTGTGTGTGACTGTCAGAACAGTAAAACATCACTCCTGAAGCAGCTGCCTTCAGATTTTACGCCATCGTTGATATGACACACATCATCATGCTGCACCCTGACGCAGGACAGAAACTCTAGTGAGGAATAACACTGCAGGGGTCCAGGCATCAAAAACCATCAAATTCTGCTCATAAGAACATATTCCTTTTCCAAAGGTTACATACTGCTGCTTTAAGTGTAACTCAAAAACATCATTTATTTCTCATTGGAAGTAGTTTGTGAACTTTACGTTGTCTCTCAGTGAAGAGGATTTTAAGCGTCTTGCTGTGCCGTGGTGCATGAAGGTGATTCTTTCTGTTTTTTTCTCAGAGTGTAACACGTTGAACAGTGTGGTGTCCGAGGCATTCATCCGCTTCTTTCTGGAGACCATCGGACACTACTCGTTCTTCCTGACTCAGGGCGAGAGAGGCGAGCGCGTGTTCCAGCGTGAACCCTTCCGCAAGTCCGTGGCCTCCAAAAGCATCCGCCGCTTCCTGGGAGTCTTCATGGAGTCTCAGATGTTCACTGGATTCATCCAGGACCGAGAGCTGAGGAAGACCAGAGCTAAAGGTGAAAAGGATTGTGGGAAAAACCAAGAAATTAGGGCCAGAACGTTTCAAGAGTTGAAATAAAAAAGAAAGAAAAACACTCATTATATTGTGAAATTATTTATATGGAATGGAAAGATGTGATGTGGCAAATAGCTCCAGTTTAGAGCTTTACTGCCCTCTGCTGGTCAATCAGAGGGTTCGAGGGAGTTTGAAGCAGGATGAAGTGAACGGTGTGTGTGTGTGTGTTGCAGGTCTGTTTGAGCAGAGAGCTGAGCAGTACCTGGAGGAGTTACCCGACACCGAGCAGAGCGGAGTCAACAAGTTCCTTAAAGGCTTAGGTGAGGCGTCGAGAGCGGTCCTGATCATTATTTTACATTTCACACATTATTAATCAGACTGGGGAATAAAACTCAGTGCACAGCTGAAAACGTCCTCGTAAAGCTGTTTCCTTATTGGTCAAAAATACAGTGAAGTAAAAAAAATATATATATATATAAACCTTTACTAGTTAAGTGTGTGTAGAAATCACAAACATTACTTCAATAAATGATTCGATCATTATAGAAATTACTATAGAAAAAACTCTACAGTTTCATTTCACTGAATGGTCACTCTTCTGAATCCGTTGTGAAAACTCCTACAGAAGCAGAGGTGTGTGTTAAACTGAGGCTAGGTTTTAGTCTGATGTACACCTGAATGTTTTTATTCTGGTTTAGCTCTCAGATACGGATTATCTGTAGAAACACCGGAGGCTTTAACATGGTAGCAAAACAATTAGACATCTCTGAGATCGTCCAAGAATAAAAAACAGAACTCTTTCAGTCTTCAGAGCTGTGTGTGTGTGTGTGTGTGTGTGTGATTCAGATATAAGCTTTAATATCTATTAATAGTGTTTCATGATTTTTTTTTCACTTAATAATAAATCAGACTTTAATGAAGTAGTTGAATTTCTCAGCTTAATGTAAACACCTTTCTTTCATATTTCTGTCTTTTTCCAGGTAATAAAATGAAGTTTCTCCATAAAAAGAACTGATCATGTGGAACCCTAAAAACTTTCCAGCACTACATTTGAAGACTTAACACAACTCATATATCTGAAGACGTGTCAGTTGAGTTGACTCGAGTTCAATGTCCTGTAAATATGTATGAATGATGATATAGCTATGTTTATTCCGTTTCCTGGTACTGTGTGAATGAGAGGAGGATAATGACAGAGTGGTACTGATGAGTGTGTGAGGATACTGATACAGCACTACTATGCTGTGTGTGTGTGTGTGTGTGTGTGTGAGAGAGAGAGAGATCCACTGAGTAATGGAAACGAGTGTGTGTGGATGTACAGAGACTGTGTAGTATTTAACGCCTAAGTGCATTTTGTACATGTATTAACACTTGAAGATTCCTGTACTTGCAATTCTTTGTAAAAAAAAAAAAAAAATCAATAAATTCTCTCTGATTATTCAGTGATTTTGGTGAATTATTAAATTTCATTTTTGCCATGAAAAACGCCTTTATGACTGCTTCCAGTTGTGGAGGGTGAAGACTCACAAGTGATTCCTAATGCAGGAGGTGTAACACACTCAGAGGAAAGAGATACCCTCTTCCTCATACATGAGCTCACAGATGGCTGTGATTGGCTAGTGTCACTGTGATTGACGGGACAGAGAATGCCTTTTTTATTTATAGGAAAAAATAACAGGATTGTAAATGAAATCTCCTAAGCTGCATCTTTAAAGATATACATGATTAGATGGATGGATGGATGGATGGATGGATGGATGGATGGATGGATGGATGGATGGATGGATAGATAGATAGATAGATAGATAGATAGATAGATAGATAGATAGATAGATAGATAGATAGATAGATAGGTGGACGGACGGACACAGATAGACTTTATTGATCCCATGAGGGAATACATATATATATATATACAGTGGTGTGAAAAAGTGTTGGCCCCCTTCCTGATGTCTTATTTTTTTGCATGTTTGTCACACTTTAATGTTTCAGATCAAACACATTTAAATATTAGTGAAAGATAACACAAGTAAACACATCATGCAGTTTTTAAATGAAGGTTTTTATTATTAAGGGAAAACAAAATCCAAAACTACATGGCCCTGTGTGAAAAAGTGTTTGCCCCCTAAGCCTAATAACTGGTTGGTCCACCCTTAGCAGCAACAACTGCACTCAAGCGTTTTCCATAACTTGCACTGAGTCTGTTACAGCGCTGTGGAGGAATTTTGGCCCACTCATCTTTGCAGAATTGTTGTAATTCAGCCACATTGGAGGGTTTTCGAGCATGAACCACCTTTTTAAGGTCATGCCACAGCATCTCAATGGGATTGAGGTCAGGACTTTGACTAGACCACTCCAAAGTCTTCATTTTGTTTTTCTTCAGCCATTCAGAGGTGGACTTGCTGCTGTGTTTTGGATCATTGTCCTGCTGCAGAACCCAAGTTCACTTCAGCTCGAGATCACAAACCTACCGATCTATCAGTCTGGAAAAGGTTATAAAGCCATTTCTAAAGCTTTGGGACTGCCGCGAACCACAGTGAGAGCCATTATCTACAAATGTAGAAAACATGGAACAGTGGAGAACCTTCCCAGGAGCGGCCGGGAACATTTATGTTCCAATGTGGCTGAATTACAACAATTCTGCAAAGATGAGTGGGCCAAAATTCCTCCACAGCGCTGTAACAGACTCAGTGCAAGTTATGGAAAACGCTTGATTGCAGTTGTTGCTGCTAAGGGTGGACCAACCAGTTATTAGGCTTAGGGGGCAAACACTTTTTCACACAGGGCCATGTAGTTTTGGATTTTGTTTTCCCTTAATAATAAAAACCTTCATTTAAAAACTGCATGATGTGTTTACTTGTGTTATCTTTCACTAATATTTAAATGTGTTTGATTATCTGAAACATTAAAGTGTGACAAACATGCAAAAAAATAAGACATCAGGAAGGGGGCCAAGACTTTTTCACACCACTGTATGTACAGTTGTAGTTAGAGACAGTATTTACATTACAGTACACTACACATGTGCAGTAGATAATAAATATGAACGTTGTGAGCTTAGAGAAAAGTGTTAATAGTTGTAGTAGTGCAGTGTGAGAGTGTTATCACCTGTCTCACACACACACACACACACACATACACACACACACAGGTGAGCTATTGTATAATGCTATTGTGAATGATATCCTGTAATGTTCTCTGTGACACGAATCTGAGCTCCACTGACTCTGTTGTGTGTTGTAGAGCAGGTTGTACATGATGGACAGCAGTTTGTTCAGTGACCTCCTGTTCCTCACTGACCCAAACATGTCCAGTTTGTGTCCAATGATAGATTCTGCCTTGAGGATTAGCTTGTTAGTCCTTGTCACTGAAGTTTTACTCTCAACTATACAGTACATCTTTTGGAGCTTTAATATTAATTTCTCTGTCACCTGACATCAGACCATACATCAGACCAGACACCAGACCAGACACCAGACTCGACATCAGACCAGGCATCAGACCAGACATCAGACCAGACACCAGACCAGACACCAGACTCGACATCAGACTCGACATCAGACCAGGCATCAGACCAGACACCAGACTCGACATCAGACCAGGCATCAGACCAGACACCAGACTCGACATCAGACCAGGCATCAGACCAGACATCAGACCAGACACCAGACTCGACATCAGACTCGACATCAGACTAGGCATCAGACCAGACACCAGACTCGACATCAGACCAGGCATCAGACCAGACATCAGACCAGGCATCAGACCAGACACCAGACTCGACATCAGACCAGGCATCAGACCAGACATCAGACCAGACATCAGACCAGACACCAGACCAGACATCAGACTCGACATCAGACCAGGCATCAGACCTCACACTCCAGAAACAAGGTATCAAATCATATTTTTTGCTTTTAGTGCCATTGTTCCATGAATAGAGATCTTTAACCTGTGCATGTGGTTCATTTGATTAACTTTTAGAGTAAAGCTTTAAGTCTGATTTTGAGCCAAAATCTTTTTGTGTTCTTTTTTTAATGCACAATGCTTTGCAGATAAAAGATACACAGTGAAGGTAAATACAGTTCGGTACATTTATTCAACTGATCCGCCATTGAACAGCACTTTTTGGGTTAACGTGTGTGTGTGTGTGTGTTGTGTGTGTGTTTCTATCCAGGACCAGGGTTGGGAATATTTGGTTCATGCCGCATGAAAAATGACAGTAAAAATGACAGAAAAATGACAGTGATCCGTTTAACAGCCTCAAGAGTCGACTCTCATTGTGTGTTGAGTCAATTGATCCGACTCACAGAAAAGATCCGTTATTCTCATCATTCTTCTGCATGTAATTTTTTTGGGAATCACGGCAGCGTTACCTGGAATGACGTGATTGGAGAAGTGGGTTTGAGGAAAGTCTCGCGATGTTTAAACGAGATAGATACAGAGGCGGAAGCGACATCTAGTGGCGTGGACTGAAGTGACCATCAGGTCAGGGTGAAGAACTTGAGCGGTTGGGATGCTCATCTCAAATCATTTTTCATCCTGACTGAGGAACTGTGCAGCGCACCAGACTGCCACCGACACCAGTTTCCCTGTTACTGGGAGTTTATCACACAGCACGCACTTCCGGAAACTTGTTTTTTTTTTATGTGCGTAACGCTTGCATGCGCACTTCGGCTCTGCTTTTACACTTATTTTATTATTTTTAAACAGAAAGATCATTTTAGATTTTATGTGCGTGTGTGTGCTCGCTATTTCGTTGTAAAAACAAAAACCCTAACGCTGCATTGAGGATGATGATGATGAGGATGAAGATGAGGATGAGGTTTTATCCGGAGCAGCTCAGACGCAGAGGTTCGTCCTAAATCAGCTCCGGTTCCTGGCGGATGAATGAAGCGAATCTGCGCATCTTCCAGAAAAGCAAGGTGCGGTTCTGAAGTAGAGCTGAGAGAGAGAGAGAGAGAGAGAGAGAGAGAGAGAGAGAGAGAGAGAGAGAGAGAGAGAGAGAGAGAGAGAGAGGAGAGAGAGAGATGGAGAGAGAGAGAGAGAGAGATGGAGAGAGAGAGAGATGGAGAGAGAGAGAGAGAGAGAGAGAGATGGAGAGAGATGGAGAGAGAGAGAGAGAGATGAAGAGAGAGAGAGAGAGAGATGGAGAGAGAGAGAGAGAGATGGAGAGAGAGAGAGATGGAGAGAGAGATGGAGGGAGAGAGAGAGAGAGAGATGGAGAGAGAGAGAGAGAGAGAGAGAGAGATGGAGAGAGAGAGAGAGAGAGAGAGATGGAGAGAGAGAGTGTGTGCTTACAACCTACATTTTATTCCTCATCAGCTCACACAGTCATCATGCGGCATGAAACATTAAACACTGAACCTTCAACAGTCTTAGTGTTTTATTCTGCAGACTGCGCAGGATTTTAGAGTCCAGTCTCTGTTTTGGGGAGATGATGATGATGATGATGATGATGATGATGATGTCGGTGGGGTTGTTTATCAGGATAATGATGAAGGTGATGATGATGATGTCAGCTGAAGTCGCAGCGTGTTTTTCTCATTAATCCAGTTTTTTCTTTGCGCCCCACATTAAGATCCGGCTCATTTCACATCCCAGAGATCATAAACATGGGACTGATGTGTGTGAGAGATCGGATCAGATCGGATCATGTGTCAGGAACAGAAGCAGTGTTACTGGCTGCAGTCGGGAATTTTTTGGGGAAGGAAAGTGCGCAGTTCATGTGGAAGAAATTCGTGCTGCGACTTTCTGTTTACCAAAAAAAACACCGAGAGATTTTCACTTGAGATTAGTGCAGGATTCAGAGAGAGCTCAAGTCTCTGCTGTTGGAGGTGAAAATGACCGCACTGTAGTCTGTGCTTTACTGCGCAGATCTCTGACCAGTAAAGCGATGAGCTGGAACTTCTAACGGACCGAAAATGACCTCCGACTAGAACCGGAGCTCTGGTGCAGTGTTTCTCTCAGAAATAAAGATAATTCTCTTGAAGAGATTTCAGTTTGTTTTAATTCCACTTTCACTCGACAGATTGGTTCTACACCCAGAGCCATGTGTTTATTCTCTACATGAAATAATCTGCGCTTTTAGAACCTCTTTTTTTTCCCTGAATGAGAAAAATAACAGCACAAACTTTTCCTTGTCTGAAAGTCAACTTGCAGAGCAACACCAGAGCTCTCTTTCAGCTGTTTAAGATATCTAATGTTTTCCCCATGATGATTATGAACCTATATTCTGTTTTGTAAGTCACGGAGGGGTTTAATGTTCCCTAACGGGATTCAGCATGATGTCACATCCGGGTCCAGTTCTGTCGCCTGAAATTGTTCAGGAAAAGCCTCGTGCTGAAACTGGATCAGGTGAAAAGTCGTGAAGTGAAGTCCTCCCTACGCTGGAGAGGATGAAGAGAACATGTTTGGACCTTATTATTATTATTATTATTATTATTATTATTATTATTATTATTTCAGCTAAGAAGTGTGTGTGTGTGTGTGTGTGTGTGTGTGTGTGTGTTTATGTTAAAACTTAAATTAACACAGAAATGCACACTTTAGGTCCCTTGAAAATGTTTCTCTCTGGAAGTCTTCAGTGCTGCGGGTCACTCTGCTGACCACTCGGATGTTTTGCACTTGCTGAGTTGAATCTCATTTTACTCTTCAGAAAAAATCCTGACGATTTTGTTTAAGCTGTAAATGGAGCGTGAGGAAAGTTTCCAGCTGACATAACGCCATTTAGAAGACAGGAGAAGAAAAACTCCAGCTGAATTTAAACCTTTTCTCATATTTCTTTTATATTTCTGTTCAAGTAGAAACAAAAAGATTTGATTTCCGAACTTCATCGATCTTCTGTAAGTTCTTATCCTGGTGCTGATGGATGTGGAGTTTCTCCTGGGAACGCTGCACGTGACTCGAGTCCATCACACACACATTCACCACCAGGTGGAAACTGGAGTCACAAGTCCAGGTTTCTTTGGGAGGAAACAGGAGAACCCTGAGGAAACCCACACATACCTGTGCAGAACATGTGAAACTTCTCACAGACAGAAACCTGAGCTCAGGATGGAACCCTGGAGCTGTCAGCTTCATATTTTATAAAAAAAATGAGATCTAGCATCTAATGAAGCTCTGAAAGCCATGATGGAGCTTGCTGAAGTTTTACTACAGGAACAGAAGAACCGTGTCAGCTTCTCCAACCTGAGAGAACCCACGCAGAACCTTAAATGCTCACCACCATCACTGAGCTGCTTTTTAGTTTTAGGATTTATATGAAGAAATGTTTTGTTACAGAATTTTTAGGAGGCTTTAAGTCAGAACTCTACATTAAAACCAACATCTCAGGTTTTTTTCCAACTGAAATTTTATCTCCAGGTCCTGGAAGCCTGGTGAGCGAGCAGATGGAGAAGGAGCGAGTGTTTCACACACACTTTACTGCTGGGATTTGAGAAATGAAGCTGTAACTACAGACAGTTGAAGATAAAACACAATGAGTGGTTTGGAAATATAGGATTACAATCTGCTCGGGATAATTCTGACATTCCCTGATCCTGATCTCATAACCAGCGTGTTAATGGATGTTAACTGAGGTGTGCTTCCAGGGGAGAACTCTCCTCCGAGTTTTTATTAATGCGCCTCCTCTAGAGAGAACCCAGTTCCTCACGCTGCTGAGAACCTTCTCCTCAATTCACTTAGCAGAGCAGAGGAGCTGCAACTCAGGGAGAGAGAGAGAGAGAGAGAGAGAGAGAAAGAGAGAGAGAGAGGGACAAAGGGAGAGAGAGAGAGGTAGATGTGGAGAAGGAGAGAGGGGGGGGGGTAGAGGGGGAGAAGGAGAGAGAAAGAAAGAGAGAGAGAGAGAGAGAGAGAAAGCTATTTGGTTTTAAAACCTTAATGGAAGTGGGTGAAGGCAGTGGTGCTAAAACATCTCCCTGCCTGTCGGCATGTCTGTCTGCATGCCTGTCTGTCTGTATGCCTGTCTGTCTGTATGCCTGTCTGTCTGCTTATATCACAGCGAGCTTGATGGAGTGTGTGACGGCTAATTGTGTTTTTTAAAGTGGGTCTGCGAGTACACAGCAGGGACTGGGCTGGTTTTAAGCTCCCGTGTGTCGTTCTGAGGATGAGAGATGTGTCAGATTTGTAGGTCAGGCTGCAGGGGTTGTTGTCAGGCAGACTCGCAGCAGTACACGTGGTTTCATACTGAGGGTTTCAGACTGGGCTCATGTACCACAACTCAGCTCAGCATGTTCATTTCACACAGCCACAACCCACCACTGCTCCTCACAGCACCTCCTGATTTAACAATAAGAGATGGTCAAAGCTTCTGTCAGCCTCCATCAGCCTCCATCAGCCACCATCAGGCTCCATCAGCCTCCATCAGCCTCCATCAGCCACCATCAGGCTCCATCATGCTCCATCAGCCTCCATCAGGCTCCATCAGCCACCATCAGCCTCCATCAGGCTCCATCAGCCTCCATCAGGCTCCATCATGCTCCATCAGGCTCCATCAGGCTCCATCAGCCACCATCAGCCACCATCAGGCTCCATCAGCCACCATCAGCCTCCATCAGCCTCCATCAGGCTCCATCAGGCTCCATCAGCCACCATCAGCCACCATCAGCCTCCATCAGCCTCCATCAGCCACCATCAGCCTCCATCAGCCACCATCAGCCACCATCAGCCACCATCAGGCTCCATCAGCCTCCATCAGGCTCCATCAGCCACCATCAGGCTCCATCAGCCTCCATCAGCCACCATCAGGCTCCATCAGCCTCCATCAGCCACCATCAGGCTCCATCATGCTCCATCAGCCACCATCAGCCTCCATCATGCTCCATCAGGCTCCATCAGGCTCCATCAGCCACCATCAGCCACCATCAGGCTCCATCAGCCACCATCAGCCTCCATCAGCCTCCATCAGGCTCCATCAGGCTCCATCAGCCACCATCAGCCACCATCAGCCTCCATCAGCCTCCATCAGCCACCATCAGCCTCCATCAGCCACCATCAGCCACCATCAGCCACCATCAGGCTTCATCAGCCTCCATCAGGCTCCATCAGCCACCATCAGGCTCCATCAGCCTCCATCAGCCACCATCAGGCTCCATCAGCCTCCATCAGGCTCCATCATGCTCCATCAGCCACCATCAGCCTCCATCAGCCTCCATCAGCCACCATCAGGCTCCATCAGCCTCCATCAGCCACCATCAGCCACCATCAGCCACCATCAGGCTCCACCATGCTTCATCAGCCTCCATCAGCCACCATCAGCCTCCATCATGCTCCATCAGCCTCCATCAGCCACCATCAGCCTCCATCAGCCACCATCAGCCTCCATCAGGCTCCATCAGCCTCCATCATGCTCCATCAGCCTCCATCAGCCACCATCAGCCTCCACCAGGCTCCATCATTTACATTTGCAGCTACAGGAAGCCAGTGGAGGAGCAGCAGTGGGGTGGTGTGGGAGAACTTGGGCAGGTTGGAGAGGTTAAGTGGTGCAGCTGCATTCTGGATCATTTGCAGTGGGAGAATTGCGTTCAGAGGTAGACCTGCCAGAAGAGAGCTGCAGTAGTCCAATCTCGAGATGACCAGAGACTGAACAAGCACCTGAGTAGCCTGTGTGGATAGAAATGGCCGAATCCTTCTGATGTTGTACAGAAGAAACCGACATGAGCGTGTCACATTAGTGACATGGGAGGAGAAGGACAGTTGATTGTCCATGGTTACTCCAAGGTTGTGAGCAGTGGCTGAAGGGGAAAGGAGGATGAGGACAGATCACAGGTTGGCTGATCTAGCAGCATGAACATCAGCTACTAATAGGGCTCCTTCAGGATCCTTCAGTCACCATCATGCTCCACACGTTGGAATATTGTACATCAAAGCTCTTTCACACTCAAAGGGAAATGGGATGAAATCTTAATTAAGTTTGTGCTTTGAAGAGCAGAGCATGGTGTCACGTGATCTGCTGTGATCTTCTCACCTCGTGAAGCTGGAGGTTAACCCTGATTCCCCCTGTCTCAGCGGTCTGGAGGGACGTGTCCTTATCTCTGTCTCATCCTGTTATATCAAGGAGGAAGTTGGCAGGATTGGCTCATATGAAACACACACACGCACACACACACACACGCACACACACACACAAGCACGCACACACACACGCACGCACACTCTCGTGGCAGTAAATCGTTGTAGGTCACTCAGCACGTCTCCTCCTTCCATTTTGGGAAAAAGAGAGCTTCCGGGGAAATTTCGCCCTAGAAAAAAAATAATTATCTACTCTCACCAATCCACATTTATTATGAACACGAGTAGTTAAGAGGAGGATCAGAGAGAGAGAGAGAGAGAGAGAGAGAGAGAGAGAGAGAGAGAGAGAGAGAGACTGGACATGTAGGGTGCATTACTGAGGGTAATGGTTAGAATACCTGTGTGAAGTAGTAACTGTCTTGCTGCACTGGGAGATAGAGAGAGAGAGACAGGAAGAGAGTTACAGAGAGAGAGAGAGAGAGAGGTCTGGTCAGTCAGCTGAATCACTCAGGGTTAAATTGTTCTTTTTCTGTCTCAGGTAGAGCTGTCTCACTGCACGGGCATCTGGGCGTGGTCTCTGGAGGAGTCTCACTGCACGTCACAGTCATGGAGAAGGTAAGACACTTCAGCACTTCTCAGGAGTTTTGCATGTGTTTGTGTTTCAGGTTGAAATCAAGGTGTTGTTTAGGTTGACGTGTCAATAAGATCACTTCACCTCTTTGACTCCGCCCACCCGAGCGGATCTCTATAACTGATCAATAATTCCTGACAAATCCAGAAAATGCAGACGTGAGTGTTATACACACGTTAACCGTTTATTGATCTTCCGTGACTCCGGTGAAGTGAAAGGTAAATGTTTATTTGATGCTGATGGAGTTGATGGAATTCTGTCCTCAGAGTCTCAGCAGTAAACGCAGCTCTCGGTAAAATGACATCATCTCTGCTGGGACGCTGAATTTTTAAACCCTGGATCCAGGAATAGCAGCAGAGCTCTAACCTGTGTGTTCTTCCACTCCTCGTCCTCGCCGTTTGTCCTTCCAGTGCTGTTCCGAATGTCCGGAGCCTCGAGTGGCCCAGAGTTTATGCACCTTCTGCAACAAGTGGCTGTGTTTCCAGTGTACTGATCTTCACCGGCACGAGAGAACGGCGGCGGCTCCGGCGGCCGAGACGCGACATCAGCCGAGCTCCGGCAGTCCCACGGCACCACCAGAACCAGGCACGTTCCTCTGTTCTCTGTTTTTATTAGCTTTATTAAACACGTCACCGCACGCCACATAAATAACGAGGTTTTTGTACGTATGAGAGGAACACGTAGCCGAGGCTGGTTTAACTCTTTAAGCTCTGTGCTGTGAAAGATTACGTCTTATAGACTGCTTAATGGTTTAAGGATTATTTGGTGTTGAGATTTTATTCTAATGAAAACTGATGAAATTCACTCAGAGCTTCACACTGTAGCCTGGAGAAATGTTCTGTAATTGTGTTTGGATTACAAACCAACGATCAGGCTTTGTTTTTTTATTTAAGAGTTTTATGGGAATAAACAGCAGTGCGTGCTGTACTGATATAAACTGATGGAGATCTGGAGTCATGTAGAATCCTGTCAGATCCCATCCTCGGTGGCTTCTGCTCATCTCCTCATACTCTTCATCTCCTCGTACTCTTCATCGTCTCATACTCTTCATCTCCTCATACTCTTCATCTCCTCGTACTCTTCATCTCCTCATACTCTTCATCTCCTCGTACTCTTCATCTCCTCGTACTCTTCATCTCCTCATACTCTTCATCTCCTCGTACTCTTCATCTCCTCATACTGCTCATCTCCTCGTACTCTTCATCGTCTCATACTCTTCATCTCCTCATACTCTTCATCTCCTCGTACTCTTCATTTTGTTTTTCATTTTCTCTTCATCTCCTCATACCCCCTTCATTTTTCCTCATACTCTTCATCTCCTCGTACTCTTCATCTCCTCGTACTCTTCATCTCCTCGTACTCTTCATCGTCTCATACTCTTCATCGCCTCGTACTGCTCATCTCCTCGTACTCTTCATCGTCTCATACTCTTCATCGCCTCGTACTGCTCATCTCCTCGTACTCTTCATCGTCTCATACTCTTCATCGCCTCGTACTGCTCATCCACTCATGCTCTTCGTCTCCTCGTCTTCTCTCCTCTGAAGTGGAGGACTGTGTGTGTTCGAGTGTGTATCGGGGAGGAGTTTTGCTGTTCTGTCTCTGTGTGTTTTTTTGCATGCTCTTCCCTGATATCAGCTTAGAGGCAGCAGTTTTTTCTGATTAACTTCATGCACACATTGCTACAAGCAACAAGTGAAACAACGTGTGAAGATTTTCAAACCAAATATGCAATTACTTTCTAATTTCATGCTTAAATATTTTTGTTCTACTGGCAGATCATTCTGCTCATTTTAATCATTTATTTCTACACATTTTCTGCTAATAGAATAAGAAGAACAATTAAAGCTTAAAATAGTAAAATATGTCTAGACCTGAGACTAATAACCGAAGACTAACCGTTTTAGATGGTTGGTAATCAGCTGTAACGGGAAATTCTAGATTATTTTCATATTTTCACGTGTTAAGATCATTTCTTGGAGCTACACACACATGCCTCCTGAAAGCGTGCTGTGTTTTGCGCCGCTTGCAGATGAGCTCGGATGTGGCGACGCGCCGATTCAGCATTTCAAGCTCAGAAGGTTGTGAGTTTTAAATCACACAAATCGTTTAAAAGCATCGGCTTTTCGGTTTAATTGTAATTCACATCGGATAAAAGGATCAAAAGAAGCAAAATCGAGTCGGATTAAGCGAGCGGTTCAGGATTATCGTACAGCAGCTGGAGAGATCCACAGCTCTGAGGGGAGAAGGCGGTCACTGCAGGTCCACGGCCTGGACCACGGTGAAGAGCTGCGTGAAATCCTGATTAAACTCCATGTTGGAGTTTTGGAGACAGATGTAGAAAACATTTCTTTGCTCTGATGAAATAAAAACATTTTGGTCTTGATACGGAAACTCAACATCCTGAGAAGATCATCCTCACTGTGGAGCATGCTGCTGGTAGCACCGTCTGCGGCTTGTCTTGTGGGTTGTGTCTCTGACTCTTCTCTCAGGCTTTTAGGTGGATCATCTCCTCGAGTCGTGGTTCTGTTGAGATCTTTACATTGTTAAGTTCAGGGATAGCTTTAGAACCGAATCCTGATCGATGTGGTTTGATGAGTCTGGCTCTGTGGGTGTGAATACTTTTACACCTCAGTATGGACTCAGTATCAGATGTCAGACGAGTGCCAGAGCTCTGTGGTTTTATTCCTCTTTTTTTCATCCCTTCTTTATTCTATCTGTGTGTGTGGAGATGAACACAATGTTTAATCTGTTTTCTGTAAGCAATATGATTAATGATCTGCAGTCATGTGCTCTAGACTCTATTTATTTTTATCTGACCCACTTTCCAAGGCCTTTTTGCTGAGCGAGTCCGAGCTCGAATCCGATCTGCAGCACTCAGACTCCATGGCAGAGGGCCTGTGTTTGGCCTGGTGTGTTCTGAGAGAGTGCTGAGGGGAGAAGAAAAAAAGCATGTGCAGTGTGTGTGCATGAGAGGGGGGGGGGGGGTAGCTCTGAAGGTGAGAAAGTGCAGCTCTGATATACAGGATGTGGTCAGTAGCACAGCTCTGAGGCTGACTTTTGTTGTCGCTGATGGAGTGTGTGGTCTGTGTGTGTGTGTGTGTGAGAATGTGCATGTCTGCTACAGACTGAGAGGCTTGTGAACAGTAGCCTGTTAGCCGTCATGACTGACACACAGTAAATGAAAAAGGGTGCAGGTTCTGTAGGTTCACATGGTCGTGTCTGCCGGTCGCTCGCTGTGTCTCAGGTCACTTCAGGACAAGGAGCAGAAAATCCCGCCATCACACCGGTGTTTATTCAGCGCTGAAATCTAAACCACACAGTCGAGCAGGCTTGCAAGTTATTTTCTTATATTCAAATATTTTGCTGATTCTCTTTTTCTCTTTCTCTCATTCACTGAAAACTGCATGTCTTCTTGCATTTCACTGCATTTCCCACAATTCCTCTGCTGGTGTATTTCCTTTTTGTGTGTGTGTGTGTGTGTTTATCTGCTCTGCTCGTTCTGTAGCTGCTTCCTCCAGCTCACGAATGACATATGAAAAACTGCACAGGAAAAATATCTGAAATGAAAGAAATGTGAATTTTTTCTAATCAGCGCTCATGATGCTGTTCTGTGAATTTTTTTTTTCTCTGTGTTGTGTATTATCTCTGTGTTGTGTATTATCTCTGTGTTGTGTATTATCTCTGTGTTGTGTATTTTTTTTTTTTTCTGTGTTGTGTATTATCTCTGTGTTGTGTATTATTTTTTTTTTCTGTGTTGTGTATTATCTCTGTGTTGTGTATTATCTCTGTGTTGTGAATCTGTTGCTCTATTGCTGGATGTATACGGTCAACTCCAAAAGTATTGGCACCCCATACAGGAGTGAACAGATGTGGCTGATGTTATAAGGTGAATAGCATCTGAGCTCGATTCTTTCAGAGGTGTGTAACTTCTCTGCAAAACTCAAAATTACCGGTTAATATTTATTAATGCTTACCACAAAGAGAACGCAACACTGAGTCACTTCCTGTGATGCTGCAGAAGATTAGAGACACATGCAGAAGATCTCAGACTCTTCTACACACTGCAGTTTATTCTCTGGGAAATTCTCGTGCAGGTTTTTGTCTTCTCGTTTCTCACCACAGGATTAACAGAGTTTAAATCCAGAGACGGAGATGGTTTAGATGGTTGATTTATCTTGTGTCTCACAGCTTGATACAGAAACTGGGTTGCTCTGCCAGGAGGATAAACTTGGCTGTAGATGCATTTTCTGATTAGATTAGATTAGATTAGAATAGATTAGATTAGATTAGATTCAACTTTATTGTCATTGTGCAAAGTACATGTACAAAGCCAATGAAGTGCAGTTAGCATCTAACCAGAAGTGTGCAGTGATATATTTCCAATAAATTATGAATAGACATACAGCTAATAACGAGCACAAACATTTATTATATTCACATTAACATAAAATGTTAGAGAGGACGCTGAAGATTGACGTCACGTCCCACAGCCTGGTGATCTGGACGTGAACTCAGGCTCATTAACTTGTTGGATAATTTATTTACAGAAAAGTCTTAACCTCCTGGCAGAAGCAGCCCGGGTCTGAGGTGTTGATCAGGAGAATTGATGATGAAGAGCTGCACAAACATCTCCAGAGCAGTTTACACTGGAAGCTATGGGGACTTTTTAATTCACTTCACTGAGGTTTGGTGAAGTTCAGGAGCTGTGTATTTAATATCTGACTTTTCCAGGCTGAACTATCTGTACATTTTGTGTTCAAATCCAGTGAAGGGTGCCAATACTTTTGGACTTGTGTGTGTGTGTGTGACCGAGTGTACGGTCTGTGGCCGGCTTTAATAATCCTGCTCACACCTTCTGACATTGTTCTAGCATTTTGAAATGCATGTCACCTCATTATGGCGTCTCCTGTCGTCTCGTGTGTGTCAGGTTCGGCTCGTTGCGGCCGTGCGGTCATCATGTGTCCGCTCCATAAACAGGAGCTTCTGGAGCTCTTCTGTGAGACGTGTGACCTTCTGGCCTGCAGCATCTGCCACCTGTCCTCACACAAGGACCATCGGTGAGCTCGGAGGACACACAAACTCACACACAAAGTCAGCACATGACACAAACAAGTGTATCTCTCTCTCACACACAAACACACACACACACACACACACACACACACACAAACACACACACACACACACACACACACACACAACACAAACAAAACACACACAAACAAACACACACACACACACAAACACACACACACACACACACACACACACACACACACCAGTGCGCTAAAGCTTGGGCTCTGAATATCTGTGGAGCTTTTTGTCATTTTGAAGTCTCTTCAGAAAGGGTTACGGCTGTTCTGTCACATCTCTGAGGGGTTTGTTTTATTTGTGAAATAAATCTGCAGCTAAAATCCACGTATCTCACACGTGCAGTAACACTGATTTACTCCAGAATCTTAAATCAAACTGAGGATGATGACTGAACATCTTCACAGCTTCAGCTCCTTCACCTGGAATTTCTGCAAGAAGAGTTTATTCATTAATCTTTGTCTTTCTCCTCAGGCTGGTCCACGTTGGCAAGGCTTTACAGGATCAGAGGTGGCTCCTGGAGAACCTGATGGCTCGTGTGGAGGAGAAGAGATCAGCTGTGGAGAACACTGCCAAGCAGATTCAGGGCAGGTGAGAACGAGGAACGGCAGATCTGAGCATCACCCCGGCCAGCCGAGACACAGAGCTCCAGTTCTGCTCGATTTCTCTGAGCACTCTGTACTCAGGTGTGCACCAGACATCTGAACCAGGTTCTGCCAAAAACCCAGAGCTCTCCTCCTGCGTGTGAAGCAGCGCTTTGTTCAGTTTCTTTCTGTGTGTCCTGATAGTCTGAGCCCCTGAACACTGCGTGGTGGATAATTCAGATTTACCTCAAAACATCCACAGATCCAGAGATCCACGCTGAAGCTAACCCTGTTCCAGAGCAGAGCTGGAATTCAAGAGTGTGGTGTTTTCAGTGAAAATATAGATGATATGAACATGTAGATCTCCTCTTGCAGAGGAAAACACATTTCTTTTTAGTTGACGTCTGTTTTCTTTCCTTTAAAAGGCTTAAGTTCATCAGTGTTTTACGTACAGACTTTATTAGATCAGAGTCTGGAGACACGGACAACACGATGGACAATAAGTTGCACTTACAGATATAAGAGTGAAGCTCCACAGACACACACTCGCAGCGGTACGCCATTCAGCAGCCGTGTGCCTCCATGGAATTTCACCAGCTAACACGGCAGCGGAATTAACCTTCATCAACACCGAGTCTGAGTTCACATCACTGGCTCAGATTTCTCCTGAAACCAATATAATCGTTGTAGTCTGTGCTTTAGATGATAATATTAGCGCCAGCAGAAACCTGAACCTTTCCTTCATCTCCACTTCCTTCCTCCGGCGGATCTGTTCATTTCTCCCTCTCTCTGTGTTTTATTTTGCAGACTTCACAGCGTAAAGATCACACAGAGGAAGGCTGAGAACCAGATTAAAATGGCCAAGATGATCATGATGAACGAGCTGAACAAACGGGCCAACCTATTAATAGAGCAACTGGAGGTAATTACTTTCTCCTCACTGTTTCTCCTCCGTGTCTTTCTTCTCCAGAAGCGCAGCTGACCGTGCACGTAGCTGGAGCGTGCAGAACATCATGTCACTGCTGTTTAATGTTGCATGAAAGCAGATGTGTATTCCATTCGTTTTGGCTTTTGCCTACATGAGAGTCTTCACTGCTCCACAGAGTATCTCCAGCGGGGTTAAGCAGCATCTGGAGGACCAGCTGCAGGGGGCGATAGAGCTTTGTAGCCAGCTGGAGCACGTGCAGAACTTCATCACCTGGGCGGTGGCGCATCACAGGAGGAACCCACTGCTGTTCAGCAAAGAACTGGTACAGAGAGCTTAGAGAGTACAGAGGATAGGAAAGTAATCACACCAGAGAAGGAGAGCTCTTTAAAAAAGTTCAGAGTTTAAGTACTTCCTGTTTCATTGTGTTTCACTTTCACAACTGTGTTGTAGTCATGCTGCTCTGAAATGCAGTCACAGTCCTATCACATCCCTGGACTTCACTTGGAGGCGTGGCTTAAAACCGAGAAGTCTAGAATTGTTTGAAGCCGAGGTGTCATTGTCCACCTGATGAAATTAAATGAAATCATCAGAATGTTTAGAATGATTACTAAAACATGATAAAAGAATACATTAGTGAGCAGTAGGATGAACATTCGTCCAGTCTGATTTTCTGTCGATTTTCGGCTTTTCTGTCGGACGCGGACGGCGAATCTTCCGCACACGGAGGGCGGCCTGGGGAGATGTGTAAATGATCAGCTGATGTTTTCTCAGACTGCAGGTTCACTGAATAAGTTTAGAGGAAAACCTCACGCTCAGCATCTTTTATGAAGCTGCTTTGGGTCAGTGTTAATTGTTAAGCTTTACGTCGTGTTTCTGCATGTAATGACGAAGGCCGCTCTGTGATTGGTCAGATCGCTCTTCAGATGCAGCAGCTCCTGGAGCCGCTGATACACTCCGAGACCTGGGCACCTCTGAAAATAAAGTTCAACTGGGACGCCAGCTTCTGGACCAAACAGATCTCCACTCTGGGTGAGCAGAACTAAAGATTCCTGCAGGAATTATTATTCCTGATTAAATAAAACATGATAAAAGAATAACATTTAAAGCTCTAGGTTGAAATTTCCCGCACCAGCCCCTGATTTTCCCTGTTCCGATTTTTCGGCTTTTTGTGGCCGATGAAAAATAATTCCCCCCCATTAGAGGGCGGGCCGGGGAGTTTTCTTTTAAATGTAAAGCGGGATGTTTTTTTCTGAATTTGCGGGTTTCACTCAGTGTTAAAGGAGGAAAACCTCCCCGGGCTTGGGGGCCCCACCCTTTTAGAACCCTGTTTGGGTCCGGGGTTAATTGTTATCGCTCCAAAAGGGGTCGTTGTTTCTCCCGTGTCTGCTGCCGCACGGCCGGGCTCCTGTCCATTGGAAAATTCCCCCTTTTCCCAAAAATTTGGCCGCAGCTCCGGAAACCCCGGGCTGATTCTCCCCCCGAGACCTGGGGCCACCTCTGAAAATTTAAATTCCACTGGGCCCGCTTCGGACCAAACAGTCCCCAAAACTCTTGACCCCAGAACCGAGAGTTTCCCCCGGGCAGGAATTTTTTCGGAAAAGGGGTGGAGAGGCACATGGATGCTGTAAACGTCTCTATGAACATTTGAAGCTCTGGGGTTAATAAGGAATCAGAGAGGCGTTTTCAGCCCCTCAACATCCACCTAAAAGTTTCCCCCCTGCTAAAAAAATTTCACACATTAACCTTAAAGCTAAATGTTTTAGCCCACACAAATAAATAAATAAATAAACACCACAGCTTTCGTTAATCTCATAGAGAAAAGGCTCGAAAAGGTTTTCCTTTAATATGTCACATGTGTGGATAGTCCCACTGCTGGTGCACGTAACCAAACAGGTCATTTCCTCTGTCACAAGGAGGAACGCTCACTCGGAGGCGGTGTCGGCCCATCCAGACCTAAAGCCTGTTCCGTGCTTTCTCCGCCCGCCCCCTCTGTGTTACCCCCTCCAGAGACACTGCACTCTCAGTCCTTCTGCCAGCACCAGCTCTCACTGCCACGCACGCAGACCGCCCCTGCCTCCGTCCCACTGGAGAAGTTCCCCCCTTCCACAGACACATATTCAGTTCCGCACGCTCCGGAACCCCGGCTCAGTTCTCCTCCCACCTTCAGAGGCGCTGGAGTCCGATGCCACAGCCCAAACCCCCATCCGTCCCAGAAAATTCCATTCTTCCCAATCAGACGCGGCCCCAAACACTCGCACACAAGCGACTCTCACCCCATACACCAGACGTCCCACTGACAGCAATCTTTCAGAAACGGCTCGGAGATCGGCGGACATGGATCTGACTCTCTCATGCAGACAGAAGAAGACACCTTGTTTAGAAGGACAGGTCAGAGATGTCACTGTGTCATCACCCTGAAACCCCCCACCTCCACCCCCCTAACCACAGCCTCCATCCTCCCTGTGTTTGTCTTTTTTCTCCAAACACACACAACCACACACCTAAATGTTTTCACGCCACACACACACACACACACACACACACACACACACACCCCCAACACACACACACATTTCTTTCACACTCTCATACACACAGAAGCTCGCCATAACGACAACACACTCTCTTCCCCCATTCTTTAACACACACACCCCCTGTGTGTTACATGCCACACACCAGTCTCACTTTCTGCAACCAAAAACACACACTTTCCCCTCTCTCACAGACACACACACACACACACCCCACCCCCCAACACACACACACACACATTTTACACACACACACCCCCTCTCACTCTTTCAAAACACACACACACACACCCCCCCCAACACACACACTCTCCCCCCTCTTTCTTTTTTTTTTTACACACACACACACACACACACCATCTCACTCTTTCATACACACACACACACACCCTCCCCTCTCCCCTTTTTAAACACACACACACACACACCCCCTCTCACTCTTTCAAAACACACACACACACACCCTCTCACTCTTTCATACACACACACACACACACACCCCTCTCACTCTTTCATACACACACACACATACACACACACACACACACCCCCCCTCCCCTTTTTCCCCCCCCTCTCTCTCTCCCCCCCCCCCCCCTCCCCTTTTTCATACACACACACACACACCCCCTCTCACTCTTTCATACACACACACACACACACACACCCTCTCACTCTTTCATACACACACACACACACACACACCCTCTCACTCTTTCATACACACACACACACCCCCTTCTCATTCTTTCATACACACACACACACACACACACACACCCCCTCTCACTCTTTCATACACACACACACACACCCCACCCCCCAACACACACACACACCCCCTCTCACTCTTTCATACACACACACACACACACACCCCCCCTCCCCTTTTTCATACACACACACACACACACTCTCACTATTTCATACACACACACACACACACCCTCTCACTCTTTCATACACACACACACACACACACACCCTCTCACTCTTTCATACACACACACACACACCCCCACCAACACACACTCTCCCCCTCTTTCCCCATACACACAAAACACACACCACTCTCATTCTTTCATACACACACACACACCCTCTCTCTTTTTCATACACACAAAACACACACACACCATCTCACTCTTTCATACACACACACACACACACACACACACACACCCTCTCTCTCACACACACACACACACACACACACACTCTCACTCTTTCATATACACACACACACACACCCCTCTCACTCTTTCATACACACACACACACACACACCCTCTCACTCTTTCATACACACACACACATACACACACACACTCTCACTCTTTCATACACACACACACATACACACACACACCCTCTCTCTCTCTCTCTCTCTCTCTCTCTCTCTCTCTCTCTCTCTCTCTCTCTCACACACACACACACACACTCTCACTCTTTCATACACACACACACACCCTCTCACTCTTTCATACACACACACACACACACAAAAACACACACACCCCTCTCTCACACACACAGACACAAACTCTTGTTTTCTCTCAGTTTTTGACCAGACACATGTACAGTGTTGCCACCACATTAAAGTAAAGAGGACTCTTATTAATAATCATATAAATTATAGCACTGAGTTTCCATAGCAACTTAGAGACGATAGAATAGAAATTAATCATTAATATTGATATCTTAAAAAACCCAGAAGACAAGCTATGTGTGTGTGTGTGTGTGTGTGTGGGTCAGTCAGTGCTGTGTGTTTACTGTGTGATGATGTGTAGCTTGGTGTTTTGGTTGGACCCTCCTACCTTTTATTTTTTCCTTATTCCCACACCCCACACACTCTCTCTCTCTCTCACACACACACACACACACACACACACTCTAGACAGCCTCAATTGTTCCGGACTCTTGTACAACAACAGAGAGAGAAAAAGACAAGCAGAGGAACAGAAAGGGAAGAAAAAGAAAGAAAGAAGGAAAGAAAGGAAGAGGAGGAGTTCTGTGGAAGACGTGACCTAAATTCTAACGCTGTGCTAAAGCTGAAGCTGAGGATTAACTAGCTGTAAATAATCCCTTCATCAGCAGGACTTTTGCTTTCCTCCTCTTGTGTGTGATGAAGAGAGGATCGTGGCTGTGTTGATCTTCTCACTGCCGCTATGACACTCATCAAGGGTCAGCTGTGATCGTGACTGTTAGCTTAGCACTGCTAATGACCGCGTGCCTCTTCCTCACAGAGAACCTCAGAGAGAACCTCACAGAGAGCTCCCACGCCCTCAGACATGCTGGTACAGGACAGAGGATGTGGAGCTAACGCCGAGAGCCCAGAGAGCAGAACCGCAGCGTGCAGGATCTCCGCAGAACCGGGATCTTCAGGCAGCGCTTCACACGAATCGCGGCCTCTGGGGGTTAGTCAGAGCGCGGGAACAACGGCCGAGCAACAGGACGTCACGGCACAGCCGGTAAAACACCAGGCACATGTATCACTCACAATAATAATAACGATAATAACGAAAAAATAATAATAATAATAATAATAATAATAATAATAATAATGACTTAAAATGTTATCTGTTTGGAGCACATATGAAGATTTTGGAAAAATGTATTTTAAATATAGTGTATTATTTATATAAGGTTTATTAAAGGACAAAAAGGAAATAGATCTAACTTAAAAATTTCACTTTATTTATCTCATGATCATCTATCTAATCTATATGAATGTAAAGTTCTATTTTCTATTATTGAATAAAATGAATTAAATAGAAATGAAAAAAATAAAAGAAATGAAGAACTGTGATAGAGTTTGTATGATTACTAATGAACTTGTTGGAATTGTTTTTGTGAGAGTGAATCTGTTGTCAGTTTTAAACATTAAACTTTCCTCACGCTCTCAGAGTTTGTGTAGATGTTTTAGATGTTTACTCAAACGAAGACTTCCTGATTTGTGGTCTTCGAGCTCTCAGCCTCTGCAGCTTCTCTTCTTTTGCATGTCAGTCAAATCTTTTTTTTTGCCTCAAGCCGGACTACATGAGTCCTACTGAAAGAATTCTGGACGACGTGATCATCCGGCTTCATCCTGACAGCCGTGACGGTTCTTCTCAGACGGTCTACAAGACGGAACCAGGTACTGAGACCTGTTGTAGAACCTACAAACAGAACTTGTCTTCCACAGTTGTCTTCCTACAGAACAGCTTTATTAACATTTTTTAGATTGAAATCATTTTGTTTTCATCCTCTGTTTGTGGTTCAGTATTGAAGTGCAGTTTATTTTCAGATAACATCTATGCATATTCTCATGAAAACACCAGCTGTACTTCTGCGAATAAATACAGAATGTCACCAGGTCCGGACACCAGGTAGAACCTCTTAAAACTTTTTAGAAAGTTTCATTTGGAAAGTTCTTGCAGATGCAGGTGTTTGTGTGATGTGTAGCTTTCTGGTTTCTCCATAATAGCAGAAAAGCTCCTGGGGGTTCGAAGGTCCCTGTTGTATGTCTGGAAAGGCTGAAGATCCTGGTGTCCAGATGTCCACCACAGGGGCACCACAGCACACCTCCTCCAGCTGACTCCAGACTGAAGTGTGAAGGGATCACATCCCAGCATCTGGACAGAGAACTCAGTGCTGAGGTAAGATCTTTAACAACAGCAGAGCCCCGTAAAATGGCACGTCAGTTTGACCTCCATGTTGATGTCTTTTGGTTTGATTAAAGGAGGAACCTGGTGAAGAACCAGGACAGAGAGTGGAGGTGTATCAGCTACCAAGTGAACCACCGTTAGCAGAGCATCTTCCATGCAGCACATCACCGGCGGAGTCGGAGTCTTCCTTACAGGAGCTTTGCAACCGAAGTGAGGAATTTTCAGCACCCGTGACTGCACCATCTCAATCCAGCAATCTGGAACCTTCCACATCCACACCACCTGAATCCGAATGTGCTTCCGACCCCAATCCGTCTGAACCCAGATCAGTGCCGGCATCTGACTCGCAGCTCGGGTCCACGGCGGACGCAGACTTCGGCTCAGACGCAGAACTTGAATCCGAGCTTCATGTAGAATCAGATCCGAGTTCCACGTCAGACCTGGAGTCCGAGCAGGTTCCGGAACTTTCCGCAGAGTCAGAGCAGGAGCTGGAATCGAATCCAGACTCTACTGCTGAAGTGACTCTGAACCTGGAGCAGGAGTGTGAATGGGAGGCGGGGCCAGTGGGTGCGGATGCGAGTGTGCAGGAGGAAGTTGGCGTGGTCGAGCGGGAGTGTGAGGAGGTGGAGAGTGAGGACTTCTGTGCCGTCTGCTCCATCGGAGGCGAGCTGCTGTGCTGCGATCGCTGCCCCAAGGTCTTTCACCTGACCTGCCACGTGCCCTCTCTCCTCAGCTTTCCCACGTAAGGCCCACTCCACTCTCACCGCCAATTTCTCTCCACCTCATCTGAAGCTGAGACATTTTCTCCTCTCCTTCCCGCAGGGGCGACTGGGTGTGTACACTGTGCAGAGACGTCCAGCAGCCGGAGGTGGAGTACGACTGCGAGGACTCGCGGCTGCCCCACCACACCACACCATCTGCACTCTCACCAAGTGACCTGAGGGTAAGAGGGCAGCTGCTGAGCTACATCTGCCCTGAATCTGATTTATTTCTGAAGTGATAAATAACAGGTGTTATCAGCATGGTGTGTAAGGAATAAAACACTCTGCTGTCGTGCTGTCACCTGAAAATAACCACCTACAGGGTGGTATGATGTGGTCAGTTAGTGTTCCCACCACAAAGCTGATTCATTTCCTATAACTGCGTGTTCCCGTGTGAGTTTTTTTAAACATCATCTCTGTTTATAGTCACATGCGATGCGGTGGAGCGTCTGTGACGCGAGTGAGTTCCTGTAGTCACTTCTGTTATAGCAGCTATAAACAATGTCTCTCTTTATTCTCTCATCAAGTTAATAAGACAAAAAGTTTGTTCCGCCTGTTGAAGTGTAATCTCCTCTGTCCTGAAGAAGTTCCAGCTTCACCTCTGACTTACACAGCACTGACCCTGGAGACTCCTTACAAACATCATACACATTTCTGTCATTTAGCAGAGGCCCTTATCCACAGCGACTTACATTTTTATCTCATTTTATACAACTGAGCAATTGAAGGCTAAGGGCCTTGCTCAGGGGCCCAGCAGTGGCAGCTTGGTGGTCCTAGGATTCAAACTCACAACCTTCTGGTCAGTAGTCCAACACCTTCACCACTAAGCTACCACGTCCCTAAGCTGCACGCACGCACGCACGCACGCACGCACGCACGCACGCACGCACGCACGCACGCACGCACGCACGCACGCACGCACGCACGCACGCACACACAACACACACACAAAAACAAACACACACACACACGAGTTTTCTCCTCGCATCAATAATTACACACATGTTTAATGTTTATTATCAGTGGAGTGTGTGCTGTACATGTCCCTGTGAATGAGCTGTTGCTATGGAAACCATAAGGTATCAGAACGAGTGCATTAATATAAACCTGCGCTACTGACAGAGCTGCTGTTGAAGAGAATTAATCAACACTTACTGACCAATCAGAGAGCAGATCTCAGCAGCTGTGTGGTGTTAGTCAGATGAAGTGTAGAGTTATTGTATATTCAGTAAAGGAGGTGAGCTTGTGAAATGTGAGCCCTGTAATGATTTAATAATCTGTGTGTTTATTGTGTTACAGAAATGTGAGAAGCTCACGCTGCTCATCTACAGCAACATCCTGAGCGCTCCGTTCCACGAACCCGTCAGCCCACTGGTACGTCTCAGGCTTTCTTTCTTCCAGGAGACAAGCGTGAATATTGCGTGTCTAATTTTTATTTCTGTCCAAGGCTCGTCATTATTATCAGATCATCAAGAGGCCCATGGACTTGTCGGTGATCCGGAGCAGGCTGAACAAACGCAGCTCGGCTCACTACAGCTCCGTGGCAGAGTTCGTGTCTGACGTCCTGCTGATGTTTAAGAACTGTGCCAAGTTTAACTACGTGAGTCTGTTGCCTGTTGACTTGTTCGATTGCTGCGTGATTTATTCAGCACTCGTGCTCATGTGCAATGGATGCCTTCTGAATCTGCTCTTCCTGTGTGATGATAAGACACCAAAAATAACCCCACACTCGCCCTAATTCTCCTCGCTGTGTAGAGTTTGTGTAACTGAGTCTGCACACGTTGCATCATCTAACCCACTGCGGAACGTTAGCGTAAAGCCCTTTAGCACAGTGCACAGTTTAATTCTGGTGGAAGCAGTGCTAGTCTCAGCTCTCTCAGCTGTCTGTGGGCTTTGAAGTCACTCTGGAGATAAATGAGGAAGTTCAGATGGACCTTATGGTTTAAAGTGATACTGTTCTATTAACATGATGTAATTGTGAGTAAGATCAGGTGATGTGGACCTTCTACATCCAACATCAGTCATATTTCCTGTTACTTTAGAAAGCTCCGCCTCCTGCACACAGATTTTCAAAGCTGAAGTCACTGACTGCTCCTTTAAAGAACTTTGTTTTTATTCTCTCCTTTTGCTCTCTCTTTCTTTTCTCTCTCTCTCTCTCTCTCTCTCTCTCTCTCTCTCTTGATCTCTTGAATTGAACTTTCTGTCCTTCTCTCCTTTTTCAGCCGGATTCAGAAGTGGCCCAGGCTGGCCGCAGTCTTCAGACCTTCTTCCTCTCGAAGCTCGGTGAGGTTTTTCCTGAGCTCAGCTGTCCTGCCTCAGACGGCGACACGGACAGCGATGATTACGAAGAGCCCGAGTGTGCAGCCGCCGTCACCTTCCCCTGGCCCGAGAGGAGAGAGCAGAGCCACAGGAAGAGGAAGAGGAGGCGCTCGCTCAGCTGGAGGAGACATCACTATTAACCTCCTGCTCCATGATAGACTTCTACACCATCACACAGATACACAGCTTCAGCCTGAGAGCTAAACCTGATTGAAACGTCCTCCTGTGTGTCACGCTGTTCCATTTCCACAGCTGGAGGTTTACAGACCTGATTGTTATGCTGCGATGTCCTGCACTAGGATGGACATCACGTCTCTGGAAAGTTTTTGATATCTTACAGGTTGCTGGCGACTGCTGGATGTAGAGGAGTGATGCTGATTGGTTATATACAGTAATATACAGTATATTTATTATAGAGAATGTGATATTGTATGTTTTATATGCTTTCTACGCCCCGTGTATAACCAGCTTTGACTTTTTCCTACTGTAGTAACCCAGTAGACCTGTAGAGGGAGCACTTTCTATGGCCTTAAGCCCAAAAGCGTTCACATTGGGCAGACCATGTTGAAGTAATTTTCCTCTGGCTATTTATCAATCAAAATATTCCTCTAATTCTGGAGAGGAACGTGGATTC